>JAVTVY010021036.1:0-600000 GCA_036873755.1 Hanleya hanleyi | reverse complement strand
CTGTTTCCCTGCAACCCACTTTACAAGCTGAGCTTATCCATTTCTTCTCTAATACGATCTGTTCACCTCTGCAGAAAATGTATATCATGAGATTAAAGGATAATCTGATACTTTCGGTTTTAAATATAATGCAAGTTGACTTTTCTACATTACCACGCGAACAAGATATTGAAATATTAGTTATGTAATTATAAGAGACACGTGGGAATTTACTGGATCAAACACCAACGAGTAACACATTACCGGGATAGATGGATGGGTGTTTGGATAGTACACTTCGCTATAACCACATTTCTATACCTTTTATTTTAATATTCCCAGACCCTTATCCATCGCTCGTAGCCCATATTCTTTGCGATATTCTGCCAATACAACTCATTATCTATGTAAAACCGGAATTTTAAAGAAATCTTTTTTCCCAGTTCTATTGAGACAGAAGAACTATAGAGATGATATCAACAGCATAGAAACAATGACGAATTCAAATCCAAGTTAACACTATGGAACTATGCAGGAATAATACTAAATATAGGCATGCAGCTCGCTCAGTGGTGATCTATGTAGTAATTTCATATGGGATTCTCCGAGGTGCCCATGTGGTCACCAACATTCCTCCTAATATTTTCAAATTCAACAAAATCCACATGATAAACGATACAACAGGGAGCCAAGCACTTCAATCTTTTTACAGGGAAAAACTAAATTTTCATAGAAATGAAATATATGTTGGTAGAGCACATTTGTATCTAAGTTTACGAAACCAAAGGATTCACACGATGATTCAAATTATACCTGCTGGAATACAATTAACGAGCGAAAGCGACAATTCCTTCAAATTGTGATTGTAAGTGCCGGAAAATTGGACATAGATGTGAACATTTTGCCAACATAAACGCTCAAACTTAGTTTCAGCATGTCCTATTTTGTAGGTGTTTACAGCACTTTAGTTATACTAACTTTATCTTGTACCTTCTATATATTTCAGCATGTATTCGGCGAATGTAGACACACTATAACTTTATCATGTTTTAGATTACAGTGGATCATAAAACTATGTTTGAATCAAAAACAATCCAGAGGCCCATAAAAATGAATATTATAATATCGTTTTGGATTTATCTATTCTGATTACACCTGAAGAATAGAACCAAGCATGATGTATGTTTTGGAAAGATATGGATTCAGTCAATTGAATGTGATTATTGATTTCACGTTTTTGTTCAGTATCATGAACTCATTCGAATTCAAATAACGTTTGAAAACGAGCCCTTCTTTAAAAAAATGATTTAGTGTACGTATTCGTACATTATAGTTTCATGCGACTACGGCTTTCTGACCAAGGACGCCGGCTGATTACTGGATGTCGGACCAGACGCTTGTACATAAGTCCCACTTTCATAAGACGGCCCTTTGCATTGAGAAAATTTCACATCCATACTTACTCTCCCAGTTTTGGTCGAGGCAGATGCTGACATAGCGTACACGAGTATGCATACAAAGTAGGAGTGACCAGTATAGCTCAGCACCAATGCAGTTTCAGGAATGTTAGAAAGACCCCGTACGTGATATATTTCAATATTATCTCAAATGTAGTAATCAGGATGGTTCCCGACAAACAATATTCATTACATGTCTATCTGTAATGCTGACTGAGCCGGTGAAAATGGTGGTAATTACATTTTTACGATTTCACACTTGGCTGTTTTAGATAGAGCTCGTTTTACTCAAAATGCTTGAAAGAAACTAATTCATGATTTACTCTAATAGATTTGATTTTCCTGGCGATTTTCATTTAGCTAATGACCAACGAGAGCAATTTCACGCCTCACTTATCTTCCATAAGCTTATCTTCCTGGCTACAGAATCAGCTCTTATCCAGAGAATACAAATAAGCTGTAATGTAAAACAATCACAATAAAATGAATCGCTCATGTTTTTTATCTATTGCATTAGCCAACTAACTTCAATAAAGCAGATGTGCTCTCGATATCAATTTCATTTATATATAAGAATTCTTCTTTTTTCGCACTTAATTTTTCATCAAATAACTCGCAATATAGCAAAAAACTTCGACAGCTGCAATCCACGAAAGCATGCACATGAATACTCCCATACAGTTTTCGTATGCCGCTGTTGTAAATCCTACTTCCTATGTCCACCGTCCAATGTAACGATCCGTAAATCTCTACAGCTGCGCTCCAATATGACACAGAACTCGAAATTGTTCGTAGGAATACATAGGCACCAATAAGACGGGACACTAATCGAAAGTCAGTATCCGTAAAATCAAGTACAGTCAAGTTAAACATTCCATAAATATTGTCAAAAACGTAACAATCCGACCAAACCGTTCTCATTGTTTGGAATTTTTATGTTTTACTTCTATCTATATCTTTAAAGACCATGGCAAACGTGTGAAATACCAGCTATATATAATGGGATAGACGTATTGTTATATGTTATGATGGATGATCATGATAGATAACCCACATATGTTAGCGATAAGACAATCGTTATGTCCAGACAGACCGTGTGAATATCACCCCTTGACCGAAATGACAGCGTCCCATGGGGTATTTTTCTTCAATATCGAGTCATTCATATGTATGCATAGAAAAGCTCGGGCACCGACAAGTCTAGACAAAATATTGTAGCCCGCCAGCCGAGAAATTGGAGATAAGGTAGTTCTGGATTGAATAAATATTATCATACGCGTAATAAAAGACAGCAGTTGGGCCAGTTTAGCAGTGTATGGATATATTTTCTTAATAGCCTATGTGGGGATATTTGGGATAAAGGCTCAGACGGCTAGGGTATAAATCTAGACGCCTACTGTTACGACTGGATTGTGTTGGGCTTATCCATCTGGAAATATTGATATTTCTGTGAGGTAACCATTTGCGTGTCCAACATTTTATCTGCCCATCCGTCTCTCTGAATGTTTCTATATGCAGTCTCCATTCGGGGCCTTATCCTCGAAAACTTGCAACAATCGATGAAACTATCCTACCGAATGTTCCCTAGAAATGCAACAAGTTATGTAATATTTATGCTCGTAAACGTACTGGAAACGGGGCAATCATTTGTATCATGACCATTTTATGTCGCAATAACTTTATAATAATCTCCAACTTTGTTTAGTTTTTTCTCGGCATCCCGCCATCTTTTCTTAAATGTCACTGAGCAGAGCTGAGACTAGTTCTTGGTATCCATTCACTGTTTCTGTAGGGTTCGGTTATTATGGGACCATCGTTTGAATATTCGGCCGATGTATAGCAGCTTGATAGGACGTCTGCACTCTAGAACCGGAGGTCCATACCAGATTGATTACCAATTACCAATACCCAATTAATGTTCATACATAAGATATATCCTGAAAGGGACATACTTCTTTAATACGGACGCCAACATTTCTCACGATAATACCAACTTCTAATTTCTAGCGGAGTTTCAAAGTCGATTCTTATATCATTATTGCACGAAATTCCATTGGATATTTGTTGATTTAGTAAAATATATTACTGTCTTCACCCTTTCATCTTTGTTTTTGGTTAACAGTCCATAAACTCGTCCTGCTTCAGCAGTTCTGTACATGGAATGGTGCAATACTGGGAACTCTCTATCGGCGAAGGCTTTAGTGGTAAATCTGACGTCAGTATACGTCAGCATAACAGAACCAATTAAGCATAGGAATTTAGATTCAATATCGGTAGCCATCATCTATAAGGAATTCCTAAGCCCAACATCGCCAGATCTGTATAGTGATGAACCTAGTCGTGTATCTGAATTAAGACCAAATGTGTTTATCCGGGTGTGATGATGTGGTGGTCTGATCACTGTACATGGATAGTAACTCATGTCCACCTAATCATATCGTAGTTAGTTATATCGTCGCTATATCGCCGAAATAGCGCTGAACGTGACGTTAAACCCTAACTCACTCGCTCACTTACAGATTATTTATTCATCCCTAAAACTGTTTTGCGTATGAACATGATATGGGCGTAATTTATCTTTTTTATATAATGTATAGTTTTTATGTACTTCATTGACAAGAGTCGGACATACATATACCACGAAATATACATATATTATACCGAGTTCACATGATTTCTCAGGCTAATCGCTACAAATATCGTATGGAAACTGAACCCCCGGGCATTAAATTTATCCCACATGCAGTTTTTGCCAGCAGTAGATAGAATAGAATATGCTTTTTTTTTGTACCGACAGGTTAGGTTTGCAGGCATTAGTTTACTTTGTAATCATTTCCAAAACATTTCTATCACTGTTCCTGACTTACAGTCTATAACCACTATCGTGACCCAAGCAAAAAACTAAAATTTGTTGAAGAATAGCAATTTAGCTACATTTGAGGATTTTCTCGGGGGAATGATTTGGGGGCTTTGTGATTATTACTTATATCGAGGGAATTATTTGGGGACATTGTGGTTATTATTTATCGTCTCACCACGCATTTTCAAATGAGAAATAACATCTACTATTATTGATCATATAATAGTATCTTAAATTTGGACAAAGCTAAAGGAAAGTCGTGGAGGTTATGTAAGCAATGTACCGTCCTGGCTATTTGACTACGCTTTGTTTATACAACATTAGGGCCTGGTTATTTTCGTATTGATGCGTCAATTTTCGGTCTGCGCTTCTCTTGGAGTTATTTCAATGTCAAACCCATCGTTATATTGCACGACAACTCCGGCTCCTTGGAGACGAGACAGATCATTGAGTGTCTTCGTGCGGTAAATTGGGAGATAAAGGTGGTCCAACACTGGGCAAATATTATCTTAAGAGAGCAATAAATGAGACTTGACGATCCACAATTATCCTTTATTTTCGATTTTGTATGATCAGAGACAGAGCCTGGAGGACGAAGCTGTGGTATCCTGGCTAACAAAATACAAATATTAGACCGAATTATAAACATACCTTATCTCATATCACGTGTAATATCCCATGGAAAACAGAACTAGAAAAGAGCATATGTACTGCCCATAAGGGATGTTAATATTCCACCTTGTCTGTTTACATTGCAACTATATATCTGGCTTCTTATTCGACCACATGGTGAAAGGACACATATATGCCCGTAATGCACCCATTCGCTTTAGATGAAATCCCATTGCCTGCAAGATAAATCTACTGCAATAAACCCAGATGGAAATCGACATTGGTAACCCTCAGGCAAGATTATTGGCCCATAGTAATTCAAAGAAATGTGCGTTCATGATTCTATTAAATGCACAACTAGGCGACATCGTAGCTATTATCTATTTCTTTCGTCATTTCCCCTAACGCATAGTGCAGCCATGAAAGGATTTAATGCAATTCTGTGGAGACAAAAATCCAACTATGATCAAACAGCCGACAAAGTACATCCTCTAATTCCCTAGATTGCTCTTTGGTCCCTCTCCAACAATGATTAGGCGCATACTTCATTTCAAATTATCAAAACAGCAGTAATCATTCATACACCGATTGAATATTTCAGTCTGCAAATGTGGTGATAAATTGTCTGTTGCCAACATTTTTAATTCTTAATCCTATGTTAGTATCCTACAAAAGAAATATATTTTTTTTACTCCAGAGTCATTATACAACATTTATTGATAAAAAAAGAAAACACAATCTAAGATTGAGCTAGACATTCGAGCAAATATCCCCTAAGCACAAGTTCGAGCCACTTAATTCGTTTAGGGTAGACGATGGGCACAATTTCACGTAGTCCTTTTACATCATTCTAGATCACATAATAGAAGCTAATTCCGATATTTTTCCAAAATACAGCCCTACAAGAAAATAGCGAAATAATCTCCTTATGAAGTTCTGAGCTGATATGTGATTGACCAAAAACAGTTTCAGACCTGTATAAAATAACACGCGTCGATAAATTATTTGAAAATTGTTGACCGCTACTGTGTTGCTTAATATTGACTTTTGCTTATTGAATTCATAATTCGTATGTGCTTGGGATTTTTACGCTGATAGAGTCATATACGAAAAAGGTGTGTTGATTTTTTACTCTCAAAATATGTTATGGACAACGGTTAGCTACTGGGCTGATACCGGAAGTGACGTTATATATCTGTCCGTTCTTACAGTTATAGGATAGTGTATGTACTGCATCTCAGTGGATCCAAGATACCAGGTAACTTAGATATACGGGGCGGTTATCGTGATTTATGTATGTTCATCTCCGATCAATGGTTTTCATCCTTAAAGGGTCCCTGAAGATAAATATTCCTCACCAAGCGACCAGAAAGTAGTAGATTACAAATTAAAATAGCCCAAATGGTCGGGCTAGCCTGGGTATAAAGATGGTTATGATTGTGGTCAGACGTCCGTGGTACTCGATAACTGATTTCTGCTATAATGGTATTCTTTTATAAACGAAAGCAGGGAAAGATTGATTTTCCAGAAGAGCGGCCACTCCGCTTAGATAAGACGACCCAAGTATTCCGTAAGCTCCCACAGATTGGTTTTAAAGCTTTCCCGAATCTTATGCATCTATTTAGATCCCGTCTCCATTAAACCCGTTAAAGTGGATCCATAAACATTGGCCGTAATTATTTGCATTTTGCAAGAATAGAATCCAAACTATCGAAAATTCCCAATTAATCTAGTTTATTCATCGCAGCTTCGATGACAGGGGATGATATGAATTTTAACAGAGCACGCTATGAATTGCAATGTAAATATTATATTAGACTGTTCTCGAGCGAGCTGTCAAAATGTACTTGAGGTCAGGCCGTCTGAATGCACTGGTCCAGGTGGTCATCTATCATATCCTTTCGAAAGCTATAAACTAAATCGCGGAACGAGCACTTGGAGGATAGATTTTTGATTCGTTTTGGTGGACAACAATCAATCCAATGACTGTGCACGACTCGTAAAGAAAGTTTTTTATATTATTTTACAAGACAAATGGAAATCGTCCTTCGACAACCGTCTAAAAGACGCTGTTCATTAGTTGAGCTTATAGAGTGGTATATATTCTCAACATCACACAACGAATATGTTTGTTTTTTTTGTTTCAAAGAAAACGCGTAAAGCATAGCTGTCAAGTCTTATTAGTACGAAAATCTATCAAACAGCTTCGGCCACAAATCAAATAATCTTTGTAAAAGATGGTTGTAGACCGACATCTAAACTGGGAGAGTGGTATCTTTAGGTTGAACATTTCCTTCTTCGTGAAAGGTCGTCCTATTCGTGGTATCTCTCGAGCGTTGTTCGCGGTAGATCAACACATGCTTTGCGATCAATGTGATCAGACATGCCCAATGAAGAACTAAATATCGTATTCCTGCTTAATAGTGTTCTTTTATAGGCAAGCACAGAAGGCGAATTGATTTTTACCCGAGGAATTGGTTCGATTACTTATTTGGCCTTAGGAAGCTCAAGACATTCTAAGCTCTACAGCAGATCGGCTTTACGTTGCCCACAAAGCCCATTCGTCAGTATATATCCTGTCACCATTAAGATCACCGAAGCGAATTTGCAGAGGATTTTAAAGTATTCCTTTGAAAGACGTTTTAATGTAGTACGATATATCCCCGCTTCGTCCCTTTCTTTGGTTCTCAAGCTTTCGCCGGAGGTGGTCTGTCACATTCCCATGGGCTTTGATAAGCTCTGATAGATGGACAAAATAGAGAGTACTGGGTTATATCATTACCAATTTACCACTCAGGCAGACGGAACTCGGCTATCGAAATGCAAGTCTAAATACCGGCACTGATGTGTTTCTTCAGCTCGAAACCATTTAAGCTGAAGCAGTTGAATTTAATCATATGCAAGATATTAAAATTATGTTGTTGTGGGAATCATCACGTTATAAATTCAAGGAAGGAAGTAATTCATTCACCATACGGTAGGAACATATCTTGAGAGAGAGTTTCTTATATGTTCTACGGAAAGCCGTGTAAATTATTCAACCCAATTCCAGTATAAATACTAGATGCCTTTTGGGAGAACGAGAGAATGTTATTATCTTCGATCCACTATTAAACCACCGGTGTTAGTATCTGGACACATTTACTTTTCTGGCTCTGGCAGTGGGTACGGTCTTTTTTTCCAAATTTAGTTAAACATGATGAAAAGCGTTAGCATATTTTATAATTACCTGACGGTTCTTCTACATAGTTCTTCTTTTTAACCGCTTCTGTGTCGTCTTTATATTTAGTCGAGCATATACAGTAGCTTATAATATTGTTATAAGTTGATGTAAATGGCTTGTATAACAAGTGACCTTTCATTATGTAATCAAACTTTTTCTACCAACATTGTCTATTAATTTTAATTAAAAAATTCAAATTACCAGACATAGCCATTCGGAGGAATCTTTTCTGAGTTTGGAATTGAATTGAATTGAATTGAATTTTATTCATCAACTAATTTGAATCCTCATGTTATGCATACAGATATATAATAGTAATAATATGAGAGCTGGTATATTATTGGCGGGAATAAAACCCCAGGGGGATTGTTCTATCTCAAAGAAAATGAAGAACAAAGTTGGGTGTACGAGACAATATATGTGGTGAAATCAACACATTAGCAAACATATATTGGCGTATGACATATTAACGGTACAGCAATGTGAAACCAGTTAGTTTTCAAGAACGTATGATTTTAACTTTGATTTAAATAAGGATAAGGACTTGATGGTTTTAAGAGTTGAGGATAATTTGTTCGATTTCCGAGGTCCTGTTATTTTGATGGTATGGTAAGACAGGTTGGTCGAGTAGAAAGGTCTATATAGGTTTACCTGCTGGTTTCTTCTCGGGTAGCGGTGGACATCAGATAAGTTTCTAAAATAGTCCCGGAAGCGTATTGGAATAAGTTCAGGATGATTTCAGAATGTTTGGATCATAATTGAACATGCGTATACATTCAGCTTGATAAGCGGTAAAATTTTCAGTGCCATAACCCATAAGGGTTGCGTATGATCAAGCTTTTTGGATAAAGTGATGAGGCGTCGTACACGTTTTGGAGTAAAATTAAAGAATTTAGGTGAGTGATGTAGGTGTTACCTCCATAGGATGTTGAAGTAGGAGAAATAGGGGAATATCATGCAGTAATACAAAATGTAAAGTGTTTTCTTAATAATACAGTTTGGACAGTAATATGTCATGATTGACAGTGTCAAATGCTTGGGAGAGGTCTAAAAATGTAACAACACTGTTGTCTTTAGCCTCTTTTGCATGCAGCAGCCAGCATATCATATAGGGAAATTGCCGCGAGAGAGGTAGAGTGATTTGGTCTGAATCCATATTGCTTTTCGGATAGTATGTTGTTTGATTCTAAATGTCGTCATCATGGTTATTGAGATTTTCTCGAGTACGTTGCTGAAACAAGGTAAAACGGAGATTGGTCTATAGTTGGCAAGGAGAAAAACAGCATTTATAATGGACTATTCCTGCCGGCACTCGTTTTCACTTCTGATAAAACACTGTTCTGCACGGAATCGACTAAAGCCTATGCATTATAAATACTGTTTTGTCTATCTTTGCAGGTGCACGGAATCCTGATGAACAATGGGAATGAAGTTACTCTGGAGATTAATGGCACTTCCCCACACAATGTATTTGTCACCGCCGGGCCGCTGTCCTACAAATACAAAGTCAAGCACATCAAGTTCCATTTTGGAAGCAAAGGTCTGGATGGAGGCGAACACCAAATTGACGGGTTGACATTTCCAGCCGAGGTATATGTTTGTTGCAAGCTCGGTTGATGTCAATTATTGGCGCTTGATGAGACGAACAAAAATAGATTTCCCTCAATTAGATTGAAATCAGTTTTTCTAACTGCTGTTTTATTATTCGATGTAAGATGGTCTATCCTGGTTTATTTTGATTACAAGCGTCTAGTCCGTCATTCATAATCCAGCCGTCGTCCATTAGAGAATATCCGCGTCCATAATCCAAAGACCTATTCCATTTCCATATAACAGTATTAGCACCAAATTCAAAAAGACAAAAGTATACATAAACATAGGCTTGTTTCCTGCAAGAGAGAAGCGGTCAACAGTTTTCAATGATGCCGGCAAGACATCATGATGTTCCAAAATATCAAATCCGTATCGCTGATCAGTATTCTTAATCCATAATATTCGTTATAGAGTCGTCATCTAAAAATGATGTACCTCAGTCACGCTTTGATTGTGACTGTTCATATGAGTACCATGAGGATCTTGAAGTACATGGGCTCATACGGCCCCTAGCCCCGGGTTAAGCGGAATTAGACACATGTTACGAAACGTAGCGCCATAGATCTTGCACGCTACGTTCGTATTTTGCTATCAGCATGCGATATGTATCGCCATTTGACATAAATGACAGAAGCATGCATTGAGCAAGTTTGTATTTTTCTGATTGCAGTCCCGATAACTGGATGATGCCCGAACTCGTCTAGTAAACTCCTAGCATCCCATAAATGTTTCTATATGAACAGAATACACGTATCAATTATTCAAACAACTCCGGGTTCCAAATGCATTTTCTTTAAATATGGATTCGGTTACCTGAAGCTTACAATGTAGACGTCTTACAACGTGCGTGTGTTGAGGCATAACGTGTAGAGTTGAATAATTTATTCAGCCTGTTGTATTACAATTTTGATTTACAGTTTTAAACGATGTATAAACGGAATCGCAAAACCCCACGGAACAGGCAGGTTAATCTGGGTATGTGCCTCACAACGTTATGCGAATTATGTTTTTCTTCTTCTTGTTTCTTCAACAGTTACAAATAATGGCTTACAACTGTGATTTGTATGACAATTTTACACAAGCCGAAAAATCCCCCCATGGTTTAGCAGGCATTGCAGTTTTCGCACAGGTGAGTCTTTTTTGTTTCCCTCATTCTCTTAGTTTCACCTTATCACACGTCAACTACTTCAACCTTAGTTTGGTTCTTATTCTATGTTACATATAATGTAGTCCGTGACTAACCTGATCGCGCTTTCAGGATAAATCTGCTCAACCTAGATCAAACCATCAATATTTGCGCATTCTGCGGACTGGGAGATGATATGCATTCATAGGTAGCTCTTTAACTACAATAGGTCGCATTGTATACTCGCATTATTCCTTGGATACATTATTTTTATGGCTAACCCTAATACTTCGAACACTGGAAACATAGAATGGAATGCACAAGGAAGCTGTGTAGCAGTTTTAACCAAGCCCTGCATACTGATGTTGGCGCTTTTATGTAATAAGATGAACGAAGCTAAAATGTTTTCTTTGTGTATTATATTATTTTTATATAATTCAATATCATAATCAGGAATGAAATCTAATACACTGAAACTCTTAGTCATACAAAGTGTACGGTATTTGAAGAAACCTCCAGTTCGTGGCGGCTACATGTATGTGATGAGCACGAAGCATAGTAGTGGTTAGACCGTTGTGTATGCCTTTTTTCATGCAAGTATCTGCAGAGGATTGCACTTGAAAGACAACCAATGGAATATAATAATATACATGATCGATAAAGAGTCTTTTGCACACTATTTCCAGATTTTACGGATGTTCTTTCTATAATGGCGTTCCATCGCGTGAGAAAGTGCAATGATGTCTTTCTCCGGATAACGCCTGCTATAAACACTCATCGCGTTTTACCTCCGATTGAGATCCCTGAAGAATATACGCAAACGCGTTTTTCAACAAAATTCCCCAGTAAAACATTTATGTGCGTTGCTGGCGAAGGGGAAAGTGCCACTCAACGTTTCGCCATTAAACTCAAAATACACATCCCATTCCAAGTTTTGCATCAATGTAATTTGGAACGTTTCTGTAGGGATTGCTTCAGAAGCGCCCGGAAGGAATCGTGATAAAAATGGATAACCTTGGTACAATCGCAATTACGATGGAAAATGTTAAATGTTAAACCACTCTTTCTCGTGCATGAGTTCCTATTATTTTTGGTTCACATGTATTTATGTATTGTATTAAGATGGCAACATCTGGTGATTATGATTGGTCGTTATGTTTGAAAACAGAATACGGCAATTTATTAATACCGGATACGGAGTTCCAGAAAAAAATCTGTCGCACTCGTTTGGACTCTGAAACTCCGCGTATACGTTCTAGAAGCTAGAAGTTATAAGCCACCCAAAAAGTCGTATTTTCAAAAGTTTAACATTACGCTAAGTATTCGACATTTCCGCCTCAAACATGTAAATACTAAAATTAAATTGCCTATATCTTTAGTACAGAGTTTATAAATTTCATATTTGTTTTCTCGTATTTCCTGAGTACAATATTGAAAATTGCCCGTTAACTTTGATGAAGAGTCAACTGCTGATCATCTAAATTGTTAGCCGGTTTCTCCGTTTAGGCTTTACACATGTTCTGTTTCTAATAACTTCTACATTTTGCATTCGATTGGTATCCATTCGATTCGATTTTCGAAAAAGTATTCTAACCCACTATAGTATTATAAACCTATATATCTTTAGAAGTATTATATAACTCTTTACTCCTCTACGTGTGTCTCTTGTGTGTCTCTTGTGTGTCTCTTTTTTTTGTTAATATCGCTATCGTTTTGAACTTATCGATGCCTAAAATACAGGAACAATAAAAATTAAAAACAGTAAATATTGTAATGCAATAAAATAACGGGACGAAATGAGAGAATTGAATAGTTCAAAACGTCTTTATTAGGTAGATCTGCACAGTTAACTGTATAACCCACATTTTTCGGTGAGAATGGATTATCGCATACACCATGCAGTAGCTAATTCACAATGTATTAAAACTGAACACGAACAGATTGTGAGAAAAAGCGACTATTATAATGCATCTTTGTGTTTTTGACTTGCGTAGTGAATGTTTTGCTTAATTAGATAACTGCACTCACTCGACCTCACGCGTAACATTCGATTTTTAAACGAGTTAAGCCTGGCGCACACGAGAGCTATCAGCTGAGCTAAAGGCTTCAATTGCCTGTCATCTCAGCGCACACGGTGAGCAAAAGGTTCACTGAATGGATTTCAGTTTCCGCGAAGTATGGAAGACGGTAGCGGCCACTCGCCTTCTCGCATACTCGCCCTCTCGCATACTCGCCCTGTATTTTGCTGACACGAGAACGCGAGGCGAGAATTCGAGACGTCGAGAACGCGAGACGAGAAGTCGAGGCGAGAAGTCGAGATTGCAAGGCGAAAAGTCGAGAACGCGAGGCGAGAAGTCGAGAAGACGAGGCGAGAAGTCGAGATTGCGAGGCGAGAAGTCGAGATCCTTCTCGACTTCTTTGCTTTGTGGCAAAAAGACGAGAAGTCGAGAAGGCGAGCATGCGAGAATGGACGGATTCTCGCGTTCTCGACTTCTCGCCTTCTCGCCCTTTTCACATTAGGCGAGAAGGCGAGAACGAGAATGTTCTCGCCTTCTCGCCCTTTAATATATTGTAAAAGTGGACACTCGATTAAAAAATGGTATTCATCACCAACCGTTGTCACAGTACATTTGGTACATAAACGTTCGGTTTGAGTGACATTTCTAAATCTACCAGTAACAACAGGAAGTCTATGATTGCCAGTCCTAAACCTACATAATGCTACAGCTTTACTGAAAGGCAATTTGAACATATAATCGTCCAGAAGCTTCTTTGGTGTAACCTGCTTGTACAATACACAAACTGAGCTCTCAGATAGTGTAGCCTCCCATTTCTGGGTATGTCGATCATTCAGCCAATTCAAACCTCTAAAGTTTGATTAAGCCAAATGTAATTCAGCCCACAGGATTCAAATATTGCTTTAACAATAACCATTTGGAAGAAAAGACATCTGAATTATGAAAATGAAACAGAGCCTCATATATAGCGCTGGAGTACTTAGCTTGTGTGTCTAATAAGAGGGTACCCAAGAATTTAACCATACGCAGATTAATTTTAATACTAATACTGCCAAATTCGCCGAATATCTGTGCAATAGGCGTGCGAGTACCGAGTTTCATTATGAATTTGAGATACATAACTTTTTTTTTAATGATCTGGACATTTTTAAAACCCCAGACTTCACATCCATACAACAAAACGGGTATAACCATATGCTCAAAAAGATGTAATTGAACATCAATTGCCAGACCTAGACATCTACTTCTCTTTATGATAGCAAACATAGCCTTTCTAGCTTGTTCAAACAGGCATTTCCGACATTGATGGAAGTTACCATTGTAAAAACAACAAAATGCCAAGATATTTGTAACTGTCAACAATTTCGAGCTGCTCGTTATCACGGTGGAATGAAAACTTACTGTAGTTAGCTTTACGCTTGCTGAAGATAACTATCTTAGGTTTTTGACAGTTTATTTGCAACTTCCAGGTTTCACGAAAACCTAACAAATTGTTCAGTGCGGATTGAAGGTTTTCCGCATTGATCCTTATTAACACTGTATCGTCTGCATACAAGAAAAATAATAACTTTATGAAAAAAGTCCCCTTGTCGGACACCTGTAAAATATTCTGACTTCCCACCATCCTTGACAACACATGATTTAATGCTATGATACATATTAAAAATAACACGTATAATTTTCCCATCAAATCCACTTTTAAGAAATTTCACCCAAAGCCTTGGACGCCGTACAGTATCGAAGGTTTTTTTATAGTCGATAAAAGCACAGAACAATTTCTTCCCTTGACTAAGGCACAAATCTATAACAGACTTAGTAAGAACACATGGTCTGACGTACTGTGTTTTTTCTGTTTTGTTTTTTTGCAGCGGTACTGAACAGGAAACTGATCATGCGTATTAGTGACCGGAAGGCGAGAATCTTCTCGCCTTCTCGCCTTCTCGCCTTCCGCCTAATCTGAGAAAGGCGAGAAGGCCACAAGTCAAGAACGCAAGAATCTGTCCATTCTCGCATGCTCGCCTTGTCGACTTTTTTTAAAAGGGCGAGAAGACGAGAAGTCGCGAAGGCGAGAATCCGTCCATTCTCGTATGCTCGACTTCTCGCCTTTTTTGCCACAAAGCAAGTCGAGAAAGATCTCGACTTCTCGCCTCGATTTCTCGACCTCTCGCCTCGCGTTCTCGACTTCTCAACTCGCAATCTCGCCTCGCCTTCTCGACTTCTCGCCTCGCGTTCTCGACTTCTCGTGTCAGCAGAATACAGGGCGAGTATGCGAGAAGGCGAGTGGCCGCTACCGTCTTCCATAGCGAAGCAACTTCTTTAAGATCATGTGATCTTTCATGGGACCGGGCTCGCGTAACAAATAGCCATTTTGAACAGTCGTGCGTATAAATCACGTGAAAAGAAGATGCGTTTCATTGGCCTGTCGAATAAAGCGGCTGAGCTGTTAGCTTTCGTTCGCCGCACACGCTGAGGATTTGGCCTCGCGAGGCGAAATTATCAAACAAGTTTGATATTTTTCTCCCGGCCTCGCGAGGCCAAAAACTCACCAAAAACTGCTCGCACACGAGAGCTAGCCCCTGAGCTGACAGGCAATTGAGGCCGTTAGCTGATAGCTCTCGTGTGTGCCGGGCTTTACGGGAAATTCATACGTGACATCGCTCATTATATAAATACATGCATGTGGGTTAAAAACTTGAACATTGGAATACACTGCATGCCAGAAATATCTTGAGGTCAGACGCCAGAAAAGAAATCGTGGACACGATCATTGCTTGTTTGTCAAACTTTCGCCTTTCTTGTCCGTGACCAGAAAGTGTTACTTCCGTTTTACAAGACAGAATCTTGAATGTAATTTTGTTGTACAACATTGCCAAGCTTGTTTAGGTTATAGTTTTTATCGATATTGCTTTTAAATTAAGGGGTTTTTACCCCTCGACCAAAATTGGCATTGGGGTATTGTCGTCACCATGTACGTCCGTCTCCATTTTCTTGTTAATACTATATGTCCAGAATTACTATGCATACTTGCATCACACATGCATATCGTCCCAGAGCAAAAGCTTGTTCAAAATCTGTTAAATTGACCCATTTGTTCTAGGTCACCAAATCAAAGTAATGTGCGACATATCTCTAGATTATGAGTCTAATCTCATTAAGCATATACCACACACAAATCTGACCATGGACTACTACTAAAATTGGATTTGGGGTATTGCGATCATGTATGTATGTTTTTCTTGCTACTACCATATCTCAAGAATGAATACAGGCATAGGAACGCCAAACTTGGCTCACATATTAAAAATCTTTCAGATCGACCCATTGTTGGGTGTCACCAAGTCAAAGCTAACTGATTGTCATCATTTGCTTTTTTGCCACCACATGTCAAGAATGGTGAAGCCAAAGCTCAAAGAACATACACCAGACACACATCTGGTCATGGGCTACTGCCATAATTGGCTAAATCGCCTAATCTCAAGAATGGCTGCGTAAGAGCCTGACACTTCGATCACGCATGCATCGTCAATTACTTGGATGCGGAACATGTTTCTATTAAAATTATTATCACCAACTGCTTATTGCCACTAATTTCTTGTTCTTTAAAGAAGACAGTATTTAAATACACCCAATTAAACGCAACATTTAATAAGGTGGTGGAAAACGACGCCGGCGTACTAACAAGAAGTAATATGATCCCACAGACAAATACTGACTGCATATTTCTAAAACATCACAAGAACCAAAAGTGATCCCTGTGATGTTTTGTATCTCTGTCGCGCTTTGATTGTAGCTGCTCATGTGGAAATATTGAATTAAATGACCACACGGCCCCTAGCACCGATTTGAGCGGTATTAGATACAAATATTTCATAGCCATGATGTATTCAGACAAGTCAAACAACAGTTTACAAGTCAAAAAACTAGATCACAATGATTTGTAGGGCAAGCCTCGGGGACGAAACATCCACCAGCAGATTCTCATCGTATACAAGCAACAAGACCGAGCGGTTCGCGGTGCTTTGCGTGGTTCATGTTTTTATGTTCATCACAACAATTCTCTGTACAATTGAGCACATCGCAGAAGCTCTTCCTACTACACAGAGAAATTATCACCATGGTGAAGGGGCCAAGGTAGTAGAATACGTAGCAATCCGCATATGAACTATACATAATCATGTGACGTGTTTGTGCATGTGCGCGTTTAATGTAACTGTATAAATCTTTGTCCAATGTAGTCAATTACTTCGACGCTTAATATCGTGAAGATAGTTGCTTATAATAATAATAATAATAATAATAAACTTTATTTAAACACGGACAAGCCGTCAGTTTACACTGGTTTTCAGGAAAGCCGTGGGCTTCTTGGGGTAGCAGTAAACCCTAAAATAACCTTTTGTTGATGACCAGTGTTCGATATTTTATTTGCACACTCTCATCATTTCCAGATAGGTGAAGGAGAACATGAAGATTTTGATGTTTTAGCACATGCAATGAAGAAGGTTCGCTATAAAGGTGATTTATATTATTGTATGTTTATATTTATCTATGTGTATCTCTGAGAGTAGCCATCAAAAGATTTATCTCTGTCATTCAGCACAAACGTCCAGATCAATCTTTGGTAAAATTTTGCAAACCACCTGTTAACAGCTCAAGCCTTCTATTTTGTTATGATCCTATTAAAAATCACTCCGTTTTGATATACCTCCTAATTTGAACCAGTCGTTGACCTCACCTGTTGCAATATTGGCATGAATGAATAATAAATGTAATACAGAAAGCGCAATAATACAGCGAGTTTGACTATTATAGAATTAGAACTCTTCAATGTATATGTATATATATTATGTATGAACGATCTGTCTGTATCACCAAAGTTGTTTATTCTATTGTTTTAGGGCAGAAATCCACACTGAATCATATTTATATCAAAGGCATTTTACCAAACACAACACGATATATAACATATGAGGGTTCACTCACACAACCCGGATGCTACGAGACCGTGACGTGGATCATCATGAACCGGCCCATCTATGTATCACAAAGACAGGTAAGGGACATGGTAGACACGTGTCAAGTCTGGCATTTGTGGTGTGAATTTTTACGCCTTCAGAATACAGACAAAACAGAAGTGCTTCTAGGATTTTGGACATCGCGTTGCATTTCAATCAGTCACATCGTCACAATCCTTTGAAAGAGGATTGAAAATTTATATATGACTGGAGGCAGTCATTCTTCACTTTCAGACAAATGATCGAACTAAGAATAGCGATGTGATATTGATGAGATCATCTTTCTTCACACTTCTTCGCCTGCCCCATTCTTCGCCTGCCCCATTCTTCGCCTGCCCCATTCTTCGCAAAAATAGAGCGTGCAACGGAATGAATGGTCTACACTACTAAGTTGATTTACCCGGCAGTGTTCTATGTTCCCTGATGTGCGCATTTATTGCTGCTAACCAGATAAGGTTATCGAGGCTGTAGAAATATGAGCGTTCATAAGCTGTTCGACTAGAGAAGTAGCTTATAACCGCTGGAGGAATGAGTCGTAGACGCATAAGCCATGTTCAAATGAGGTAATACCTGATGAAATATACCCCATTTTCCGTGATCTTTGAAATAAAATGTAGAGCGATATTACGTGATTCGTGAATACCTCAAGATGACTACATAATTGAGAAAGAAAATTTACGTGTACAAATTGTGAATGTCACCCGTTACTCTCGTTTGCCTAGTTCAAACTTTGAAGCACAGGCAGTTAATTTTGAAGAAATCTCGACGGCGAGCTTACTTTACCTGTTAATAACACAGTACTATCATCCAACAAAAAACACAACATGCCATAATTTATTATATTGCGCGTGTGACACAATGAATAGAAGAAGAATTTCTTCGACGTGGTTATGGGTCGAAGGTTCCTGTGTTTGTTCTCCGTGTATTCTGCCTGCTGCGTAGCTTTCCCAGCCTTCATTACAAATATTATCCTTCATAAGCATGGGTCGCTGTAATATAATTGTCCTTGGTAAATAAATCTTCTTCCAAATGCATTCATGCGATGGCATTCGATCTCGACATTGAGAGGATTATGTTTGTTCTGTACATAAATTTCGTGTACTTGAATATTTTCTTCTCATAAGTAGTCGTACTTCATTATTGGAGAAAACTTACCTCTTGGGAGAACGGAAGCTTTTTTGTCTTGAAATGATTCACCTGTTCAGAATTTATTATTATTGTATGCACTAACATGATGATATTATTTTCCATTACAGTTAGACTTGCTTAGAGCGCTAAACAAAGGCGGATTTGAAAATCCAAGAATGTTGCTGGAAAGGAACAGCCGTCCAATACGTCCTGTCAACCATCGAGTTTTAAGAACAAACATTAATTTTGTAAGAAATCATTCATTATTATAGTTTAGTTCGAGACGGAATGTAAAAACACATTTCAATTTGAACCCAAACAAGCATTGTTCATATAAGACATATAGGCTATCACGTTCTACAGTTTAACAAGCAACAGACTAAAATAGAAAGAATTCCCTTCTTAATTTTCTTCACTGATTTTTACGCATTGAATTCAATATTCATTTACCTATATCGTGTAGAATTATATACTAACCGCAATCAGTAAACGAAGCATAAATCCTAAAAATCTTCGATTTATGGGAAAACGTGATGTATTAAATTTGCAAAGATCTGTCTTCAGACTAAGATTTCACCTAAGTTGTTCCCCTTTCTCCAGACAGATATTCACGAGAATAATAAGTTGTGTCAGAGGTGTTAGCAGACGTGCATGTAAGGCCTTTGTTCCGACCATTTTGCACGTTTGCAAGGCAAGAGTGAACATATATGCAGTGTATATAACGCGACATTGAATATTTGATTGATTTTAGAAAATGAAGCAGTTAACGTTATCGACGATCCTATAGTCAACAACAAGAGCCGTAAGCTCACATAGCCCCCGCAGTATTCTCCCAAATCTGATGATACAAATACTAGAACTTATTTAACAACGCTCATTGTGGAATGAGTAAATATAATCTGACGTTGAAAACATGGGTCAAGGTCAGTCTTCTTCAACTTACTTCTGGATCATCGACAGATACATACATATAATTAATTTGGAAACCCTGGCTATAATTCTTGAAGATATATCATAATAAAAAGTGAATGATCTTATAAAAAAAAGTCAAGGTCAGTGAACTTGGGTTCAATTCACCATCAGTTACATGTGCAATATGAATTTGGATACCCTAACCATAATCATTCAAAAAATATTGCAAAAACTAGTATTTGACCTTTTAAATTATGTGAAGGTCAGTCATTTTCCATAGGTATCTGACCCATCGCCAAGTGCAACTGTTGTATGAATTTGACAAGCGTCCTTCAAGAGATATCGTGTCAACATCGACTATGGACAGATGAACAGACAGGCAGACGATGCCGATAACTCTTTGGCCAAATGTTATCAATCCAAATCAATTGCTTGCGATGATTTTGATGTATAATCTCTGATTTGGAGTTCACAATTTCCCACTTCTTCCACATTTTCTGGCCTTGCTGAACTTGAGCGTTTTCTGATATTTTGACCTCAAAGTAAATACGGTTATTCTCTGCCTATATGCAAGGTAGGCATCAAATTTTGAACAAATTCTAATTCCCATTTGTTACAGGTTCTCTGGCTTGAGTGAACTTGACTTTTGGCCATTTGACCTAAACATAAAATAAGGAGCTTCTTTGCTCCATCGGCACTATTTACCCAATGTTTGATACCAATTCCTACACCGGAATTGGAGTTCTCTCTTTTTGAAGATTTTCCAGCACAGGTAACATTGACCTTCGACCTAGTGACATCAAAATCGATTGGCCGAAAGCTATTCCCCAATTATACCTTCAGCTAAAATTTGAAGTGAATTGAATCGATAGGTTTCAATGTACCATGTTAAAAGGAAAACGTCACAGACACACACATAAACAGCGATTCTATATCCCTGACCGGGGTCCGGTGGACAAAAACTACATTCTGCAACAGACTGCTGTTATTCATTACAAGGTTTCATTTGGTGAAGAGGTCAGAGAATGAAATCGGATCTACAGTGCAGCAATTTACTGTGCGAGTCTTTATATAACACCACACAAATAGCAGTCTTCATATGATGAACACGCACTGTCGCCACATTTCGTTTAACATGCAGATGCACATATCCACAGACGGAAGTACTTAAATGCACGAGAGTTGTGTTTTGCAAGCCACAGTCTCGTGAAGCAACTGTACTTTCCGTGACTATTTATCAAGGCAACCGTTCCGCTGATTGACTTTCACCATGAAATACATTGTAATAGACAAGAGCACGGCAATGCTGAACAAATCCTTTGCTATGTTGGAACAAACACTCGCCAATATTTATCATACTAAAAGTCAATCAGCCACGTTTGAAAGTCCATGCTCGAATAAGAACCGATATGAAGGTTGTAAAGGAAGAAATAACGACTTAATGTGAAGGTGAAACTTCATGAATGTTTACCATCAGCTTACGGTATTTGCCGCCGAGGTAGTATATTTCATCTTGCTAACATATTATATTCTATCCATTATAATTTCTAATTTTCTTTATTTTCAGGGTCGAGGGTGTACGATGAAAAAGAATACTTTCTACGAAGGTAAAATGTTCAGCTAGAATTTCATGCGTTCCAGAGAATTTTTTCCACTGGCGGGAAATGAACCGGCAATCTACGGCCAGTGTACAAAACGTCACTCCTGACCTGATTGACTCGCAAAATGATCAGCTGACTCTACCTATAATACCATCTTCGATAAGCAATTATACTTAGATAATTATGAGATTAAGCTCTGTTGAATCTCTTCCACAGTGTCTTTCAGATCTAACTGCTGCTTAACTGTCTGAAAGTGATCACCACAATGAATATATTTTTCAGCTGTACGTTACTATTGCCTGATGAATTGAATATTTGCATAGCCCTAAGATAAAGCTGCACCTAATTGCTCGTGATAATCTTCATTGATGTGTTATTTTTATTACAGTAAACAACCGGTATACAGATTAACGCTGACTTGATTGAATATTGCCAAAGATGTGCTTTATGCAGACAGAACGGATTATACTAGAAGACAGAAGTAAGAATATTTCTGTAGGAATATTAGTTCCATCTTTCATACCGAGAATCACAAACTCTGATAATGGAACGTTTTCAGTTGGTTTTAACGCGGAACAATCAAATCAAAACAATTTTTGACATCTATGTGCCTGTTTTGTCATACGCATCTCAATGCCTACTACAATGCCTACTAAAATGCTTCACGCACCCAATTGTTTTTGAAACAAGAATAACTGTTGGGAATCCTTCAATCGAATCTGCCCATCCCGATACAGGGTAATCTCACTGCATGGCTGTCTGCCGCTGTGCTTAAAAAGTGCGTGTCACGTTTTGTTAATGCTCTGATGGCTGTCATCTCAGCTTATTAAAACGACGAGGGGCATGGGCCAAAAGCTCCAAAACGAAGGAAGATAGTCTCAAAGACAATATGAGATCAAAATATTGCATTTCTAGGTCCAAAAGCTCTGCTCATCCAAAATAATCGGTGGCACTATGTCTCCTCAGTGGTTCACCATGACCGTGTCTTCTCAACCTTGTTCTTCCATCAATCAGCTTCGTCGGCAGTCATGAGCTGAAACGATTTGTTCAAACACACATTTCCATATTAGCCAATATTGGTTTTCAACAGCCTTCACTTTTCTAGTAAATATGACTAATGATACCTCAGTGGTTGCCTAAAGTATGTAATCTGTTATTCATTCAGTTTGCTGCACTTTGCTGAGCTTAGTGTCGCGAAGTTACAGAGTATTTCAGACAGTTTTTAAACTATTTTGTTCGGGGCATAGATGTAGAACCCACAAATATTAATTTTAAAAAGACATCTAAATTGATGACAAATACTCAATGTACTCTCATAAATTGTTGTAATTTCTGCTGTTGTTGTTCTTTCTGCTTAATACATTTCGTTGTATTTGTAGGTACTGGAGCTCAAAGCCGAAGACGATAAACTATGCACATTACCAAAGTATAATACGTGAAAACATTGTCAAACAAGTGCTTCTTTCATATATGGTCTTCCAAAGACGATGGATATCTTGCATATGGTGCTGTTAATGAATTCCTATCTATGCAGATACGATATTTAGAACGTTCGCATATTATTCGTGATTTTCAATATGTGTGTAGTTACAGAGATCAAAGACGAGGTCAACTTGGATACCTGCTATAGGACGGATGAAAACATGTATCTACTCGTTCGTAGTTAATCTAGAATCAAGCGTGGGAGCGGTGTATAAGAGATGATAACATGGCATCAGCAAGCTTGGAACTCAGAAACTCAAGTTACTCTATTGGGTGAAAATATATGAGTCAAACCTCACTACTAGTGGGACATGTAAAGTTGAAGTGTGGAATTGTTTTATCAGGAGAAATTTCCGAGTAATTTGGTTTTCTCCAAAACGTAACAGTGGCAATGTCTCGCATAAACATTAAGCATCGATCAGCGAGGAGCATGCATAACGCATCAAGCCGACGTTTCATTAGCCAGGAGAACATGAAGAAGGCTAGCTGATACATATGAGTGATCGTCGAAACTGGAACGCTGGAATACGAGAGAAGTGTAACTCTGAGGAATGAGAACTTCATGATGTTGTTGATATTGCCTGGTATTTGACGGATAAAATATCTAACAGCGTGACTAGGTTTAACAATGCTGTAAAATAGTTGGTGTTCACAGACAATCGAGCTAGGTATAAAGTAAGTAAATCCATGTTATATATACACAGTTGATACTAAAGCTAAAAGTAGGAGGATGCACATATAGTTTATTAGAGGACTTCTGGGCTGAGCACAAATTCTCATACATATAGTCATTGCAAGATGGTATAAATAATCACTGGGTGGCATATATATATTTGAATGGAGTTAGATTTATTTTCATACAGATGCCTCAAACAACGATTATTATTCAAAGAAGCTCTCTTCGTATCAGTTCCTAACTCCAGTGTTATTGTGTATATAACTCGAAATTTACTTATATCTAGCTGAAATGCACGTGAACACACTTTTAATTCAACCAGTCATTGTGCAGTATTCTTAAACCTTCTCAATATAGACATGTACATATTAGATATCACTTGCTGCGATAGCCTAACGTAGACCATGCATTTCTCATTCTTCGGTCTTAAACTACTCGTGAACTAAAGAGTATCTGTGGATCTTCTCGATTTTAGTACTCTGGAATTTCGGTCCAAATACCACTATATCAATTATGATTACACAATTTTTAAATGTGCAATTCTCGTACGAATACAGTACAGCCGCATTACTGCTATGAACTTCGCCAGACTGAATTCGTCGATATGCTATTTATATAAATATTTTGAATAATAAAATTCTGCTGTGGGTCGAAAGTGTTACCTGAAAGAAAATAATAGTCTTTTATTACTTTATGGTGATTGGTATCTTTGTGCTAACAAACGTGCGATATTATTTCCATGCTTGTAAGGTATTTTTCGAACGGATGCTTCACTCGGGAAGGTGGAGCTTGGGGTGGTTTGGACAATTTGCATTGGATGTCTTCATAATCGGACTGACAGCCATAGTAACGAAGTACTCGCCAGATTTGAAGCCTTGACTGTCGTACAGACAAAATACATTTAGTAGAAATATATTATTATTATTAGTTCACATGCATTTGAAATTGGCGGTAACTGTCATACGAAATAAGGCTTTCGATTTTAACGCGAAAATTCTTTTATGGACTGAATATTGAATGTCGGATCTGACGCTTGATATGTAACAGTTGAGGAAATATACGAAATTATCCGGTCGACAAAAACGACGGATGTGTATCTGGTCACTTTAAGCTAGATAACATATCTGATTGTTTGCTAGAAATGATAACATAAACGTTTTCTTTTTTACCATAATTATCCGGTCGTGCATGTGACTATACATGTATTAATGATCACACAACTGTTGGCAATTTCAAACATAATATAGCTTCATGACTGGTTGTCAAGGTATAGCTTCGTGGCTGGTTGTCAATGTATAGCTAGATGACTGGTTGTCAATGTATATCTTCATGACTGGTTGTCAATGTATATCTTCATGACTGGTTGTCAATGTATATCTTCATGACTGGTTGTCAATGTATAGCTAGATGACTGGTTGTCAATGTATATCTTCATGACTGGTTGTCAAGGTATAGCTAGATGACTGGTTGTCAATGTATATCTTCATGACTGGTTGTCAATGTATAGCTTCGTGGCTGGTTGTCAATGTATATCTTCATGACTGATTGTCAAGGTATAGCTAGATGACTGGTTGTCAATGTATATCTTCATGACTGGTTGTCAAGGTATAGCTAGATGACTGGTTGTCAATGTATATCTTCATGACTGGTTGTCAATGTATAGCTTCGTGGCTGGTTGTCAATGTATATCTTCATGACTGGTTGTCAAGTATAGCTAGATGACTGGTTGTCAATGTATATCTTCATGACTGGTCGTAATTATTTCTACATACAGAAGTAGCGTGCCTTAATTGCAAAGATTCGAGTTTCATGGAAACGTTACTATTCGATATAATCGTTATGAGGCATGCACGAGGAAAGTGATTTTGAGAAATATTCGGAATATCCATCGCAGGAACTGTGTTTTCTTGAGAAACAATTCCGAGCACAGTCAAACCAGTCTGAAATACCACACTTGAAATACAAAAAAAAATCAGCTTTTTCCAAACACAACTCACTTACCAAACCATAGTATTAAGATTGCATTTGAGACACTGTGATGACCATGGACATTCTCATGCGACGAATACACGTGAGACTACGAGGTGAGCTAATCAACTATTTTAGCCAGGAAATACTTGGCTGAATTCAAACTCAATATTCTTTAGCTATTGAGTCTGACGCACTTCTAAGTTTTACAACTATTCCGGCTAACACGACTTGATCTTTTATCAGGACCAGCATCCGACATACCCGTCAACATGCACACTCTCTGCTGTGGGTTTGTGAGACCTACATGCACAGTACGTAGTGCATTTCTGCAAGGGGCAGGTAAACTCAAAGCCACCACTGTCACATTATGTCGGTTTCAATTTCGAATTATGTTTATTTTCAATTTCGTCACAGATAACAGGCACGCCTAAGTTCTTGTGAGAGCTCACGATCTTCAGCGGGAATTTGCCGTAACAGGGAGAGAAAGATAGAGAGAGAGAGAATTAAAGTTTTAACGTCGCGTTCAGCAATATTTCAGCTATAGAACGACCATCAAACAAAATTCTAAGTATTCCAACAGAAAACAAGTCAACAACCCAGCAATGCAGAAGTAATCAACACAACACACCCAAAACATGTACATTCATTGAAACGTATGCAACAAACCGATTTCTCTCAAATAGTCTAAAATACAGTCTTCTTTTACCCGACTAAAAAGATATTCTAAAGTTGCTGCTTGATAAAAAAAATCTCTTACAATGTTAAAATCTATACTTTCGATTAGAATCTGTTTAACTGTGAGATCTTCGTGGCATGGAATACACCTTAGGGCTGGTTCCTTTTTTATACGCCCGCCAAAAGGCGGACGTATTATGTGATGGCGGTTTCCGTCCGTCTGTCCGTCCATCCGTCTGTCCGTCCGTCCGTCCGTCCCCCGTGTCCGGTCTATATCTGGAACAGTTTTCTATCTACAGTTCTAATTTTTGGTGACTGGATACCCTATGGGGAGACGATGTGTCGCGTACCAAAATGAAGGTCAAGGTCAGAGGTCAAAGGTCACTGGTCACTGGCCTAAAAAACAGGAAATCACTGAAGTGTTCGTGTCCGGTCTATATCTGTGATCGTTTTCTATCCACAGTTGCAATTTTTTGTGAGTGGATACGCTAGGTGGAGACGATGTGTCGCGTACCAAAAATGAGGTCGAGGTCAGAGGTCAAAGGTCACTGTTGCCTAAAATCAGGAAATCACTGATCCTTGACAGTTTTCTATCTACAGTTCTGATTTTTGGTGAGTGGATGCCCTAGGGGGGAACGATGTGTTACATACCAAATGTAGGTCGAGGTCAGAGGTCAAAGGTCAGTGTGTCCGAAAAATCAGGAAATCATTAAAAATTTCTAATTTTTTGTGAGTGGATTCAATAGGGGGAAATGAAGTGTCCCATACCAAAATATAGGACGAAGGTCAAAGGTCACTGTGACCCAAACATTAGGAAATTATTAAAAATAACATTCCTTTGTGTCAGTAGATACATTAGGGGACACGATGTGTCACATATCAAAATGTAGGTCACGATCAAGGTCACTGTGACCTAAAATCATGAAATTATTGAAAATCATGATTTCTTGAGTCCATTGAGAAAATACGGGTAGCAATTTTGTCATGTACCAAAATTTAGATCCAGGTCAATAGTCAAGATCACTGTTACACCAGAATCAAGGTCAAAGGTCAGTGTGACTTAAAACTCAGGAAATCATTAAAAACTACTAATTTTTGGTGAGTGGATTCAATAGGGGGAAATGAAGTTCGCATACGGAAATGAAGTTCGCATACCAAAAATTCGGTCAAGGTCAAAGGTCACTGTGACCCCAAAACCAGGAAATTGTTAAAAATCATGATTTTTTGTGTCCATTGAGAAATTACGGGGTGTGTCATGTACCAAAATTTAGGTCAAGGTCACTGTGACTCCAGAATCGAGGAATCTTTGAAAAGTACTTTTTTTTGTGTCTAGATACATTAGGGGGACATGATGTGCCACGTACGAAAATGTAGGTCAAGGCCGAATGTCAAGGTCACTATGACCCCCAAAATCATGAAATTCATAAAAATCATTATTTTTTTGTGTCCATTGATATATTGACGGGAAGATGTGTCGTGTACCAAAATTTAGGTCAAGGTCAAAGGTCAAGGTCACTGTGACTCCAAACTCAGATATTATTAAGTCACATTTTTTCATATGCCTATCGAAGATGAGGTCATGTAATGCGATGTTGCGTTCTGTCCATCCATCCATTAACATTTGTTGTCCATATGATATCTCTAGTTTCATGGTATGGAATGGTATCAAATATCTTACTCGCATGGCGAAGAGGAGCCATACATCAATTTGTCAAAGGTCAAGGTCACAGTCCCCCAAAACTGAATCATGTTTAGCTGATTATATGTGTTAGATTGGAATATTCAGAGCTCTCTCCCCAACATGTACCGGTATATGGCATTTGTCCTGTGGAGTCTCCCGTGTTTGAAACAGCTACATTTAGTTAAACTGTTGTGAAATAAAAACCATACTTTTACTAATTTAATGGGGAGAGGGGTCCTTTATGAACTTCATACCTGTTTATCAACTCAAGAATGTGGTTTACTTCATCCCTTTCTTCTTCCTTCATGAAAAATTCTCTCGTCTGAAAGAAATGCATTTGCAGGAAAACTATTATTTTCTTGTGTTTGACTATTGTCGATTTCAGTGTGGGATATGTGAGCTCTCAGCTCTTGCTTCAAGGTCAACTAGTTACCAAGAGTTAAGCTCATTTTAGTTTATCATTCAATATAAGATGTGATATATGTTACATTCTCATACGCAAAAAAACTGTAGACCTTTCTCTGGATTGCTAGATCAATTGGAATCAAGGCTATTAAACAACCTAGAAATTTGAACCAATGTAATTCCAGATATACGGGCGTATATTGAAGCCCCTTGGGCTCTTGTTAGTAAATGTTCGTGCGTTAATCGGGTATCACCCATTCTACATCGCCCGATCTTGGATTGATCGAAACGTTTCAGGCTACTCAGATTAATATATCCTACAGTATTTTGAATATTGTTATTATCCACAGCATCTCACAAAGAATGAAACAGCCGTCTCGCATAAGTACTGATAGAGGGTCTGAAATCGCTATATGGGATTCCAACAGGATCAACCTCATTATCTAGGGCTACCTTAGCCATTTCATGAGCTTCAGTGTTTCATTTGAATGCTAACGCGCAGTAACATTCACAAAGGGTCTCGTTCCCAATATCTAAGAAATCCGTTCAAATAAAGGATAATCAATCATTGAACTAAGAAAAGGAACCATTTCCCACAATAAATTTCATTTTTCCCTTCAGTGTACGATGTATGCAACTATACATATTAGCTAAACTATATCAAAATATTGGAATGAAAATTCTGATGGTTCTTTGACGTGACAATAAAAATGTAAAGCGCCAGGAAAAGGGAGAGATCCAGTCATCAACACCGTTCGTTGCAATCGAATACTTGAACAAGACCTATCTAAACACAACCAGATTTGTCAAAAACTTTGCATTGCCATAACAGCAATATAAAATTCCTGGAAATTTGCTTGTGAGATATTCTTCCATTTCTTGCATTTATCTTGTATTCTTGCATTTTCCATGTTTACCCCGTTTT
Source organism: Hanleya hanleyi (assembly GCA_036873755.1). NCBI lineage: Eukaryota > Metazoa > Mollusca > Polyplacophora > Lepidopleurida > Hanleyidae > Hanleya > Hanleya hanleyi. Next base: position 570,664 of record JAVTVY010021036.1, on the reverse strand, counting down.
GAGACGTTTACTCCATCAGACGTCCACAATGCTCATCCATTAACATCAGATGAGTTATTCTTTTAGCTGATCTGTCATCACAGCTCTCGTGCTAGCATATCTAATGCCGCTTAAGCCGGTGCTAGGGGCCGTTGTCTCCACATGAACAGCTGCAATAAAAGCTTGACTGAGATGCTAAGGCTACGTTCGAGAATTCAATGTATTCTCGGGTCTGAATGTGAAGTGCCGATGGATGCTTTCTGTAGAGTCATATGGTTTCTTTTTAGTCGCCAAACGTCGTCAGTTTTTCCCACCTCTTGCATATCTCTGCATTTTATTACCTGTATACGGTAGGATTCTGCTGGTGGACTGTTAGTCCCCGAGGCCCGCCCTCTGCACATGTCATTCGCAAATATATGTAGGTTCGTTGTTTTGGTGGGAAATTTAAGCCGTATGAGGTCAGGCATTACAGGTTAGTTTTTCTGGGTATTCTTGCATTTACCAGGTTTACCCATATTAAGACGTTTACACCATCAGACGTTCATAATGCTCATCCATTAACATCAGATGATCTGTCATCACAGCTCCCGAGCTAGCGTATCTATTTCCACTTAAGCCGGTGCTAGGGACCGTGTGGATACTTCACTGTCCCCACATAAACAGCTACAATGAAAGCGCGGCTGAGATACTAAGGCCACTTTCGAGAAGTATTCTCGGGTCTGAATGTGAGGTGCCGAGGGATGCTTTCCTGTAGAGTCATATGGTTGCTTTTTAGTCGACAGACGTCAATTTTTCCCACCACTTACATAAAACGTTCCTTGATTTTTTTTGCGACTGAAACTTGTGCCGTTCAACACGAGGACTAACTTTACGCCGTGTTAGAAGGTTGTAAAAACGGCAAGTGTTCCATCTTGAGAAGCCAATCGACTTTCTACTCGGCGTTTCTCTTGTTGAGCAATATTACGCCATAGTCTGTTCGACGTTCCCAAATGACGATAGTAATCTTGTCCAAAATCGATCAGATTTATATGTCAAAAGCATTTGTCTCAATTTTTTTTTATCCCTTATTACCTGCACTATACCAAAAATAATCGTCATATCAGACACAAAGTTGGATAGGCAAAATGCAACATGAATGTCACTCGGTTCGAAATTATATATGCACGTACATGTTTCAAATCATTATTGAGACTCGGTAAAATGATTGGAAATTTTTCTGGAAAAAAAACAATTTCAAGCGTATGGTCCGTCATTCATAATTCAGTCGTCGTGCATTAAAGAATATCTGCTATATCCGCAATATCGATCAGCGATACAGATTTGACGACAGTTATGCCTGTTTCCAGTTTGGTGTTACTATTCTTATGAATTGCTTCTTTCGAGTTTTAACATGGAAGTTCTGAATGGACGATGGCTGGTTACTGGTTATCGGATCAGACTTTTGCAGGAAAATCGAAAGTAACGTTTCCAGGACTATCAAGTCGTCAAGTCCGACATCAGCTGGCAAGCCGTGGTTTGTAACATGTTAGAGTTCACTAAAAGTCATAATACAAACGGAGCAGCCATTCGGTAGCCAACTGTTGGGTCTGAAGAAGTTCCGCGTCTGTAATAAAGAGACTATTTTAGCCCCAAACTTGCGTCCGTAATAAAGAGACTATTTTAGCACCAAACTTTTACGTTTTAAAGTGGGTTGCTGACCTTGACCATTGAACTTTTACCCTGAATCTTGGTATCCGACACAAGCTTTCTACTAATGCATCCACACACAAATGTGATTTTCAGTTGTTCCCTTATTTTTTATCCTTTGTGGCCATGGTCTTTGACCTCAATAGGTTTCTTGTATGCAATAAACGTGAGGTATTCCTGAACTGTGTTCACAATGAACATCCTCAGACTGAAGTAAAACGCAAAGTTTTGAAGGGAAGACCGTGACATTGACCGTGAATATTTAAACTATTTGTTCGGACACGACGGAGAAGGAGAACGTGTATTCCATAGGACTTCATTGAATACATGTGTATCACCGATCTGCATTACATTCTCAAATCAATTTGGAAGTGTTTTTGTTGAGTACTATCACAGCCGCGCTTTAATTGTGTCCGTTCATATGAGCATCACGCATAACACGTTGATACTACATCTAACCCCGGGTTAAACGAACTTAAACACCAGTTACCAGACTACGACACACAAACAGTGTTTGCGGGTAGGTTACCTCAATTCCTCAGGAATATTTCTATATAAGTGTCCATCAGATCGGTCTATATCAACAGATTAAAAACAGATACAACCACGATGTAAGCCGCGTAAGAAACATAATAAGGAAACCTTTTAGCAATTCAGGCGTTATACTCATAGTATCTGTTTGGCTGCTTTGATTGATTCTGGCCGGCATCCAAGACTCAGAGAATCTGCTGGAAAATTGAGTAGCATCACCGTACATAAAATACAAACGCCTGGAGGAACGTCGAACGCAAATAGGTAAACTAGATTAACGGAATCATGATGTCAGTTTTTCTTTTTCTTCCAATGTGAAATGGAATGCGGTATCGGTCAATATTTTACTGTTACATTTGACGGTTTGCAAACAGCACCATCTACTCCCATTCCGAGTCAGTTATCCAAGATCGGTATCTACATGTACCGTTAAACTCATTTATGTTCTATGAAAATATTTAGAAAATAAGTAAAAATGCCGTCGACCTTTCCTCATTTGCACAAACGGAGAGAGAAACACTGTTTTCGCTCATTATCCAATGTTTTCTCGACTTGACTTTAATCTTTTCGAAGCAATATATCCCCTAAACAAGTCAACTATAGTGGATTTGAAATACCACATATGGTGTATTTCACACACACTATGGTTTGTCTCCTCTCCGCCGGTTGGTCAGAACCTGATTAAAAGGAGCGGGAGTTGGTTGAACTAGATCTGGGCATAAAGCAAAAAAAGAACAGTGAATCTTTTAAACTTTAATTTGACAGATAGATTAAACAATCATACATGACATCGCGATTTGCTACAGACAAAAACAAAACATTACTTAAACGAAAAAAATCGATTGGAAAATTTCTTTTTAACACAGGAGTTCGGCGCTCGGAAACTTGTCTCATTGTCATTGTCGTAAGCAAACAAATTAAGATTCACTGGATTAAAAAGTACACAGAGTTAATTGATCACTTGCTTACGGAAATATTTACATTGTAATTTTGCAGTTGGATCATCGGGAATCTCTCGCTGATACTCGGCACTTCGTTTATTTTTTTAGTCTCGCGGTTGTACCATCTTCATTCAATCAAGCCAATTTCTACGTTCCCACTTCGAACCTGCCTTGATTTATCTGACTACCTTCAGTGTTCAAAATCCGAGGTGTAAATTTCACCTACGAACGAAAGACGAACCAATCAGATCCTACACGCTGAATGTGTGTCGAGTGACATCATCTTCATGTAGCGGTGTCATTCCTCCTAATATGGAGCTTGTATTGGCCCAACATGTAGGTCTATTTATAAGTTCTTTGAAAATTGGAGGGGGCCAGACATATCAAGGTAAGTTCGACGTGGGAACGTAGAAATTGGCTTGATAAAATGAGATGGGTTGTACTGGACAACGGAATTCTCCTTGTCTGACTGAACTGTTTCATCCAGTTGGGCGGGTTCACGTTTGGGGGCTTTGCCGTCAGTCACAGAGAAGCTCCATGCGGTGCGCGGCTGACCTTCATAACCCTGGACTCGCCTTGTTTCTTGTAGGCGCGAACTACTGTGCTCCTATGCCCCGACCTTTCCATAATCATCTGTTCTTCGAAACCTGAGACAACTGCCGGAAAAGAAAAAATAAATGTTAGCTTCTGGTTGTTTCTCCTGTGCATTTACCTGTCGAAGTGATTTATTCGACCTTTTCAAATGGTGAAAACGTATTTCCTGAACCAGGGTGGTTGTACCTGGGACGAGTATAGAGTTTCTTCTCTCAAAATATTACCTGTCTCGATGAAATAATCTGATGCAAATTGCTGCAGAAGAATGTCTATAAATCTGGTAAAATTTGTTAGAGATAACCCAGGCAATGTATTCAAAATACAAAATACCTGTATTTATGGCTACGACATGTAATCGCACGACCTATCCCTCACACTCTCCCGCCACCGCTGCATTTCGGTTTCTTGAGTATGAATAATTTAGGTTTGTTGAAATACATAGGTCTTTTTCTTTATTGCCTGCTCACCGATAGGTCGAAAGTGCGGGCGGGCGAATTTTCAATTTTCAGTTTTATTTCTACTTTGGATTCGTAATATATGGCGTGAAACAAGCTGATTCATGAATTGATAACATAGTTTGCAGAATACACCTGTGCAGGCTGCCTAAGTAAATTTAATCGATACCTATACCTATTTTCGTTTTATTGTATAAAATAGCAAATGAGCTGACATACCCATTTCTAAATCAAGAAAAGCAGACTTTCAAGAAAACGGTACAAAGCTAACCCACGCAGCGATAAGCTTAAACCACCATGGTCAATTCGACCACAAACGCAAATATTAGGTAACGACAAAAGAGACTTCTGACTATCAAGATAATGAATTAACAGCTTCTCTTAGTGTAGCTTCACAGGATGAGCATGACATATTCTAAACGAGGCTGACACTATTTCTGAACATAGACGTCGCACTTTCACCCCTTTCTCCTCCATTATTAATTGAATTGCTTAAATTGTATTTTAGAGTTCGAATTCAAACAGAGATTTTTCATTTGATTTAACACTTTAGATTATCCATCACACAAATAATTTGTTTATCATTCCTTGTACTAAGCAATTGGGATATTTAGACAGCGATTAGCGGTCACATTGCAGTAAAGTACATAATGGTTTTAACAGTTTCGGACTACCTGTGTGCATAATTTTGTCAAGCCGTCATCTGTTTTCTAATATGGAAACGACTATATTCATATTCAATAATGTCTCTCCTCCGCTAGTGGCATTTGTTAGATCCTGTGAAAAATGTAACAATTTCAATCCAGTTTAGCAGTATTGTAGAAAATTGTTCGACAAGGTTATATATCAAGCGCCTTCACTTCGAGTTTTCAGATAAATCTCCCACGCTCATGACAAAATACGAGGTGCAAGATCTCTAGCGCCACACTTCGTGTCCTATCCATCTTATCTATCCTATCTGGCCTGTGCGATTTGGGGTTACCGCAGCCTGGGGGGGGGGAGGCGGAAAGTGCCCCTATATATTTTCGCTATCGCTAAGGCTAGGAGGCTGAAACTTACCACACTATATCATTGGGTCAAGCCCTACAAGAAAATGTAAAAAAATCCAAGATGGTCGCCATGATGACGTCACTGTGACGTCATTTTCAAAAAGAGCATTTTTGGACCATTTATTGGTCAGAATTCTCGAATTTTTTATTTTTGTTTTTTCTTCGCAAAAACTGCATGATAAATTAGTAAATAATAACCTGATATGAAAAAAATAGATTTTACCCACTTTTCCATACAGAAAAGCAAAACTTTTGAAGAAATATGACGAAATGACGTCACTTTTCTGGTACCCGACATGGTCGCCATTTTCAATTTACCCATGATACTCTGCTCGGGGGGTCATGCAAATAGGCTCAAAATGACCCCAATTTTTTTGTCGTTCCGGAGATAGGAGCAAAAAACCAACAGGTAGGGGGGGGGAGTGCCCCCCACAAGGTTTCCGTCCATTACATATGTATAGTCACAATCAAATAGTGCTTGAGCTAGAATAACCTCTGAAACTTAATTCATTTTGGATAAACGAAGGCTGATCAGTGATACGGATTTGACGATGGGAACATAATGACATCTTGTCGATCTTGAAAACTACATGTATAGATCGCTTCTCTCTGATCAATATTAACTTGTGCTTCAATAATATTTTTTATTTATTTGATGCCTGCTTGGATTTTGGTGCTAACGTTGTCGCGTTAATAAAGTCTTCAGACTATATACATAGAAATTCTTTATGGACGACGACTGAGTAATGAATGCTGGATCAGGTGCTGCTATTCGAATGGATCTTTTCTTGATTTTATTACTATTCCAGCCAACCCACACTTGCATTCCTGATATAACATCGCTGTATTGTCTATCAGCACGCTCCTTCGATTATAGCCGTGTAATGTCATTATGGACGATGGAAGTCTGCTGACTGTTGTAACTGAAGTTTCTACTATTACAGACGTATTTGGGACTCGTTACGAACGTAACTACCTTTGCTTTATAACTACACACTGATATAGTTTTGTTTGGCGCAATCATTCTATTCTATCTATTTCCAGGTGCCCGGCACAAACAATGAAGAATGTTCTTGAGAGAGAGAGAGAGAGAGAGAGAGAGAGAGAAAATTAAGTTTTAAGGTTCAGCAATATTTCAGCTATATAGTGACGATCAAACAAAATTCCAAGTATTCAAGTTAATAACTTGGTAATCCAACACATTAAAACATACACACATTAAAACTTATGCAACAAGCCTATTTCTCTCAATTAACCTAAGATGCAGTCTTCTTTCACCCGAGTGAAAGTAGTTGCTCGATAAGAATCTCTCACAATCTTAAAATCTATACAGTCGATAACAATATGTGTCACCGTGAGCTCTTCGTGGCATGTTATACACATTGGGACTTGCTCTTTTTTGATAAAATGTCCATGAGTTAATCGTGTATGGCCGATTCTACATCGCCTGATCATGGCTTGACCGAAACGTTTCTGGCTGTTCAGATGAGTATTTCCTGCAGTTTTTTTTAACTTATGAAGTTTGTTATTATTCACAGCATCCCATAAAGATTGAAACAGCTTTCACACATATAGAACAGATAGAGGGTCTGAAATCGCTATATGGGATTCCAACAGGATCAACCTCATTATCTAGGTCACTCAGTATTACCTTTGATGCCAACGTGAGTAGGCAACCAACAAAACACAATATCAATATGTTGATCAAATCTACAGTCATATAAGTGTAGAATATTCAAGATGTTGGCTAAGGATAAGCTATATTCTTAAGTATTGTGATGAGCATAACATACTAAAGCAACGTTACAACTCCGCAGGTGTGACGCGTTTATTAAACCGTAACAGTGTGTGCCATTTCAATATGTACATTGTGTATTTGAGACATTGTTATATTTCGTTTGTCATCATCCGCAATCAAATCTTGGACTGTGCCAAACACATATAAGTATTATATCTTCGAAGTAATAATTGTATATTGTTTGATACCAAATGTACATAATTATTTAAAAACCATTATTATGATATTCCAGGAATATAATCCTGCCATGTACAATACCTCATCTTTCTTGAAGACGGCTTAAAAATAAATTATTATAGAATCAGGCAAGAAATGCTTGTCATTTTTTGTCTCAAAACTTACTTCGATCCTATTAACTAATTTGAACCAAGCATTGACATTCAACTGTTGAATCATCTTTGCTCAGAACAGACCATTGTCGGTCTGAATAATAAATGAATTACAGGCAGCGCAATAATTCAGCGAGCGGAAAAAATGTCGAAATGGCATGCCACATTATACATAATGAAACAACTGTCAAGCATGATGGCCGTGTCAATAATGGTGTGCTTATTTTCCAGAGCAGAAAATACCCGCTGAATCGGATTGATAATAAAGCATTTTACACAAAGCAACACAATACATAACATATGACGGTTCACGCAGGCAATCCGGATGTTACTCGACCGTCGCGTGTGTCATCGTGAAGCTGACCCATATATGTATCACAAGGACAGGTAAGAGACGTGGTAGTGGATAATCAAGCCCCTCATGCATTTATTTTACATTCAACATTATAAAATCAAATGAAAAAAAAATGGATTCATTAGTACCTTAAGCCAAATAAAATTTACAATTTACTACCAGCACGGTTCTCTTTAAGCTTTTAACTCTAGAAAAGCTTCAAACTCTAGAAAAAGATTTTCAGAAAATCTCAGCGTGACTGACTTAAACGAGTTGATGAAGCTATTAATAATGCAAATATTGATTTAACATAAATCGTTTGCCCCTATCAATATTGCCTGATATGAAGCGTAATGACTCTCTATGGACACAGCATGCCATAATTTGTTGTGGGAAAGGTGTGACAGATTAAATAAAAGAAGACTTTCTGCGACAGGGTTACAGGTAGGGGTTTCTGTGCTTGTTCTTCGTGTATTCTGTCTGCGGCGGGGTTTTCCCCAAGCTCCTTTGCAAAGATTATCTTGATAATAAGCATGTAGTATAAAAACTTGAGATAAAAGCGTACCTGAGATACAACACATATCACGAATCGTTAGATTCTTGGTATGTGCTTTAGAATAGGTTAACCAGAAGACTATTCTGTGAAGTCAGGTGACGCAGTCAGTATGTCGGCACCTCTTCCCACTTCCCTTATATGTGTTGTAATTTTTTCCTGTATATGGGGAGATTCTGCTGGTGGACGTTTCGTCCCCGAGGCCCGCCCCCTGTACAGACCTTTTGGTCTTTGATATATGTTGGCACGTGTGGGAAGTTGATGCTGGGTCGACATCGGGCCTTACAGACTAGTTTTTTGTGTTAAATGCCGTCATTTACATCTGACGACGATACAGCTCACCAATCTCCAATGTACGAGTTGTCACAGCGAAACAGCTCACCAATTACCAGTATACGAGTTGTCAGAGCATTTCATCATAGCTCTCTAGATTTGTATCTAATACCGCTTATGCCGGTGCTAGGGCCGTGTGGTCATATCATCCAAGTTGCCACATGAACAGGTACAATAAAAGCGTACCTGAGATACAACACATATCACGAATCGTTAGATTCTTGGTATGTGCTTTAGAATAGGTTACCAGAAGACTATTCTGTGAAGTCATGTGACGCAGTCAGTATGTCGGCACCTCTTCCCACTTCCCTTATATGTGTTGTAATTTTTCCTGTATATGGCGAGATTCTGCTGGTGGACGTTTCGTCCCCGAGGCCCGCCCCCTGTACAGACCTTTTGGTCTTTGATATATGTTGGCATTTGTGGGAAGTTGATGCTGGGTCGACATCGGGCCTTACAGACTAGTCTTTTGTGTTAAATGCCGTCATTTACATCTGACGACGATACAGCTCACCAATCTCCAATGTACGAGTTGTCACAGCGAAACAGCTCACCAATTACCAGTATACGAGTTGTCAGAGCATTTCCATCATAGCTCTCTAGATTTGTATCTAATACCGCTTATGCCGGTGCTAGGGGCCGTGTGGTCATATCATCCAAGTTGCCACATGAACAGGTACAATAAAAGCGTACCTGAGATACAACACATATCACGAATCGTTAGATTCTTGGTATGTGCTTTAGAATAGGTTAACCAGAAGACTATTCTGTGAAGTCATGTGACGCAGTCAGTATGTCGGCACCTCTTCCCACTTCCCTTATATGTGTTGTAATTCCTATTCCGTCATCAACTGTTTCTTCTCTTTCTATGTTGGATCCATCACTATATCATTGTATTTCGGTATATCATAGTTATTTAGGATATTGCATGAATAGGCTTGAATACCACAAATATTTTCGAGCGGAAGACAGAAAGATAACTTAAGAGACGCCAAGCCTTTGTCTTTCAAAACAAAATTATTTGTGACATTCAAACGTAGCCATGCAAATGCCTCTTTATTATTTATTTTGTTTTATCTATAGTTTCTGTCTTGCATAACCTGAGGAAGCGTTTTGTCAGGGAACGATTTCTTGTCTCAACGCTGAAGTAACACTTTACTCCGGCGATATCACCAACAAATGTGTTATTTAACTTAAATATCTCTTTTATGAGTGAGGAAAGAGGCAATAACTCTTTTTTTTCAAAAAGAAAAATCCCTTTTTGAAAAAGAGGCAATTGCCTAAAACACACTTTTGAATATTTAGGTTTATAATGGTACATAACATTTCGTCGAACAACGAGTGCTTTCCTTTATTTCAACGAAAACGCATAGAGCATGACTCAAATCGTATTCGTACTAAAAGCAACTTTGTCCATAAATCTTTGCCCATTGTACAGGACACTGGCCTCTATATGACATTTTCGTCTCTTTGGATTTTCTCTTCACGCCAGTGGTCGTCATACGTGATATATTTTGATCGTTTTACGCGGTAGATCAACACATTCTTCGCGATCAATGTGAACAGATATGCCCGATGAAGAACCGAAACATCGTATTCCTGCATAATAGTGTTCCTTCCTAGACTAAAGAAGAAGGCGAATTCATTTCTGCCTCTTTAATGGGTTCGATCACTTATTGGTCTTAGGCAATTCAAGGCAATCTACGCTCGATTAATAACGCGAAAAAAATATTGTGGACGATGGTGGAACACTGGATGTTGGATTTGACGCCCATACTTCATGTTGTGCGGCATATCAGCTGTATTCCTTCCTTAATCGCCTGCTCCCAACGAAGGTGACTTGTCGAATTCTCCAGGGGCGTCGCTGAGCTTTGCTATATTGCCAGACCAGAGAGTGCTGGGCTATAGCACATATTTATCAAGTTACTACTCAGACAGACTAAACTCGCCTAGCGTTGATACGTGTCATTAACCTGGACTTCAGTTCGCTAAAGCAGTCAACATCGGGAATGAAAAATACATAAGAGTTTGAAATTGCTTAGTTGCAGGAACTAATTCCAATATGAAAGAATAGAAACTGCGAAATAATAGTCCTTTGCCCTACGCCGGGAACTTCTTTTGTGAGAGTGTCTTATTTGTTCTACGTGGAGACGTGTGAATTATTTAAGTATAGCAGCAAATTGCCTTTTGGGAAATACGTTCGTAAATGTAAGGAATATTTTATACCAAATCGGAAAACGGACGGAGTATGCCAGAGTCAGTGCCATTTTGTATTTTACTTAGAGGTATTTACATCTACAAATTACTTCCCTCTTCAAGAGATTTGAACGTTAACGAACACTAACTGCCAGGTAACATGTCCTACGTTTGTCTGGGAAAGTAATACACATCATCCTCAAATGGAAGATAAAAGAAATAACTATTGATGAAGTGGATCCATGTTTTCCTTGGTTAAATCAGTACTATCTATCGATTATGTTTAGGATTATATATTCGAATGTCTTAGTCTTGATGGTATAAATTAGTAGTAGTAGTAGTAGTAGTAGTAGTACAATTTACTTATAATATATAGAATCACGATAGTTACTTTGTTGGAGTCTAGCTGTTTGTCCACACTTACAGGGGAAGGTGGGGCACGGTCATTGACTCTTTGATCGTGCTCCTTTTTTATTCTGGCTATGCTGGTCCTTGTTCCACACAAAACCTCCGCGTGTATTCAAGCTTGTAAGATGTTAATCTAGGGATAAACGGTCTAGTGTGAACTTATATTCACATTATCGTGGTTAAAAATGATCCTAAGACTGAACAAGGCCTAACTTCTGTGATATTTAATTTACGTGTTACCGACTGCTTTAGGTAATAATTTTTCAGAACATAGATCTTACCCTTCTACGAATGACCTATTCGCGAATGCTTGAGCGTGAGTTGTTCTGGATGCTGGTACTTGTATCAGTGTTTCTGTATGATTCAAATAACAGTGTCAGAGAGTTCGTGAATGTAACAAACGGCAAATCACGGACCTGCAATATATCTGTTTTTTTACCATTTCAATAGTCGGAAGTAAGATTCAGCATCACATTACAATAGAGTACATAGTGGATATAACTGTGTTACATCTGAGCATCATTTAACAAAGTATGATTTCAATCAATGTCAGGCAGCATTATTGCAGAAACTGGTTCGAAAATACTATGCTATCAAGAGCCTTCACTCCAAGTTTCCATATAAATCACACACGCTCATGGCAAAATATACGATGGCACTGTGCAGGATCTCTCTTGCTACGTTTCGTAGCTTATGTCCTATCCAGCTCAACACAGAGCTCTGCGGCCGTAGGAACAAATTGCATGTGTAATGCAATATTTATATCGTCTACATGTGAACAGTTAAAAATATCCTTTAGTTTAGAAAATTGCTAGTCAACCGAAAATCGAGAATGTCTCGAACCATGGGACAGGAATGATTTCTAACCAACCCAAATGACGGTCCCTAACCTGGGTCAAATAGACTAATTACAACGCATATACGGGAAGACTGATCAAGTGAATATAACAAATAACAGAACACTTACAAAAATCAAAGCGTTCTATAGAATTGCGCAATACTTCATAATAGTAATAATGTTTATACTTCTAGTATTTTACCTGCAAGGAGAAGGGGTTATGACAGATATCTCATGTTGGGAATACCCCGTAATTAGTCTGACATATATTCCTTGGTAGCGGTACTACTGTCGATCAGCAAATTCTGACGATCTTGAAAAAACATTCAAAGCGACCACGTTGAGCTCTACGATATGTCCGCAAGTTGTAATAACTTGAAATAGGTATATCCGAATAACAATGCAGTGAATCCAAGTATCATGCAACTGATAAAATTCGAACACAGGGTAATCCTACTACTATGAAAAGTCGACTGGCGCAGCCATTAACACACTATGAGCTAAATCTCAAAGCTACTATCATTCACTATTGTAGGGTAATCCAAATACTCAACAGCCTTGCGTAACTTAGACCATAAACACAGTATACTGCGGTGCCATCTACCACGTAAATTTAAAGTTTCATAGCTACCTTAATTTACTATGCTTTCATAAATTGTGAAAACGGGCCAAAACACTTCTGGTGGCGCCCACCGGAGGATATATAGAGATTCTACAGATCCACCACAGATACCCGTACACCATCCGCAAGACTGCATGCAATAACGTCACACCAAACTCGCCAGTACACCGGAGAAAAACTCCCTTCAACTATCAAGTTAACGACAAACTTTCGTATTCTTGAATAACCTCGTGGTCGAGTTCAAATGTTTTAGAGTCTAATTTACATAAGTAACTGAAACATGCCCTGTCACATCAAAGCTATCTCATGCTCGCTGCTCGTCACATAATTAACAAAGCTTATAACCATTGTTGCTCTAGCGGATAGATATAACACGACATAAAAATCTATTAAGGTGAAATCACAACAAAACCAAATTGATTTGAATCAACGAATGCAGATCAGATACAACATAGACATGCATCTGACGATAGAACGGAATGACATTTTGTCTGCATCCTTGTAAACTGTTCAACGCTTCTCTCTCAAAAATAGTAGCTTGTGGTTATATGTCTTGTTTTCATTTTATGTCTGCTCGGGTTTTTGTGCTTACTTCGTCGTGCGAACCAAGTATTTGAACTATACAGACGCCAACATTCCTTATGGAAGACAACTGACTAATGAATGCTGGATCAGGCTCCCGTATTCGATTGGATCGTTTCTTGATTTTATAACTATTCCAGCGAACACACGCTGATATCTCCTGTTTACTCCTGATATAACCTCGCTCTAATATATGAAATCGAATGGCGTATTGTTCATCTTTGCAAGGAGCCCTGATGAACAATACATCTCAATACATCTCCGCACAAAAATAGTTATGTTTTTAAGTCTTCACGTTCCATTTTGGAATCAAATGTCTGAATGATGGCGAAGGCCAATTTGACAGATTACCTTGCTCAGTCGATTCAAAGTATTTCGTTTGGAATCCAGACCAATGTCAGTTTAAAACGTACTTGGTCATGGATTGAGGCGAGGTGTCACATAATTTTCCAACAGATGACTTGATATGGCTATTACATCATCGCACTGACATATTTGTATCTAACACCACTCGAGCCGGTGCTAGGGGTCATGCCAATCAGGATGTGTGGCTGGGATATAAGTCCTCACAAGGATCACTTTTGGTTTTTGTGATGTTTTTAGAAATATGCAGTCAGTATATTTGTCTGAGGGGTCATATTACTCCTTGTCAGTACATTTATTTATTTATTTATTATTTCATGAGGATGACCTACGGGAACTGGTCCCATTTACAGGCTCCGACGACACATGACATATAATAACGTAACGTATAACAAATAAATGGCACATAAAAATAGAAATGAATGGATATATATGAACATATTGGCACAACTAAAGCATGCAATGTGTATGCGGCATGTATATAAACATGATTATAAATACAAAACTTAGGATATATACAGTTAATGAGCGGCATATTAAATACTATATAAATAAATGTTGCTTTAAGAAATATAAGAATTGAATGTCTAAGATAGTAAAATGTGACGAATCTTTGACTTAAAAGATGTAGTAGGACTAAAAATATCAACAGAGTCGTTCACGTTCACGATATCGTTAAGGTTGTTCATTGATCTGATCAAAGGGGAATACTTATGTACGTTTATTCGACTTTGTTTTGGTCTAAAAACAGGACAACTTCTTAAAAATCTAGATGGTGCGCTAAAATCTAATCTGGCTAAAATATATGGGCAGTTATAAGTATAGTTCACACATTTGTGTAAAAACATTGCATCTAAATATGCACGTCTACTGGACAATGATGGTAGACCAAAAAAGGAACATAGTTCCTTGTATCTATCGCCATCATACGGATGGCCAAATTTGAAGCATAAAAATTTAACAAGTTTTCTCTGAACACGTTCTATTTCGTCAATATGAGTTTGTTGTCAGGGATTAAAAACAACTGAGCAATATTCTAACTGGCATTGAACGTGTGATATATACAATGAGATTAGAATTTTCTGTTCAGTAAAACCTTTACCATTTCTCTTAATAAAACCTAGCATTCTAAAACCTTTGTTTACCATAGCTCTAATATGGGTATTAAAAAATAAGATCAGAGGTTAGTAGGACACCAAGATCTTTTACATTGGTAACTCTCTCTAAAGGGGTGTCTTCAACATGATATTGCCACGCAATTTGATTACGCTTATTGGTAAAAGATATGGCTATACAGGTCATTGATATATAGTACAAACATTAGCGGACCAAGTAGTGACCCATGAGGGACACCTGATGTTACAGTAGTCCAATCCGAACATTGACAGCTAATAACAACACGCTGTACTCTTGACGAAAGATAGTTATCAAACCATTTCAAAAGTTGACCACAAAAACCATAGCTCTTGAGTTTGTGAATTAGCCATTTATGACTGACTTTATCAAAAGCCTTGGAAAAATCTGTATAAATAGCATCAACTTGTAGTTTCTTATACAAAACAATCAGACAGGAAATCAACATATGACACAAGATTGACACAAGTTTGACTACTACGGTTTTTAACAAAGCCGTGCTGAGACTCGCTTATCAAGTGCTTGACATGTTCACACATTTGAGCATGGACGAGTTTCTCGAACAATTTGCTCATAATAGGTAAAAGAGAGACGGGCCTGTAGTTGTTGACAGCACACTTACCACCACTCTTAAAAATAGGAACTACATTGGCCCTTTTAAAAGTTGAGGGAAAGACTCCCTCCTTCAAGGATGCGTTAAAAATAATTGATAAAGGAACACACAGTTCGCTGGTACAGCTTTTTAAAAAGATACCTGAAATGTGGTCTGGGCCTATTGCCTTATGAACATCTAGGGCAAGGAGTTCTTTTAATACGTCATCCATAGAGATTAATACCCCAGACATAATATCACTTGAGACGTCGTTAATTGTTGGGAGTTTCAGAACATCATCGTCTTCGACAAATACCGATTTGAAAAAGTCATTAAACAAATTTGCAGAGTCAGTCGGTGTATTAGCTGCTATATCATTATGTAGAACACAGCCAGGTATAGAAGACGATTTTTTTTGTTTTTAATATACCTCCAGAGTCTTTTGGGGTTTTTATGAATGTCATGTTCAATGTTGTTCATGTAATCATCAAATTTCACTTTGTTGGCAACTTGAAAGGCACGACAGGCATCAGAGAATGTATCGTAACAAGTTTCTCTCTGTTTGTAACGTCTGTGCGCAGATTCTTTTTCGCGCAGCAAGCAGGTCAAATCAGCGTCATACCAGGCTTGAAATTTTCGTTTTCCAGTGTTCACTTTTGAGACGCAGTCATCGATCACAGAGAACAAAAGGTCATAGAACATTTCCACACATTCGTCTATATCCTCACAGTTACTCAGCATTGACCATGGTATTGTTGATAGCAGAGCACGGGCGCGGTTGAAGTCTGCTTTCCGATAATTGTAGACAATGCGGTCGGATTTCAATGGGCCATTATTACAATGGGTGAGCAACAGCTCGCAAGCTAAGGCGTCGTGTATGGAATAAACGGCTCTTTTCGTGCAGTTTGCTCGCATGTCATTTGTATTGCTGAAAACAAGGTCTAAATAGTGATTGTTACACGTTCGATTTGCCGAGTACATCGGCATCGTTTTCCATCACCCTTTAATGCTGCGTTTAAATTGAAACATTTTCAAATTTTCAGTAAATGCTTCTCATAACAGGCGTTCATCACATGAGAAAGTGCAAGGGTATCTTTTTTCGAATGACGTTTCCTCGTGATTCACCTTCATATGGGATACCAAACAAGAATATTGACAAACGAGTTTTCCTATAGAATTATCCGTTGATGGCGAAGTGCGCGTTGATGACGAAAGGGAAAGTACTCATCGACGCCTCGATCATTTAAACGTAACACATATATCACTGTAACGTTGTAACAGGATACGTGCAAAAGGAATGGCGATGAAAATGGAAGCATTTGTTCAGTCGTAATCTTTGGATATTTAAACTAACGATATTCATAACCACGTTTTTCGACTTTAGTTATATTGGTGAATTATAATTCACCGTGAAAACTTAGTAAGAAACTAGTTGATGTTTATATATATTTAGACGTTTTGCTAATAATTTCATAAGAGTAGGCTCCGTCGATAGTGATCATGTAACATCTTCATGGACGACTGTAGAAGTTGTAACATACATGTACATCATTGTATTCCTACGTGTTATTAATCTATATCTTAATTTTGTGTTGTATCGATTCTGCGTATAGCAAGGAACTGATTTAATACAATTGAAGCTCAAATCAAATAAAAAGCTTTCACATGTTCAGAGTTATAATCTTATTATGGTATTAAAAAATCACATCAATTCTATCTTAGACATCGACAGTACACTGTTAAAACATCTTTGGTCCGAACATACCTTTTTATGTAAGTCACACAAGAAGTCTTAATCATCGTGCAATGGTAGTTGTCGTTCTGAATAATAAATGAACTAAAGACAGAGCAATACTTCAGCGAGCGGGAAAAATGACGGATTGACATGCCACATTATACATAATGTATCAACTGTCAAGTATGACATCCGTGTCAGTAATGTATATTTTATTATTATTTTGTTTATTTTTCAGAGCAGAAATACGCGCTTAATCGGATTTATACTAAGGGATTTTCACAACGCAACACAATACGTAGCATATGAATGCTCACGCACGCAGGTTGGACGTTACTAGACCGTCACTAGGATCATCATGAAAGTGGCCCATTTATATATCACAAAGACAGGTAAGAGACCTCATAAAGGATAATCAAGTATAGAGGTAGAATGCATAGAGTTGTTAAGGAAGTCATCTTGGTTTGAAGTCACCATGTTCAACATTCGTATGCGTGGTCCAATATTTCGCTCAAGTTAATCCAATACATCCTTCAGAAGGAATTATAAGTATTCAGGTTATAGAAATGTGAGGTTTCATAATCAAACTTCAACACTACCGTGGTAGTTGCTTCTGCTGGAACGTTCAAATGATATACTCATGAACCACGATTATGCTTGACTATTTTCTATTCAACATGATGAAATCAACTGAAGCGAGACAGTTTTATCCATTAGCCAAATATACATTTCAAATTTCCCCCCCCCCCCCCCAAAACAAATTCAAGAAATCTCACCGAGACTGAATTAAACGAGTTGATGAAGCTAATAATACTACAAACATTTATCTAACATAAAGCATTAACCCCTATAAACATTATCTGACATGAAGCGCAATGACACAATATAGACATAGCGGGCCATAAGTTGTATTAAGGGAGTGACAGATTAAATAGAAGGCTTTCTGTGACATGGTTACGGGTTGAAGGTTCCTGTGTTTGTTCTCCGTGTTCTGTCTGCTGCTTAGCTTTCCCGTGCTCCGTTACAAATATTATCCGTGATAAGCAAAGAATGCTGTGATATAATTGTCCTTGGTACATAAATCTGCTTCTAAATCTAATGTTTCATGAGGACGCCTGATCAACGTGGCGTTGAAATCCAAGGATACTGTTGTTTCTGTGCGCCCAACCATCGAGTTTTAAGAACAAACACCACTGCTATTATGAAGCATTTAGTTCTGACAATTCTATTATAACGTTAGCTGAAAGCATGGTGTAAAACATGTTATTTTTTTATTATTGCAGTCCAAGCTAAGGAAGAGTATCTCTCGCAACACGTACAGTACGATAGATAAAACATTACGACTCGCACTTAAGAGAGAGAGAGAGAGAATTAAGGTTTAACGTCGCATTCAGCAATATTTCAGCTATATAGCGACGATCAAACAAAATTCTAAGTAATCAATTCAAAAACTCGGTAAACTAATGCGTTAAAACAGGTACAAACATTAAAATTTGCACAACAAACCAATCTCTCTCAAATAACCTAAAATACAATCCTCTTTCACTCTGCTAAAAAGATCTTCCAGCGTAGCTGCTCGATCAAAAGTATCTCTTACAGTCTTAAAATCTATGCAGTCTATGAGAATATGTTTCACCGTGAGATTTTCATGGCAAGGTATACACCTTGGAATCGGCTCCTGTTTTAGTAAATATTCATGAGTCAATCGTGTGTGACCGATCCTACATCGTCTATTCATGGCCTGGTCGAAACTTTACGACTGTTCAGGTGAGTATAACCAACCGTTTTTTTGAACTCGTGAAGTTTGTTATTATCCATAGTATCCCATAAAGATTGAAACAGCTTTCTTACATAAGCGCAGATAGATGGTCTGAAATCGCTGTATGGTATTCCAACAGGGTCAACTTCTTCATCTAGAGCTGCCTTAGCCAATCTATCAGCTTCAGTGTTGCCTTTGATGTCAACGTGACTAGGCACCCAACAAAACACAATATCTATCTGTTGATCAAATCTGGTGTCATATAATTGTAGAATTTCCAAGATGGTGGGATGAGTGGAATTTCCATTTTTAATTGCTTTAAGGCATGACAGTGAATCTGAGAATATGACATATTTTTCCTTCTAGTGGATCCAATACCTTCTAAAGCAGATAATAGAGCTTTTGCTTCTGCAGTAAATATGGAACTTTTACCTGGCAGTCGATACGTTTTAGTTTTGGAACTAAAGATAGTAGCACATGCTACTCTCTCACCATCTTTAGAACCATCTGTATAAATAGCCTGATGTGAACTGTATTTCTCTCTCAGTAGACCAAATTCTTGTGTATACACGAGCTGGCTCGTGTCTGCCTTTTTATATTTAGTCAGTGAAATATCTACTTCTGGCGTGGCTAACTGCCATGGTGGAGTTGGCAAGAGCTCGTTAGGTAAAATCTGACTAATTTTAATACCAGCTGCTACAAGGTGTGGTTTCATATGGATTCCAAGAGGTGGAATAATCGAGGATTTCTTTAAAAAGAGATCTGCGTACTGAGGGTTGAAAACACAGTTATATGCAGGGTTTGAGAGGTTCGAACGCAGTTTTGTGATATATTGCAGTGATAATTTAATTCTCCGAAGTTCTAAAGGAAATTCATCCGCTTCGACATACAAGCTTTCTTTAGGTGATGTTCTGAACGCACCGAGGCAAAGTCTTAGTCCTTGATGGAGAATAGGATCTAGCTTTGCCAAGTTTGACTTGCTTGCACCATTGTAAACAATAGAACCATAATCGAGTTTGGAACGAACAAGTGATCGATATAAATGAAGGAGAGTTTGCTGATCTCCTCCCCACTTATAGCTGGCAACTACTTTCAACAAATCCAGAGCTTTCGTGCATTTGGCTTTTAAGCAATTTATATGAGATTTGAAAGTTAGTCGTTGATCAAACAATATGCCTAGAAATTTGACCTCTTTTACCACTTTGATTTCAGTTCGATCTAAGGTAAGTACTGGATCTTCGTGCTGGAAATATTTTCTGCAAAAGTGTATACAATTTGTCTTAGCTCTGGAGAATTTGAAACCATTTTCTAGACACCATTTCTGAATTCTGTTTAGACAAAGTTGTAATGTTCTCTCAATATTGTGTATACTTTTCCCACTACACGATATATTGAAATCGTCTACAAAAAGTGAGCCATCAATTGATTTATTCAGAACTGCAGCCAAGCTGTTGATCTTGATACTAAACAGAGTAGTAGACAAAATACTGCCCTGTGGGACACCCTGGTCTTGATCAAAATGATCAGACATAGTTGTACCCAAACGAATTTGGAATTGTCTATCATTCAAAAAGTTGGAAATAAAAACGGGTAAACGACCTTTTAATCCCATCTTTTGAAGATCTTTAAGAATCCCGTATTTCCATGTAGTATCGTAGGCTTTTTCTAAATCAAAAAAGATAGAAACCACATGTTCGTTCTTGGCGAAAGCATTCTTAACATGCGAATCTAATCTGACTAAATGATCAATGGTACTTCTATTTTTTCGGAAACCAGCTTGAATATCAGTAAGTTTCTTTTCAGTTTCCAGGTGCCAAACAAGGCGATCATTTATCATGCGTTCCATTGTTTTGCAGACACAACTAGTCAGTGAAATCGGACGATAATTACCAGGGTCTGTATGGTCACGACCAGGCTTTGGTACTGGTATAACTATGGCAGGTGGCATGACGGAGGAAATTCTTCTCTATACCAAAGTCTATTGAATATTCGTAATAGGATTTCTAGAGATGATTCCGGTAGATGTTTCAAAAGCTGATAATGAATATTATCAGGGCCTGCAGCAGAATCATGAGCTTTCGTAAGAGAAGCATGAAGTTCTTCAATTGTAAACGAAGCGTTATAGCCTTCATGGTTACCGGAGGTGAATTTAATTTCATTTTTCTCTTCTCTTTTTTGGAAACTTTGAAATTTAGGTACATAATTTTCTGATGAAGAGTTTTTGGCAATTGTTTCTCCTAATTTATTTGCAATTTCTACTCTGTCAGTAATCACCTGATTTCCATCGTTGAGATGATGAACGCTGGACTTGGAGCTTTTACCTTTTATTCTTTGAATCATATTCCAAACTTTTGTTATTGGAGTATGAGTACAATAAAAGCGTACCTGAGATACAACACATATCACGAATCGTTAGATTCTTGTTCTACGAGCTTTAGCTCTTGTAACTCTGAGATCTTTCAAATTTTCAGGATTAGGATGTCGGCGGAAATATCGTTCAGCCTTCTTCCTACATTTTCTTGTAGTCATCATTAAGCCAAGGTTTCTTCTATGGTACTCTCCCGAGATGTGGGAATGGTTTGGTTGGCAATTTCTATCAACATATCTGAGAATAGCTGTATAGGATCTGAAGCATCAGCGAAGGAGACTGATTGTAGTTTTTGTGAACAAAGCTTTTCAAACTCGGGCCAGTTTGCTTTCTTGAAATTAAACCTTGTGAAATGAGGGTCATCAGCTGAATGAACAGCTTTTAGGACAGTGGGAAAGTGATCACTTCCACAAAGGTCATCATGAACAGACCAAGAAAATTCTTCAAGAATAGGAAGGTCGCAAAGTGAGATATCCAATGCTGAATAGGTTCCATGGGCCGAGGACAAATGTGTATAAGAACCATCATTAAAAATACACAAAGAATTATTTGATATAAAATTTTCGAGAATTTTACCTTTACAGTTGTCTTCATTATCCCAGAGGATATTACGACCGTTAAAATCACCCATCATTAAACAAGGTTTCGGGAGCTGATCGTAAAGATCTTGAAGTTCATTGAGCCGGAGACTACCAGAAGAAGGTATGTACACCGTGCATAATGTGAAAACAGAATTCAAGGTAATACGAACTGCTACACCTTGTAAATCTGTCACTAAATCAACAGGACTGTGTAAAACACCCATTTTAACCAATATTGAAGAACCGCATGTAGCTTTTCCATTTTCCTCTAAAGCGTAGGAATGATAAGGTGTGTATTGGCGAAATTTAAATTTATCTTTATCTGCTTTCGTCAGAAAGGTCTCGTGGAGACAAAAAGCTGATGGTTCATAATCTTGAGTTAATAATTGGAGTTCATTTAAATTTGGCCAAACTCCTCTGCAATTCCACTGAACGATAGTTGGTGGCTGAGCCATCTTTAGTCTGTATATAGAAATAAAACACAAAACTGCCCAAGCCAAGATATATAAGGTTAGCTTAGCCATTATGTACGTTTTATTTTGGGTAATTCTTTTTGACCTTTCTTTTTATTTCTCATTTGTTCTCTCTTGTCTTTTTTATTTTCCTTCTTATAAACTTCTTTCTCTCTCTCGTCCCAACAAGTCCTTCGACCTTTGGTTCAAGGAAGTCTCGCCTTTTAACGGACGATCACTACACTCCTGATACTCCTCATCAGAAAGCATGAGTGTATCGTTGGTAGGAGTGGGAGTAGCATCGACTATTTTAGGCTCTTTGCCGGATTCGATATCTATGGTATTCTCTTTATTCTTCTTTTTCTGATTCGAGGTAGCTTTATTACTACAAGACTGTTGACTACTTTCTTTTTCTGTGAACTGCTTCATTACTTCCTCATTCGGTGTAAAGTTTACGTCGACACCCGAGTGAATAGGATTAACGAAGGAATTCACAGACTGCACAGGTGTATCCGGAGCCGACACACCGCCAGTATCCGGTAAGTTGTCTGGAGTCAATGTGTTGCCAACACTTTCAGTCTGATCAGAATCAGACTTCTGATCACCTGACTTCTGATCACCTGGCTCGGCCTCTACACCATCACAAACCTCACTATCACTGTCATCTTCATCTTCCGAACCACAACCTACCTCCATCTCGTCACCGAGAGGCTCGTAGTGGTTTGAGGTTTTCTCATTGCTCCCAGCGGCAACTATCTCCTGATGACGTTTGATAGGTTTGCCATCAGGGCCTACAGTCTTCCATAAATCTATATACTGCTGTTGTTTCTGCTGGACAGCCTCGGCGGAAAGTCTTCCTCGGACTTCTGCGGGCGGAACAGGGCGAGGACCAGAGGAATCACCCTTTCTGCCGTTAGCTACGGTATTTCCAGAAACCTGTTTGGCTTTTGGACAGGTTTTTTTCAGATGTCCTTCCTGATGACAAGTCAGGCATTTATTTTTCAAAGGACACCTCCAGTTCATGTGATCTTCTAAACCACAAGTATAACATGTTTTTACTTGACCGTTATACCATACAGGAAGTCTCATACCTCCAAATAATATAGAAGAAGGAAGAGTACGTTTGAATTTCGACATCCAAATTCTTCGAACTCCTGTCTCAAACTCTCTATCGAAAGAATAGAACTCCTTTTGTACAGAGAGAACATCACCATAAAACTCAAAAGCACTTCTGATCGCAGAATCTGGGAAATCGCATGGTCCTTTCAT
The DNA here is from genome assembly GCA_036873755.1 of Hanleya hanleyi. Classification (NCBI taxonomy): domain Eukaryota; kingdom Metazoa; phylum Mollusca; class Polyplacophora; order Lepidopleurida; family Hanleyidae; genus Hanleya; species Hanleya hanleyi. The sequence goes on along the minus strand of JAVTVY010021036.1, from coordinate 547,183 downwards.
CTTTACTAGCAATTTCCCTGGATCTATTTCCTCAAAATGGCCACGTTGATCTCCAACACGAATACCTTCCAGCACTAGGCGGGTTTTGGTAATTTCATTTGCTAGTGTGACGTTCCACAGGGTATTTGATACCTGTACTAGACCTTCAAGGATTTTCGGTCCTGATCCAACAGTGTCTTTTAATGCATGATATATATCAAACGCATAGTCCACTAGGGACTATCAATACCACTACAAACTACAAATAGTGACACGCACAAACCCCAACAGTGAGCCTCCCCGCAGAGTAAACATTGAATACTCCCCGATGGAGCCTCACTCCAAAGACGTACACTGTAACCTTTACAACAATACACTGAAACTTCAGGGCCAGGCAGAACAAAAACCTAGTCCTAAACCCAGCGAGTTGCCTGGTTACAACGAGGAACAAAAGAACAGAGAACAAAGGCTAGCGCACAGCTGTACACTCAGGGCTAAGCCTACAACGCACAGCTATATAACTTCGGTATGTTACATGTATTCAACCTACTCGATTTACACAAATATTATGTGCAAATCGACCTACGTCAAACCGAACGAAAAACGAACCAACTTCAGACTAGATCAAGTCAACAAAGATATATATATATACAACAGCAAAATACGAAATATTTACAGACAGCGAACAAACAGAGACAGAGAAAAAAACACACCGAACCTCTCGGTCACAAAGACCGAGACGGTAGTAATGGCGGCTCTCTGCCTTCCCAAACCAGGCCAAACTGATTAAGTCAGAAAAATGCCCTGAACAGCAAAAAAACTGACAAATAATTCCAAACTTTCACCACAGGTATTTGCCAAACTTATTCACAAAATATATTACACAAAAACCAGAGCTAAGATCAGCTGAGATCCGCAGAATTAGACAAATTTCTCAGAGCGAAGTGAAAACACGTCCGACTCCCAATCTCTCTACATCCGGGCTCCGCAAGATATTGTGTATGTGAGTGTGCGAGAGAGAGAGAGAGAGAGAGAGAGAGAGAATTTAAGTTTAACGTCGCCTTCAGCAATATTTCAGCTATATAGCGACGATCAAACAAAATTCGAAGTATTCCAGTGAAAAAAAAGTTAATCTAGCAATCTAGAAGTGAACAACACACCACATTAAAAATACATTACAATTTATACAACAACCCGATTTCTCTCAAATAACCTAGAACACAATCTTCTTTTACCCGACTAAAGAGATCTTCTAAAGTAGGTGCTCGATGAAAAGAATCTCTTACAATCTTAAAATCTATAAGTCGATCAGAATATGTTTCACTGGGAGATCTTCGTGTCATGAAATACACATTGGAGTTGGTTCTTCTTTTAGTAAATGGCCGTGAGTTAATCATGTATTGCCGATTCTACCTCGCCTGATCATGGCTTGGTCAATACGTTTCCGACTGCTCAGATGAGTATAGCCTCCAGTTTTTTTATACTCATGAAGTTTGTTATTTTCCACAGCATCCCATAAATATTGAAACAGCTTTCTCACACAATCACAGATAGAGGGGTTGAAATCGCTATACAGGATTCCAACAGAATCTACCTCATTATCTCAGGCTGCCCTAGTCAGTTCATCAGCTCCTTTGATGCCAATGTGACTAGGCAACCAACAAAACACAATAGTAATCTGTTGATTAAATATATGGTCATTTAATTGTAGTATATTGAAGACGGTGGGATGAGATGAAGTTCCACTTTTAATGGCTTGAAGGCATCAGACAGTGAATCTGAGAATATGACATATATTTTAGTGGAACCAATACATTCTAAGCTAACAATAGAGCTTTGGCTTCGGCAGTGAATATTGAACTTTTACCTGGAAGACGACAGGTTTTGGAACTAAAGATAGTAGTAGCATATGCTACTCTTTCACCATCTGTAGAACCATCTGTATAAATAGCCTGATGCGATCTGTATTTTTTTCTCAGTAGACCAAATTCTTGTGTATACACGGGCTGGCTTGTGTCTGTTGTTTTTTTATATTTCGTCATTGTAATATCTACCTCTGGTTTGGCTAACTAGCTCTGGTTTGGCTAACTGCCACGGTGAAATTGGCAAGAGCTTGTTAAATAGACATACCAGAAGCTACAATGTGTGGTTTCATACGAATTCCAAGAGGTGGAATAATGGAGGGTTTCTTTAAATACAAATCTACGTATTGACGGTTGAAAACACAGTTATATGCAGGATTTGAGCGAGCATTTATTTTATATATTGCAGTGATAGTTTAATTCGATATCTGCTTCAATATATAAGCTTTCTTTAGGGGATGTTCTGAACGCTCCGAGGCAAAGTCTTATTCCTTGATGGAGAATAGGATCTAGCTTCATCAAGTTTGACTTGCTTGCACGGTTGTAAACAATAGAGCCATAATCAAGCTTGGAACGAACAGGTGATCGATATAAATAGAGAAGCGCCTGCTGATCTCCTCTCCACTTATAGCTGGCAACTACTTTCAACAAATCAAGAGCTTTTGTACACTTTTTTATATTTACTATATTTCCATTTGTATATAACAAACTCTTACATAGATTAGTGACAGTTCAGACGTACGAATCAAAGAGCAGCAAAACCAGTTAAATGAACGAATCCCAAAGATAAATGATAAATATATCAGCCAGCTATTTAAGCGTAACAGCAATAGAAAAATACAATGACAATAAAAATAGAAACCGATTGAGTGATTACGTACAACAATTCCTTCTCACTTACTCAAGTCATCTTCAAAAGAATGCCATTTTCCATGAAAGAGAGCTATTGAGTCTTCACTGATTGATATATGTAGCTCTGAACTATATATAATTTTACATGTATTTATCCTTTCGTACACTTAGCTTTCAAGCAAATTTATACGCAATAGGAACGTTAAAGGAGTACTTACCTTATTTTTGAGTGTGACTATATTTATCAGCAATCGTATTCCAAACCGTATTGTATAAAACTTACGTTGATAGAATGCGAAATAAAGGAAATATTGACTATTTGTTGCTCGCAACGGCGTGCACTGGGCGCCGCCATTGCACCACTGCGTGACGTTTTTAGATGAGCGGAAGTGAGTTTATACTCATCTAAAAACGTCACAACGTCATGGAGATTTAAGGTTGATCGTGCTGGTCATGCCGATAATTCGAAGAAGAGGGAACCCAGTTAATCCAATGACGTTCTAGTTGATTTTAGTAGTTCAAGTGTAATCATGAGAATGTTTATGAACTTAGAAGCATCGTCGTTCAACTGAAATAACTGGACAATTGCAGAGGACACTCTTTCAGTTTACCGCTCAGTTTCAAATTTTGTCCAAATTGAATCGGGCAAGTCTCAGTTGAAAAATTTGGGGGAAGAAATTTTTCAGTTGGCGAAGATAACCTAAACCAATTTCTTTTAGGAATCCCCCCCCGTGGGATTTGCCGCGCCAGTTTATTCCTGGAATTAAAACTCGAACCCAGAGTAATTCAAATGCCGTAGTTGGAACGTCCCTGGATCAAGCGTTATCCGTGACGTTGTCCTGAATTCTGACGTCATCAGTCACGTCATCCCACAGGCAATATGGCGGCGCCCACGTCGACCTCAAAGCGGAAACACGACTTCACAAATTGTAATAAAAATAATAGGTTATCGCCTTCTACGAAAGTAAAATAGTTGGTTATATTTCTTTAAGAGTCTAACCTTTGTAATAGGAACCTATATAAAATAAGTTAAGTACTCCTTTAATCGGTGATAAAAACAATATTCCCAAAAATTTGACTTCTTTTACTACCTTGATCTCAGTTCCATCTAATGTAAGTACTGGATCTTTGTGCTGAGACACTAGACACCATTTCTGAATTTTAATTAGACAAATTTGTAATGTTCTCCCAATGTTATGTATACCTTTTCCAGTACACGATATGGTGAAATCATCTCAAAAGGTCGACAAATACGGCCTTGTGGGACACCCTGTGGGACATGGTTATATCCAACCGAACTTGAAATTGCCTATCATTCAAAAAGTTGGATATAAAAGTGGGTAAACGGCGTTTTAATCCCATAGCATTAAGGCCTTTTAAAATCCCGTATTTCCAAGTAGTATCATTAGCTTTTCCTGAATCAAAAAAGTTAGAAAGTACATGTTCATTCTTGGCGAAAGCATTCTTAGCATAGGAATCTAATTCAACTAAATGGTCAATGGTACTTCTATTTTTACGGAAACTAGCTTGAATATCAGTAAGTTCCGTTTCGGTTTCTATGGAAACAAACAAAGCGATCAGTTATCATGCGTTCCATTGTTTTACACACACAGCTAGTCGGTGAAATCGGACGATAATTGTCAGGGTCTGTATGGTTACGGCTAGGTTTTGGGGCTGGTATATTGGAATTATGCCATGACGGTGGAAAATCCTCTCTCTCCGAAAGTCTGTTCAATTTAAGTAACAGGGTTTCTAGAGAAGATTCCGGTAGATGTTTCAAAAGTGGACAATGAATATTATCAAAGCCTGCAGCAGAGTCGTAATCTTTGTTCGTTCATAGAATAAGCATTATAGCTTTCACGTTTATTGGAGGAAAATTTAATTTCGTTTTTCTCTTCTCCTTTTTGGAAATTTTAAAATTTGTATGCTGATGTCTGAGCGTGTCTTTCTAAGATCTTAGATAAAACTGGTAAAACAGATATAGGTCTAAACTTATTAAGACAATGTAAACTTCCAGATTTAAAAAGTGGAGCTACTTTGGCACTCTTTCAGAGCGTCATTTATCACCTGCTTTCCATCGTTGAGATGATCAACACTGGACTTGGAGCTTTTACCTTTAATTCTTTGGATCATATTCCAAACTTTTGTTATAGGAGTATGTGTATTGATCACATAATTTTTTCAAGAATCACGTTTGTTCTGCTTCATCGATCTATGATGTACTCTAGTAACTTTTCATTCAAACAGAGAGTTGAGGATTCATAAGACTGAGCCATTTTTAGTCTATATCAAAACAATAACACACAAAACCACACAGTCTAAGAAATAGAGTGTCAATTTAGCCATTATGGACGTTTATTAAAAGGTCTTATCCTCTGGTTTTTCTGATCCTTTTTCTGATCGTCTCATTTCTTTATTGCCATAAATTTCTTGTTCTCTCATCATCTCACATTTCTCTCTGTCGTTAGCAACCACGCTATTAACTTTCCCTTCAACTTCTTGTTCATCCCCCATGGGTAGTTCATTTCTGGCTTCATCTTTAGTGAATCCCGCAGTCACATCAGTATCAAGTGTGAAGTTCATAGGTGTATCTTTTCCGGAAATAGAACTATTCTCTTCACCACCTCTTTTCCCATCTACTAAGGTTAGCTCACTACAAGCATAATCTTTAAAGCGGTCAGCAATCACATCATCATCTGGATCTTTTTGGATCTACAATCTCAACAAACTCGTTGTCTTTAGACTCCTGATCATGTAGCGAAGCATGAACACTTAGATGCATTTTCTGTTTGCTCTATGGCCTTTGTCTTCTTCGCCTGACTAGGCATAGAATTTGTCTTGGAGGTCTTGCCAGCTAGACCTACAACTTTCCACGCTTTCAGACTGCTCAGCTGTGCGTTTACCCTGCCGGAGTTCTCCATAACGGCCGAGTTCTCCACAACGGGAGAACCTTTTCCTAGATTTGATTGAATACTAGTTTCATGTTGTGGCGCAGTCTGGTCATTCCTGCTAGTCGAAACCTCTGTTTCTACAGAATTTCTTGGCGCTTGTCTAGGTGTCTTACATTCCAGATTCATGAGTCCTGCCTGACCACACCTCAGGCATATACCTTTAAAGGGACAATCCCAATACAAGTGATTTTCTTCTCCGCAGATATAGAAGGTCTTAACCTGACCTTTATACCAAACAGGAAGCCTAACATCTCCAACCATAATTGTAGAGGGAAGAGTGGTTTTGATGATAGACATCCGAAACCTCCTAATCCCAGTTTTCAAATCTCTGTCAAAATTATAGTACTCGTCATAAATGTCGTGAACTTCACCGTATTTTTTCAAATATCCGTATCTTGTCAGTGTTTGGAATCTCAACATGGCATTTTATTTTGACAAGTACTTTCTTGGGTTCAATCTTCTGAAAAGTCCACACTGATCTTGAAAATCTAAAATACCGTTTGAGAGAACATATTTGGCCTGTTAATTTCGTACCGTCACAATCCGAAGAGTCTTTGACACCTGCACTGGTCCATGGAGGTCATACGGTTCTGATCAGATAGACCCTTTTAAAGCACGATAAGTATCAATCGGCTTTGCGGCATTTAGCCCCATTAGATTTAGGCTCAGTGGCCTCTCAAACACTTTGGTCATAGAAAAAAATAGATTCCCACCTAGGGAGCCTCACAACAAAACAACTCCCACGAGAGAGCCTCAGAAAAGTTAATTTGAAAAAAATGCAGCTGTAAACACACTTCATCAGACAGGCAGTAGAGTTTCATAAATAGCTCACAAAGGGGACCTCTCAACACACAGATAAACAATTACAAATAGCTCCTTAAGGCAACCTCTCAACAAGCAGGTATTATAGTTCTACAAAGCCCCAAAAGGGAGCCTCACTCCAGAGCTGACTCCAAGTAACAATAGAACAATAGACTATAACCTGGAAGATCAACGCTGTACTTCATATCTACATGGAAATTGTACACGCTCACCTATGTACACGTAGACCAATCCGTGTACACTTCACCAAAAAATCTACCTAGCCTATGTTGAATTGAAAAATATTTACACGAATAAACCGAACTAACCAAGGAATGAAATATAGGGATATTTACACGAACAAACTACAACAACCTGAGCCCGAAAATACAGATAACTTTACTGAGAATAACACAAAGCACAGATAGACAGAGGACAGCCGTCAACCCACTCAGTCAAATGACCGAGCGAGCAAAATGGCGGCGTCCACAATCTTATCTGGCTGAACTTACCAAGACAAAAATTGTTCCAAACAGCGAAACTCCAACGAATTAATTCAAATTTTATAATGTACGGATGCCAAAAACGTTCACTAAATATATTACACAAGAAATCTGGAATAATACCAGCATTAAACCCCAGAAATACTCAAAAAGTCAGAGATCGAATTGTATACACATCCGACTCGGAGTCTGACCTACATCCGGGTTCGTTGATATGTGTATTCTAGTGTTTCCCTTACATTTCATGCCCACTTGGATTGCGGTGGTAATAGTATCATGCGAAAGAGGATTTTAGATTGATGCGAGAACTCTTCCTGAATGTAGATGTTGATTTGGAGCGATATGCAAGAGGTGGAGAAAATTGACGACGTCTGGCGACTAAAAAGCAACCATACGAGTCTACAGGGGAGCTTCCCTCGGTACCTCACATTCAAACCCGAGAAAACAACGGATTCTCGGAAGTAGCCTTAGTATCTCAGCCGCGCTCTTATTGTGGCTGTTCATGTGAAGACAATGAAGTATCCACACGGCCCCTAGCATCGGCTTAAGCGGTATTAGATACGCTAGCTCGGGAGCTTGTCTATATTTACAAGTCTTGGAAACTGAAATATACGTCATCGCACAATGGAGGGAATGTCTCCGAGAACGAATTAGCTGCTCAAGTAAGGGTTGTGACGACCACAGTGAGAAACATTCTGTTACTGTGAAAACCAAGCTTTCAAAAGCATTTGACGAAATATGGAGTGCATGCAAAGCAAGTGGTTTAAAATTGGTATTTTCGATTCTGAAACGACTCGAAAGAAGGTAAAATAACAATTCAGACAAACACAGGCTAGTATCTTCATTATTTTATTTGTTTTGATTCAGATTGAATGTTTCATCGATTTTATACAGTCGTTAGAGTGGTAGTAATACCATGAAGCCTTATATAGTCTCCATGGTACTATTATAGTTGTAATCTGATAGGAAGCAGATTGTCCTTCCTGTTGTGTCAATCCAACGATTGCTTGGAGATAAAGGCTACAATCCCGACCCTCGAATTAAGTATCCACTGATTCGGAACAGTACTACAATAATGAACTAAGGGAAATACTGGTTAGTTGAGAAGAGATCGGCTCACATTTTGGATTGATATTCAATTACTATTGATGGCATGCTGATGCTTTACTTCTGTATCGGTACTAGTACTCGTTCCCCTCATTTGCGCTACGAGTAATACTTAACCAACTAGACGACAGTGGCAATTTGCAAGGGATTATACTAGACGAGACATAGCACGGAAGACTTATTGGGGATTTTACATACCAGCACTATTGGGCCCAGAAATATATAACATTGAAGCATGTGGTGAATTCTCCAAGATATATATTCCTCAAATGCAATGGCTTTCCATCCTTGGTGTTTCGAATGGTTTATTATAGTGGCATGTATACTAATAAGCCCAGTCACGTCATTCGGGGTTATTCCGTCTGATGAAGTTCTGAGATATTTTGAGAAGGAAAATTCTATTTTATTAATAAAAGGTCAGTATATGCCTGTATGCGATAGCAAACAATGGTGATTGGTTCCATAGGACGACGTAGCAGTCGTAAGACTCAACAAGCTGATATCATGACTGCGTTATGCCAGAATACAACCCAAAGGACTACGAATAAGTAACGGATGTATAAAAATGATCCTTGAGCAAGTCATTTAAATGGGAAATAAATGTGTAAAATGCGCCAATTGCAAGGCAGTCGTAACATTTTCCTAGTAACAGCACCCCAATCGTAATGAAATAATTTTGCGAGGCAAGACAGATGTCAGCCATTTTAAGAGAATCGTGCTGCTACAGAATTCGCTTTGAGGTTTAGATTCTTTGCGTATATAATGCCATGAAACGGACATGCAGGCAACACCGAAAGGCACTTTCCCTGCTAAGATTGCTGGTACATTGCAAAAATCACCTCACTGATAATGGTAAAACTCCAGCCTGCAGTCATATTTCTCTAACAGAAATTTACCTTATTCCCTTTAGGCAAAGTTAATCTATAGCTTTATATTCTTTTAAAAATTTTTCCAATAACTCTGTTGACTGAGAATCCGGAAAGTTGTTTGAGAACGTTTCCAATCCATTAAATATAATATCCATGTAAATAGTAGTGCGCCCATGCTGGCAATCCGGACTATTTTCCGGCACGGCATAATGAGGCCAGGGGGAGTCTGACCGCAAATGTTTTTGCTACTTGTTGTGTAACAGAATAAAAAATTAATCAAAAATACGCAAATCTTCTGGGTCACAAATTCGTTCTCCCTTGCAATAAAGCAGGCCATAGGTAAAAATCTTGAATCAGAAAGACCGAATTCCGATTCACCGCCATCATCAGCCTAATGTAAAGAAAGTCGTCAGGCCCGGCATTCAATATTCAGTCGCGTAAATAATCGAATAATCGAACACCAATTACAAATGTGCATGAAACGAAAAGAATAAATACATAAGATGGTTTCCTACAAGAGAGAAGCCAAAGATATCAACAAGACATGATTATGTTCTTCACATAAAATCCTAAACACTGACCATTATTCTTTATCCAAATGTGTTTCAGTGTCATTTTCCTGAGTATCTATGTCAGTCACGCTTTGGTTGTGTCTGTTCATCCGAACACAATGGAGATGTCAAACATGGGACATCACAGGTTGAAACTTTAAGTGAGAAAGACCATGAAAATTCCAATTCACCGTTATCATTATCAGCTGTTTGGGGTCAGAAAACCCGGAACGTATGCCCACAGCCGAATCACCACTGATCATGGTGCCACAAAGTTTTGCAGTGGGAGTTAACTCCTGCAGTTGCCAGCAGTGCCAAAGTGAAGTGCGATTGTGAAATGAAGCATGAGCTGTGGAGAGGGATATAGCAAGGGTATAATCAACGAATTAAGGGAAACAACTTTGAGTGGGTGGTAAAAACTACTTTATTTTCCTGCATAACTCATCTGCCTACATTTTAGAGGAATTTGAAAATCCATCTATCAAGGAAATTTAACCAGAAAACGCAAAACAACAAAGGAGAGATTTATTATTATTGCATGATCAATACATGAACATGCATCAATATATGTTTACATGAACACCTGAACAACATTAATTGAATAATCTAATCAAATAACCCAATATTTCCTATTGGCACTTCATCAGAATAAATCATGGCTTCGCATCGTGTATTTGAAAATGCAGCTACGAGCGGAAGAAAAACGGAAGATGCGTTTGGCACAATGGTTTAGTGACAGATTGTAAGGGAAATGATATCCTCTGACCGTTATCTTCGACGATAATTATCCAACGATCATGTCACTGATGATTTATCACTTGAGTGAACAGAAACACGATATATCTGCTTCAATGATAATATTGGGAAATTGGTTTCATTCTTTCGTCTAGCATAATTTTGTTGAGATTTCAGCAGATTATTGTGTTTACAACCATTGCAAATATATATTCTCATAACATCGAATACTCATCCTCCTGCTATTTCATTCCTTATCTTCATTTGACGCAGTGGAAGAGGTTTCTTTCAGCATCCCTTCTTTAGATCATTAGTGCATTTACTTTAACAAAATCAGGCGAAAAGAAAAATAATAACAGAGTCGTGCATAATTGACGAACCCATACAAGTCACAGAAGCAGAAACAAAAATGTGTCAATTTTTGTATTTGTATTAGAAAACTCAGGCCAATTACGCCTGAAAGTTCTCGTTCTTTGGAATACCGTACTGTCCACGACTGCAGAATTATCCCGTTTAAAATTCAGTTTTCACAAAAATTAAAGATAAAATTTAAATCGAATTTTCATACTCGCAATCGCCATATTACATTACATATAATCTTGATTGGTCGATGGCGGTAATTTTGTTTTACCGACCGAATGTCAAAAATACTCTTCGAGGAGCCTACTCCATTGATTATGTGCAAGAAATCTCACGTTGATCGACTCTTTAAAGATTTACACAAATTGTGGGTAAATCCAAGTTGACCATCGGGCGTTTCAGTCGATCAGCGCTTCCTGGTGATATGCACTTGATCTAGTAGATGCTAATAACCCTTCACGTCATTCTTGTAGCCGTCTCGAAATAACAGAGGCGGAAATAATACTTCCAGCCATATTGGCGTGGAACATTAGTTAATTTTCTCTACGATAGAAGCGGCCATCATCGTTTCTTGTGAAGCCGCGGTAAGACATCATTATATTCCTATCGTCAAATCCGTATAAGTAACCTCTTTTATCCAAACGAATTACTCGGTCAGGCCTTGATTGTGACTATTGATACAGTCACAATGGAAATTTCGTATTACACAGTGTTCGTAAACGACCCCTACTCACAGTTAAGCTGAATTGAGCCGTGTTCATAAACGGCCCCTAGCCACAGGTTGATTGGAATTTCACGGTTTTCATGGACGGCCCCTGGCATAGATCACATTCTTCAGCCGTAGGAGGTGAAAAACGACATCATTTCTCATGTGACTTTACGCTGTGGGGGCATTGAGCGATTTGTTTACATTGACAATTCAGGATTCTTTCATGGAGATTCATTAGGAACAATACAGTGGCACGGATTTAACAATTGAAACACCGTGGCATATCGTTGACCTGAACGAAGGCCAGATTCGCGATATGCCTCCGCGTTCACGCCATGGCGTATACACCATTAACAGGCAACAAACACGCTGATGATCTGTTCTAACAATTTGCTAAGCGTTACTTTTCCAAAAAAAAGAAAGAAAAGAAAACTGTCAATTCGACTCGACGTTCCCGAATTATTCAATTGATTGAGTGTATTGGATTTCAACTGGAATTCTGATGCGAGTAGATTGTGGTTACAAGCGGCTGATCCGTCATTCATAATTCAACCGTCGTCCATTAAAGAACATCCGCGTCCATAATCCAAAGACTCAAAGCTCAAACCATCAAAACTTCTTTGGAGATTCACTATTTGTCTGAAAAATATCAACGAATCCATTCAAATTCGACAGAAACACCGTCAAGCGACAATTATGAGATTCAATATCCAGCCGTTTTCCGTGAAGAATTTCTTAAGTGAATAATCGAAAAACATTATTAATGAGACAATATTAACAGTAAATTCTAAGTAGGCATACCTATATATTACATTCCTCATAAACACAACCCAGTTTTTTGCAAGAAAGAGGGTCTTCCTTTGTCTCATTTTGAAAATTTTCCCAGAACATCAACCGTAAATGCGAAGACAGTAACGAAACTGACATTACGGCACTTTATTGTCTTCTAAAAGTCAAATCATTTCATTTTATTCAAACCTAAAATATGATTACAGCTTCCAGTTTAATTTCGAGAAACGATGCCTTAATTCAAAACCAGTCGCAAGGCTGGATCAGTTTTCATCCTTACCATGCACGTCACGTGCTTGAAATTCCAGCAGTAACCTAGCTAGAAGGCACGGCGTATATATGATTCATCTAAAACTTATCTGTCTTACGTGCTTCTAAACAGCATTCAGAAACAGTTTTCTGTTCAGAAACAGTTTAGCCTTCAGGTTGATATATCACCAATGCAGTGTTGAATTATAGCTCACAGCATCGTATTCGGCGATGAAATGCGTTTTACTCATTTTTTTTTTCGTTTTCCCCTACCACCGGTACGACCCAGCCTAAATGTTGTAAGGGATCGCAACTTGGTGGTAAAATAATTATTCATTAAAAAGGATAAAATGACAACTGGGCCCTAATATATAAATTACCTTTAATGATAAATTACGTAGATCAGTTATTGCTTTATCTTTAATTGAAATCAATATTAACTGCATCTGCCGAGTGGTTTTGCATACTTATTTTCCCTACTGGCGTCAAGCAAGTGTGCGAAAATATCGGTCTGGGTGCTTTATCGTTCCAATACTAAACGTTCTAAATTCCCCAGTAATCAATTGGCGGATGGGAAGTTATATATAGCTGATCGAGTTTTTCCTTACCAATTTGTTTGCGTTGATCTATTAAGGAGAAAGCACTGATGTCCAAGAAAAATCATGAACAGTGTAATACTATGTGGGATGAATACATCTAACATTTCAGTCGATACAAATTGTATCTTTCGTCTTACTTCATTTAAAGGATTTAGATAAGACTCATGTCGTGTAACTTATTTTAAGTGAAGAGTCATACAAGAAAATCGAGGTACCCTTGACATTGTCAGCTTGTTTAGTGTACATGGTGTATATAGGCACAAAGAGTACATCGTTGTTCATAATATTTCCATAACAACAACAACATATTATATTACCTTATATTATATTAGTCGGGCAAGTACTAAAGTTTTGTACTAAATGTCATCAAAATATTGGAAAATTAGAATCTGTAGACACCAATATATAGTCAAAAGAATTCATTTTTACACTCCAACATTTCCATTTTTTATTGAGATTGCAAACGTAGTGAGCGTTCCGTTGTACACTTTCGCCATTCTCTCATTGGAATCTACCACTGTCACACTATAGAAGCTTCATCGCTGGTTAAGGAGAATCCGCTATAGAAATGCAGGAATCTGCATGTGATATCTAGAAAAACGAATAACAGTTAGTGGGATTAGATCGTGAAATTTTAATCTATGATGCAAAAGCGTTGGATTTTCCGAAGATATTGGATTATATCTTAGCCATGTTGCCGGTACACAGATAATTATTGATATATAACAAGACGTCTCTATGGTCTATACGCCATTGTGAGATTAACACCAGTACGATACATTGTTTACTTCTGCATAAATTTTATATTAGTCAACACGGTTTTATAGTGTCGATGCTCGAGGAATATATCCGGTACTAGTTTTGGTAATGTATGCTGTATTGTAGACATTCTCATAAACTCTATGTCGCTGCCATCATGGAGGAAACCTGCTTGACTTCATTTCTACTTAGTAAGTACCAAAGTCAGTTACTTGAAGTTTTAGGATTTTGGTACCAATAGTTAGTATTGAATGAGGACTTTCGGTTATAAATGAGGATCGTTGTCATCGAAGAACAACGCCTACTGAATGTCGGATCTGAGTCTTAAGACACTTCCCACTTCCCTTATATGTGTTGTAATTCGTATAATGGAGGGTAAATGTCCATATTCTAAAACAGTAATTGAGCAGAGCATTGTTTGTAGCATTGTTTGTATTGACTGATATTACTGAATGTGTAATCCATGCGTGTGCCAAATTTTAGAGAAATCTCTTTACCCGTTAAAAAGTTAGGGAACTAAATTATGAAAGTCGTCCCAAGAAGTAGGTGAATGTGCATCCATAGGGCTTGGCCAGCTATAGCCGACGTAACCCAAACATACCCCAAAATGACCTTTGCATGTCGGGATCACCTGGATGGAAACTCAAGCTTTTAATGAGTTTTGTTAATTACTCATACTCATGGAAAAAGGACCTGCAAAGAGGGAAGAGAATTATTATTTGAGGCATTTTCACTGTGTAAACAATACGTTTCTATGCGAACTCTTTCAGCTACGGACAGTGACGTGACTATGAAAATAAGTTAACACGAATGTAGCAATAAGTGTCAGAGAACGATAAAGCGAACACGTTGGGTCGAGTGGGGTCGTCGCTTGGCGCACTTCACAATGAACCCCGAATGATGTTTTCTTGAACGAAGAAGTTAATTGGCAATTTGGCCATATATTGAATGAATATCCTCTTCAGGGAAAGCAATATAACAGGTACTGAGAGGTCGTGTTTGCCGAAGGCACAATGTCAAAGGCTGTTGCATCGACACGTATATCTTGGACAGGGGAGGAGATTTAACGACTCCCGCAATAAGAATCGATCGATAAACGATAGACTTTCAGGGATACATCTTTTGAATGTGTGATGAATACACTCTCAATTACATGTTTAGCGTTAGAACACTAAAAGCGAGGTTCTGTTTGAGCACACGTTCCGGCCTAATCGCGTTTAGGCTGTGAACACATGGAGTTTAGGTTATAAACGCATAGACGTTTAGGTTATAAACACATAGGTCTTTTAAATCTAAACACATCGGTTTAAATCCTAAACGTCTATGCGTTTATAACCTAAACTCCATGTGTTCACAGCCTAAACGCGATTAGGCCGGAACGTGTGCTCAAACAGAACCTCGCTTTTAGTGTTCTAACGCTAAACATGTAATTGAGAGTGTAGGTTCTTCCTAGCATTTCATTATTCTTTGCGTTTACTCGCGGAATGAGGTTGGACTGGTATGGAGTTCCAGTATGGCACAGACCTATATACTCGATATATTTTTCAGAGTAGAATTAACTGCTGGACTGAACATCCAAATGCGAAATTTCGATATTACCTGGAATTTTCTCTCGATATTCTATTCCAGATATTGCGTTATTGATGTTTATTCCCCCCCCCCAAAAAACTAGAATTGTATTAATAAATTGATCTTGTTGAATCGATGCAGCAATGCACTGAAGATACTTTAATGTGGTTCTGTGACAAGAGTGATGTTGTAGACGGTGGGCGTGCTCCCAATGCACACAAAAATTCACATTCGGGCGAATAAAAGATATCCTGGTCCATGTATAGAGAGGGTCATCTTCGAGGTTAATAAAATATGAAGCCGATGGACGTCTGACTAAGCCGTTGTCTGGAAACATTTAAACCACAATCAACATGAAATTATCTTTAGAGAACATTATTGGGAAGTTCCTTTGTTTGTCCATTATTGGGAGCTTAACGTAGGTTAACGGTATAAATCAGTAATCTACACGATGCGCCCATTTACTGTAGCTTAACACAGGTTAACCAAATACATTGGAAATATCCAGCACATTCCGACATTTACACACGGGCGAAAGAAGTATATGCCACTAAATGTGTTTTTGATGGAGGATACTCAGTTTGCCAAACATGCTATAATAGGTCTGGATGATTATATACCAAGTCAAGTAGCTTTTGGCAAACCGCAGCCACTGTACGCTTGCTGTCTTGCCTTTGTCAATTTCTGAGGCCTTTTGCAAATACAGAATGTTCAAGTCCAGAAATGTTTCTAAACTTGTTTTAATTAAACATTTATATTCAGTTTTGCATGAAAATTGCACGACAGCAGCCTGTATAACCGAAGTTTCAGATAGCTATGATTTGTTTCTTTCAAGATATTGAAACTTTTCTAAGGGTCACAACAAAAAAGTTACCATAACAACACGTTACTGGGGTACAGGTAGGTCTACTGCATGGTAACACCCACGACAGCCTCACACAAAATTTGAAAGTAGTTTCATGTAAATTTTTACTGATGTATATGCTTGGCTCATGATTATAAATTCTGGAAGTTTATCCAGTTCTGTTGGATTTTGCAGCCTACTGGACAGAGCACGTTGTTGTTGTTGCCGTTGACTATTTACAGACTGATTTTTCATCAGAAAGTATATTTTTCGGACAAGTTTGTGCCATATAAAACCAGTAAGCTTAGAGTCTTGTGCTATACATTTCCCGATACACTGTTTCTTCTGTCAGTACTGGCCGTTTCGTCATCTTACTGAGTTTCGTTACCGAGAACTCGCGATGATGCTTGTGGGTAGGGGCGAGACTGAGGATGGATATCGTTGCCTGCACATTGACGAGATACGAACTAATAACATCTATAGACATGCGACGATCTAGAGGTAGGGTTGGTTAAACTTGTAACAGTTTATTAGACTTGACGTGGCGAGGAAACAAGAGCTGTCAAATCGCGAACTATTTACTGCTAACATATATGAACTGTATACTATGATTGCATTTTTTTAATTTAGTTCTAATGTTGTTTTTTTAATTAGGTCTTATGGACGCGGAAATTCTTTGAGGGACGACGACTGAATAACGAATGACGAACTGGACGATTTCATCACGTTTTTCACGTTGTAATTTTGTCGGACCCTGCACTGTCAGCAGGATATGGTCGAATCGACCATAAAAAATATGGTTGCTCTCGA
Organism: Hanleya hanleyi; assembly: GCA_036873755.1. Taxonomy (NCBI): domain Eukaryota; kingdom Metazoa; phylum Mollusca; class Polyplacophora; order Lepidopleurida; family Hanleyidae; genus Hanleya; species Hanleya hanleyi. Next base: position 530,285 of record JAVTVY010021036.1, on the reverse strand, counting down.
CCATAAAAGTTATGGTATAGACATGACGTACCATATGTTTTATGGTCACTATCTGACAATATACAACTTATGGTCGGAGTAACCATAAAAGATCTGGTCACCAAGGCGACCAGATATTTTATGGTCAGTCTGACAGTGAATTATATGGTCGAGTTGACCATACAATATATGCTCGCTCAAGCAAAATTATGGTCGAAAGATTCTTCTGACCACATATTTAGTGGTCAAGAGCAACCATAAGAAATATGGTTACCATACTTTTTGTGGTCGAAGGCGACCATATCTTCATGAATCAATACCGCTTGGTGTCATCTGGATCACAGCCAATGGACCTTTCCGACCTGTCACCCTCGCAGTAATAAGGTATCAGGAAGGTCTCAATAAGGTACAGGCCACAGATTCGACAAATGTACAGGACAGGTACAGTTAAGGTATATACCTTATCCGTACCTCCAAATTTGCCATTTGATTCAACATGGGCAAGGTACAGATAAGGCTATTCCAAAAATGTTAACGATGCCTTAACTGTACCTCGCTTGAATAAGGTATCAATAAGGCACAGCAACAAGGTATTGCTAAAGTACCATTAAGTTATAATATAGGTACACTGGGATAAATCCAGTTGAAGAGCAAGGCACAAGTGAGGTACATCCAGAGGTACACTCGACGTGCAAGGTATATACATCATGGTCAGCCATTTTATAGCTGGAGGTACCATTAAGGTACAGTCGGGGTGCTACAGAAGGTACCGTTAAGGTATAAGCCATGGTCAAGTGTAGTTACGAGGTGCAGTCAAGTCATGTCCTAGAGTAGTACACCATAATCATTTTCAGCAGAATACTTTAGTTTTATTCTTTGACATACATAGCGTATTTAGCACTATTAAAACATATTCAGAATGTAAATTTATAGATACATCCCGCTTACTTCTTTACCAAGTTTACAGTCTATGGTTTGTCCATGCTTTCTTGTTTACAGTCCTTTGTTTTTGTATCTCGACAGACTATTGTTCTCCTCAGTCCTGTGGTTTTTACATAAAAGATGGACTGCACATTCTCACCTCAACACCTCGACACAATTGAAACATAAACAGCAACATCCTGCTCACATCTTTACAGTATGTGGTTTGGCAATTCTTTAATTATTATCTTATGTACAGTCCTTGATTGTTGTATCCAGACAGACCATTGTTAAACTATAGTCATGTGATTAATAGATAGAACATGGAACACACAATCTCACTTCACCACATCAGCACTATTAAAACATTTTTACAGTAACATATAGACATCCCACTCATTTATTTAGTCTCTGGTTTGTCACTACTTATTTACAGTCCTTCGTGTTTGTATCCAGACAGACTATTGTTCTTGTTCGTCATGTGATTTTTACATGAAAGAGGGACCATACATTCTCACCTCAACTCCCATCTCAATAGAAATCACTGTTTATATATCGGACTGTGAATTGCGACTTATGTTAGATGATCTCTGCCAAGCGAGTCCATGTAGACATGTGGACTGGTAAAGAGCAAGTGAATCAACAATGATCACAGTCCTCCACTTGCGGCTCTTCTATCCCAGTGTCCAGTTGATCACAGAAGCTGTGCTGTCGATTATGTTGTTCAGAAAGCTGAAATGAATGGAGAACATTATTAGAGAGTTATTTCTGATTCACAAGGCTCAGGCAGCCCTTCTGGTGACACAAATGTGATTTCAATTCACATGGTATTAATAATGAATGTGTTTCCCGCAATAGGTAATCTCAGCTACTAAATAATTTGTATCACAATATATTATTTGCTGATTATCTTCAAAATGATGTGACAACCTCTTTATAACTCAGAACATGGAAATAGAATGATGTGCATCCGCTCTGATATTTCAGGAACATACTTAACATTCTCCATACCGTAATCGAATGTATCTGACATCCACCTCATGCCCGGAAAATTTAGTATGGGAGTTCACAGAGTAACGTTTTGCTCACCCTTTATTCCTCCTATGATGTTACTAGTTATTGACGGAGGATTCCCATCGTCATATCGTCAAGGGAGAAGAGTGTGTTCATCAAGCATCTTGCTGTCAGTCTTCCATCATTCTCAGGTGTGGTGTTGGTCTCTCACATCAGATGTTGACTGTTCCATTCTCCTAAAAGGACTTTTGCATTTGTTGTTGGTACTGATACTGGTATATACATACACTGCTCCCAGGTGACAGTTCAACCATCTAAAACAGAATATAAACATTTCAATGAATCAACAAGAGTACACTTCCTTAAGGTAGTCAGACACGAAGAAGTAGAATATCACATTTCTCTCAAGAATGAGGTTATCTCAAAGACTTTATATATATATTGGGTTGGATATATGATCATTATGATACAATATCCCATTTTTGATACATGCATATCCAGGCCGATTTGAGATGGTATCAGTAACCTGCTTGATGTGTGCCCTACGCATAAGGGGATGACCTCCAGATTATTGGAACAGACTATTGGCTAACTTGCGAGCTAGTCTGCAAATTTGAATCAAATACATTTCTCAAAGTTTCATACCCCCCCCCCCCAATATTGAAATATATCCAAATTGAGTTATTTTGACTGATAGGTCAGAGCAAAGGACTAACTGGGATATATATCCCACTTGGGATATTAAAGGTGAACTGCAAAGGTTTTCATATTTCCCTATTTATATTCTTCGCGGGCTAGTTAATGATGGACATATCAGCCCAAATACTCTGTTTGGTTTTATTTGAAGTATTTTGTCTCCTGGTAGCTTTTGAAAAGTGATTTAAAGTTGGCATCTCAAGCCCGGCCGATTTCAGAAATGAAATCCGCATCGCTTATCTGCCCTTGTTTGACGTTCGATTGTGACGTCACATCAGACCATCTTGCCAGGCGTCAATACTTGTAACGTTCAGTCTCCGGGCGGCTGGTCTGACGTGACGTCACAAGCAAGGAAAGATAAGCGATGACGTTTTGCAAATCTGAATTCAGCTGTGCTAGGGGTACCGACTTTTAAAAAGATTGTAGCAGACAAGATAATTCAAATTAAACCAAGTGAAATAGATAGACCGGTATTTCTATCATTATTCAACCTATATAAAATGTGAAAAGGGGAATCTAAAAACCTTTGCATTTCACCTTTAAATCCAAGTTTGGATATTGAAATATATCCTAATTGGGATATTGTGACTAATTCTCTAACTAAACTCATAATGGTGAATCTCGGCATCTAAACTACAAAAACAAGATAGAATCTTCACAATCTGCCAATGCGATTGTATAATTTTGCTGACTTTTACTTGCCAAAATTATTCTCTGTGATATTGCGATTATGTGCATTATTTTTTGGGGTTGTTGTTGCAGTATACTTCCTCACAATTGTTCTACGTCTTCTTTGCCCTCAAAATATAGATGAGGGCTGGTTACGGGAAACGAACCATTAATTATCAGCGGCCTGAAATATGGGGGGAAATTAGTATTATTTATTAGTTTATATACTGTGTGAAGTTTCAATGATGTACGATAAATTGCCCCCAAAATATGGACAAAAATGTCTCGGATATATTATCTGGGACAGACAGAAGTAAAACAGGTTAGGTTGAATGCCACATCTATAGAGGTACACTAATCCTAAGTTGGGGTACAGTACCTCATTTCAGGTATAATGCTAAACCGGTACCGGTTGAGGTATTTATGACTTAATTCACATATCTGTTCAAACTCTGGAGGGCAAGGATCAGTTGATCACATATCTGGCCTTACTATCTTGGTCATTTTTCAGCAAATTATTATCATTAAACAGACAGACTACACATTTTAATTTCATCGTCTAATTTTTTTACATTGAAAAATGTGTTGAATATACATGTTTAGAGATATTTCATATATAAATTCGGAATGTATATTGTGGCATTCTTCTATCTACTGGCCTCATGCAAATTACAGGGATATAACTGTAGTAAGTAGCTCACGAAATGATTTTTTTATGGCAAAATATGACACACACTGCTAGCATGTGCACGCCTCCGACCATTAGTTCTGACACTGCCATGCTAACGGAATGTGTGGTGTGTCAGACATTTGAATTCAATTTGTAAACTAGTCACTATTCTACATCCTTGAAATTTACACATGTTCACAATATAAAAGCATGTCATTATATGCAGTTTTGAGTGCTAGAGAGATTAAATATTTAAATTAAAGAGATTTATCATTCTAAACATTTCAAAGTGATTGATTCAAATGTGTAGCCGTCTGTTTAATGATAATAATTTGCTGAAAAATGACCAAGATAGTAAGGCCAGATATGTGATCACCTGATTCATGCCCTCCATGGTTTGAACAGATAGGTGAATTAATGCATAAATATGTGAAAACTAAAATTGATATGGCATTATACCTGAATTGGGGTACAGCAGTTTATTACCCCACAAGCAAATTTGTATTCAATATCGAGATGATGATTGGTCGGATCGGGTCATATAAACGGGGTATATAAAGAACAACTCCTGTGCGATCGGAAATGCGACTTTCTCACATTGCCGTAGCAAAATGCAGACAGTTTCGTAACAAAAATGGCCTGTTGGATATGTCCATTGTATCATTGGCTATAAATGATAGACCTTTTCAGTATATTTACTTTAACATAGAAAGGCTTGAGGGGAAATAAATTCGATATTCAGGTTTTCGCCCGGGTGTATGGAAAGCTACGACCCTGAGGAGGCTGACGCCTCGGAGAGGGTCGTAATCTTAATAACTAATAATACCTCAAATGAGGTACTGTATTTGTTGTTACTGTATCCAAAGTTAGGTGTAGTACTGTACCCCATGAGATATTCAACGTAACCTGTAAAATATGGAGGTAGTATAAAACATATAAAAAAATTCTGACCTGTTCATCTAGGCATATATTTATAAACGTACTGGTACTTGCCTTGTTCCGTTGTAAACAGTTGTTCAACTTGTTGTTGTTGTATTTTCAAACGGCGACTTCTCTCTTTTTCTTCACTTTTGTCGTGTTATTACCGTATTAATATGCCTCAGTGGTTGACTCCTTTGTAGTCCTACATCACTACGACCGTGCAATAAGAACACACAAGTCACAAAAGTAACTTTGCTGGACATAAAACACAAAAATGTAAACAACCAACAAGTGCCACGTTGAGAGCAAAACACAGAATGAGGCTTTCCGGGGTTCCCTGGCAAACTCGTATATGTAAGTGATGTATAGTGAGTTAGGGTACCAGGCTAGGCGAAGTCAAATCGTCACAGGGGAAGTAACAGCGGGGCAACAGATCGGCTGTTCTGTCAATTACGTAATTGCCACTCGCACAACCAGGTTTTCCCTGAATATCTAAACTGATATTTGAGATAAATTTCTACAACCTGGCGAAGTGAAAGATAGTACATCTATTTAAAGTATGCAGAACACTAATGACTTACCGTAGTCACCACAAAATTAATGGTTAATATAAAAGTGACCATACACGATTTTTCATGGTGGCAACCAGGGACAATAAAATAAATTTATTGTATTGTCTCTGTCGCAACTCGATAATTTGTTGTGGTGTGGCGTGTTTTTAACATTCGTTTCGTGTCGTGTGTGTTTTTAATATTCATTGTGGAACTATGTACTCCTACGGAGGTGCTCCTTTACAGAGGAGGGGAAGGGTACTGTCGCAGTACCAGCTGAACTGATGGCCATTTAAATGGGGTTCGGATAAGTGACGATATAAATGCTTATCAAACTATACATACGACCATCATTTTATGGTTGCAACTCGTTAAGCACATAAATAAGGACCATAAAAATGTGGGTCGGAAAAATGACCATATAAATGATGGTCGATATATAGATTCGACCATAAAAGTTATGGTCAGCACTGTTGGCTAGATATTGGTGACCATAATATTTATGGTCGCACCCGTTGACCATATATTCACGACCATGATTTTTATGGTCGCCGGGCAGGCGACCATGATTTTCATTGTCACAGCGACCATAAGTTGTGGACAGTGTGCTAATCGGAATGCGTTTTGTCCGGAATTACCGTCCTGAACGACAAACCCATTTAGTATACGGAGTATAAGTTTTTCCCCACGTGCAATATACGTGTTCTAGGCGCCTGCGGCATATTAAGGCCGAATTATCTTCGATACTATTTATCATTCCAAGTAGAAATTTCATTGTGGTAAAAGTGGCGACGACAGGAACATCACACGATCGTGTAGACCGAATACTGTTCATGGCTATTCTCTACCAAATGATTTATATTTTTCCGAACTTTTTCAGAAGTAAATGCTATTTTAGCTGTTCTGTACATATACAAGACAGACGCAACATGCATATTCAGAAAACAGGTGATAGCTATCACCGAAAAAAAGGTGATGACAGCATCAACGAATACGGTGAGCAGTAAGAGCCATCACCCGTTTAAGGTGATGAAGAAAGATGGCAAAACTTTAGGCCCTCAGCATTTTAGGGTGATGACCCTCAATTCACACTCGGTGCCCGTCACCCTCGTAGGTGATGAACTGGATGATGAACTGAGCTCATCATCATTTTTCATTGCCTCTAAGGGAGTAGAAGACGTTCATTTCCCTGCTCTTATGTGGCTACAACATGGTGATTTGTCGAATTTTACAAAACAACCTGAATTTCCAAATAAATCAACAAAAGACACATTCAAGTAAACCATTTTTTTGCATTTTACTGGTGGTTCGATAGTGTGATAGGACTGACCAAAATGTTGGCATGTTAGATTCAACGGTTGGAAGTACTCCTGAGGTTGAAAATTATGCATCTGGCATCCACCAAAATTCAATCTTGGTCAATTTCAACAAAAAGGAAACTTGTAAATGGCTAATATATAAATCTCCAATAATATACCCTACCGCCACCCCGAATCCCCGCCCCACCCCCTCTGGGAATAGAACTGGAAAGGTTCATTTTATCTGTTATGCTGCTAATATTTTCTAAGAAATTATGGTGTCCTCTATTTTTATTACATATTCAACAAGAACTATATATGTGTTTAGTTTTATATAGCAAAATGGGGAAAATTTGACCTTGGGAAGTTTGATTTATTGGGCATCAAGCAAGAAAAAATTCAAATTTTCCTTTGTATTTAGTGTTATGGCTTCTAAGTTGTATAGGCCTACATGCATTTGGCTGCCATATTTTTTTAACGAGTATGGTGACCCCTCATTTTTTTTATGGATCATCTTCTCTTAACCTGATGAAAAAATACTAAAATTAAAAATAAACATTCAACCTCTGGAAATGAACGTCCTCTGCTGCGTTAAAGGCTGGTGTTCAGGCATTATCATCATTAAAAGTTTGTATTAGAGTGTAATTAGAGGATAACAACCAAAGTCGTTTGTTTGATATCTAGTCTGACAGGGATATATCAAAATGATATCTGACTCTCTGTGACGAAGACAGCCGGAAATTCAGATTAAACAGGGATCTTGTCAAACGCTGAGACAACCTACCTAGAAAACGATGGTAATTTTGTTGAAAGGATTTTGGTGTGCTCACCTGGCATTTGCGGATATACGCTAAATTTTTAGTCATGTGCAGAATAATAGTTACGTCCGTTATAGTGTATATCAGTCAATGAGCCCTGTTCGACGGGAATGACAAATCAGGACCAGACATGTTAAACTGACATTTACTGACATAAAGGGGGCGCGATCGTATAGTAATGGTATGTGAAATCTTTGTTATCCAATGCTAGAACAAAACATGCCCACGGTGTTGAAAAAAGCGAAAAGCGCCAATGACAGCAGCGGAACAATAAATGGAACTGCTATCGCCCCATGGTTTCTAATCTAGCATTTCAGAAAACAAGGTAGTAAGTTGGAGGTCGGGTAGTTCTGACCTCCCGAAGATAGATGTATGATCGACCGCCTCGATTAAATGAGAATTGCAACACATGCCGACAATGAGTACACCACCAGCATCATACGAACTGGTGAATCGACAAGACCGAATCATTGGACCAAGAAACTGATCATTTATCCATCATAATTCTAACCTATTACCATAAGAAGTGTAATGGAAATTGTTATAAAATGATAGCGTAATAGTGATGTATGTAGTACCACCCGAAATAAATTGACGAGCTTGTATTGTCGAAGCACTTTCTCGGAGTACATGCACTCTGTGTATCGGATTTTCATGTTAATTTATTGTAGATTGCCTGATGCGGCCGAAAAATATTTCGGAGATAAATCACCCCAGTCGCTGCGTTGTAATTTTCTTTTTCATTCGCAGATACAAAAGATTTATTGGAATAGCATAGAAAAAAAAACGACTCCCTAGTGTATCAATTATTTTAATTGATAAATTACTTGGTCTGGTTATGGCATTTTCTTTATTCTAAATCAATTTTATATAAAAAAGCGCTTCCCCGATAACTAATCTTTCTTTTGAAGTCGAGAGTATGCTCGAATATTGTTGTCCAGGTGCTTTATCGAATTGGCCAAAACTTTTGAATCCCAGACTAATCAATTACTGATGATATACAGCCAGTTATATCGGATACAATTTAACCTGTCGTTTTACTGTGTTTTATCGTTCCTTCTAAACGTTCTAACTTCTACAGTAATGAATTGTATGGAAGATAGTTATACATATAGCTGATCTGTCTAGTAATGCCGTACTATCGAGGAGAAGTCACTTCACAAAATTACAACATAGCGTATGTAAGAGACAGAATATCGTCAATATAACCGTTATCTTCTCAAGGATTCACCCCAAATTCCTACAATAAATATCAGATTTCGACTGGTCCGGTGTAATATTAGTTTTATCAGTTTTCTTATAAGATGGTCATCTTCGCACTGTGTGGATAGTAGTTTCCTTGTTTCCACTCACTCTTCCTTTCCACGGTTGGAATACTATGGAAAGAGGCTGCTACCACAGCAAAGTTACTCCAATATTAAAATAATTGACCGTATTCACAGGACCACCGCCATGTATTCACAGGACCACCTCCATGTCAATATTTTAACTTTCAAGTATTTACTTGAACAGTAAATTCTAAGAATTGAATTTCTCTCTGCAAGCTCACCTTGATTTCTGTATTGTAACAGAAAGAGTGAAGGCGGTCAACTGTAAGTCGATTGTATTCTCACTGCGATGAGACAATACTAGCATATCACACAAAGACACTCCATTAACCGTCATAGTTTAGCGTTGCAAGTTTTCTTTTAACCCTAGCAGGCCTGGGGGATTTGGGATGTACCTGGCCGAGTCCTAATATTCTCCGTTATCCCTCAATCTTGCGAGTTAAAACTTACCACACTATACCCTTGGGTCAAGCTCTATCCGAAAATGTAAACAAAGTCCAAAATGACCTCACTGATGACGTCACAGTGACGCCATTTTCCTTGAAGGAATTCTTTGCCGATATTCGGAAGTTTTGTAATAGGCCCAAAATAACCCCAATATGATAAGCTACGAATCCCCAAAGTTTTAGTTCTCTGTTTGTCTCCATTTCGTAGCTGGGCGTGGGGGAAGGCGGAGGGGTCGGAATTCAGAGAGGGGATAAGAGACGGTGTATGCTTTACTTTGCACTGCTCAATTTATTTGACAAAATCGCAATACTTCAGCAGTCAGGCGGGTTGCATCGTCGACGTGCTTAAAACCTCTGTTTTCAGTAGAGTTATGTCTCAAGTTTATACGTTTATACCAAAATTCAGGAGCAGCTCAATCAATTTTGTCTCAATGAGGTATCTTGATTTCATACAGTTGCCAATTAATGATTGGGATGATTAATTATGAAATATCATTTTCCAGCCTATTCAGATAGAGCAGGCTAGCGACCATGGTGGTATAAGAGAGCTATTAAAGAAAATCCACAAGCAGCTCTCTGATATCCAGTCTGACAGGCATGTCATATCAAAAGAAAACGTGACTTGCTGTAACAAAGCAGGAACGAAATTCCGATCAAATTAAGATTTTGTCAGACCCTGACTCTACTTAGGTAGAAATCGATGTCAATTTTGGTGAAAGCCTTTGGATGTGCATATCTGACATTCTCTCAGCTATGCGGATATGTATTGTGGACAGCTGTGAATATTTAGCCAAGTGTAAATATGATTTATGTGAGCGGATAGATCAGAAAATGATCTCAGCTTGATTGGAATGACACAATCGATACTAGATATTCTGGGTTAGGTTATTCCACTCAAACCGGTTCTAGGGGTGACGATAGCAGGTTATTATTGAAGGTGATCGTTAACAGGATCAGATACATTTGCATCCTCGCGAGCCAGTATATTGATCGATCTGTTAGAATCGATACACTGGTTTCGTTAGTTACCCATAGCAGTTCTGGATATAAATAGATCAAGCGGTTTCCCCTAAATCAAACCAATCAGTGAACCCGTCAACCTAGTTGATTACGCCAATCCACTGCGAGGTATGAAATGTGTCTGGTTTTAATTTCATCTCTGGTCCAACTACCTTCATGTCAGGCTAAAATAGACATCGGAATTCAAAGCAAAACCGCAGGCTTGGGAGACCGACATGCTAATTCAAAACAAACGCGGGGATAAAATGTACGAGATAGTATAATAGAGGCATCGATTCACGAACTCACTCGAATCACCAAAAATGTCCAGGGTTTACCTGGACTTGTGGAGATGTTGCATCAGAGGCGAGGCTTCACTTCAGTTCATTTCACTTTATTCTCTTACCTGTTGGTACTTGATGTACATGTTCAGTGTATTAAGATGAATTGGTCATTCCAATTGAGTCCTATCCACACATAGCTATACAAATACAGAATTCAGTATCATACATCATATACATGAAAATAAATGAATTTTATTGAAATACTTTTGCTAAAGATATGTACACCTCTGGATTGATTTTCTTAGAAATCGGCGTGCCCATTTACTATAAAGGTACGTAATACATCCCATCAGTCAATATTTCTCTTAAGTGCCTCCAGTTTTTATATATTTACACCATTTTAGTAATTTATTTTTATCATTCCCTTGTAACAATAGTTTCATTCTCTTATAGTTTGGACTTACGTACACATGACGATATAGATATCGTAAGATTCTGGCAATGAAAAAAAGTGAAACTCGTCTCCGACCATTCGGCAATTATACATGCTTCAGTACCTTCCATTTGCTGGAATTTTCGGTATGGCCCATTGACCAGTTTCAATCGGGATGCAATGCAATGTGACTTTTAAATTTTGTAAGTATTTTCTTTAAGTTTTCAGGTAAAATGGTTAATTACTGCTCAAAGTCAAACTTGGCGATATCGCTGTGCTACTTCTGAATATGGTGCGATTCTTGTGGTAGCTTTATGCCCCGTGATATTCATTTGACCTGTATGTGTACCGTACAAAGGTTGGTGTCGGGCCTAACAGAGACCGGATTTCTTAATAATAAATTGTAGTTCACAAGCATTTTGCTGTGTTCCATACTTTGGTATATTTTCATCTGTAAGTGTTGCGTCTCCTGTTGCGCTAAATATTACATGTACTATTTGTGAACAATAATGTTAATGATGAGCAAGAGAATGGGCATTCCGAATGTCTCTGTCAGTTATAGCTACTCAATATAAATATGAGAGGAAACATATATAAGCTGGACCATCTAAACTGAGAGCTATCAAATGTGGGTATGCGTTTGTGTTCAGGAAGAACTGGCTGATTGTGTTAGCCAGTATACAAACCATGGAAAGCCGAACCATTGTACACGTATTTGATGTAGATGTCCTTTTTTCTGCAAATTTGTAAAGCCCCTATATTGCTTGATGCGCTCCAGAAGAAAATACGATAATCACACCAGCCTCTTTGCTGTAGGGATTTTCACTGAGAGATAAACAGATTTATATGAATATACTAAATTGGCAACGGGCCTCTTGAGTATTAATTAACTTTATTGAGTCCAGATATTATATTTTCTTTATTCAAAATCAACTTCATATGAAAAGGGCCTCCGTTATACATATTTTCCGTTCTAAAGTGGAGTTCGTGTGGAAAAAACTGCTCCAGTGCTTAATCCTTGCCACTGAACTGTATAACTCCATTGTCCTTTAATTATATAGATAACCACCAGCGAATGAACGCTATCGGTCTTCCCGCGCAGGTTATCTTCCTATTGAAGATATATTGAAGGTTTTAAGTCAAACAGTAGGAGTCAATCGCATGATAAGGAGTTCGGAGATCGGTAACTTACGCATTTCTATTATGGAAATGATCTTGTATTGTCGACTCTCCATACTATTATTCCTCATCAGAACGTATTTGAACACCTTAGTTCATTACTAATACCAGTGTTAAAAGAACTGGTCACCAGTATGTCAATGCTTGATGTCAGCTTACACAGGCAATGCAGTTGTTGATCCTGCTCCCCCCCCCACCCCGACTTCGTCACGCCTGTGAACGCAGGCTAGATTCGCGATATGTCACAACGTTCACCTCATGGCGTCTGTACCATGAACAGGAAACACACACGCTGACACATTTCCGAAAAAAAAACCCCAGAAAACCCTTCAATTCGCCTCGACGTACCCGAATTGTACAATTGATTGAGCACATGTGGTGAAATTCAACTACAATCCTGATGAGAGTATAATTGTAAATCAAAGCTCAAACCATCAAAACTCCGTTGATTGACGATCTGTCCGAAAAATTCGACAGTAGTAGGCTACCGTCAAGCGACAGTTAAGAGATTCAGAATCCAACCGTCCTCCTTGAAGAATTTCTGCTTCCATAATTCAAAACCATTATTAATGAGACAATATTAACAGCAAATTCATATATATACATGTAACATTCTACTAAAACACAAATCAGTTCCTTCGAACAGAGAAGCCCTTCTTCTGTCCCATTTCGAAAATCTTCCCAGAACATCAACTATATAATTTATTGTCTTAATATCATTTAAATTTATTCAAACCTAAAATCTGTTTTCAAGTTCAAGTTTAATTTTTTCGCTGCTTGGTTTTAATTCAAAATCTCTATGCTCTTCCATCAGTCACTAGGCTGGATCAGTATTCAACCTGACCATGCACGTGCTTGAAATTTCAGCAGTAACCTAGCTAGAGGCATGGCGTATATGTGATCCATTTAAAACTTATCTGTCTTATGTGCTTTCTATACAGCCTCCAGAACAGTTGAGGCTTCAGGGGATCGTTGCACGAAACTTGCGTAAGTTACGATAGACGTGAGGACTTATACCTGCGTTGCGCTCACACTACGCCCGGCTCTACACGCGTTTCACGAACCTGGCGCAAGGCAGACGTAATTACATCAACATTTACGCAATGCGTAAGTTTCAGATTTTCGCCTCTGCAATAAATATCACTTGGAATTTATGTTTAATTAGTATTGGATACTAAGTTTCGACCAGTGTGCTATAATCATAGCCGACAATGGACTTTATAAATATTTAACCTCGATAATTACACGTCAGAGCAATCTGCGTTTGAGGCTAAGGATCGTAACTCTTGTATTCGCTCTTTTGTGAAAGGAGGTGCGAAATACTGCACATTGTCTTTGAGAGATCGTATGCTAGGGAGAGAAAAAGTAAAAGAACGACCATTTTATGACACCAAAAGTATTGTACATTTTATAAAATACATAAAATTTGACAACTACGTCATTAGATTAATCTACTACAGGCATGGTTACATGCAAGCGAAGTTGCGCTCACGCTAAGCATACTCTCGGGCAGACTTAAAGTTACGCAATAACTTACAGCTTTGCGTAAATTTAAAGGCTTTGTGACACGGGTCGGCGTAGCTACGCTCACGCTAAGCATGACTCACGCACGGACTTATGGCAAGCCGTTTTACTTTTTATTCGGCATTTGCTGATATCATTAAATATTTGCTGATATCTTCAAATGATTTGCTGATATCATCAAATGATTTGCTGATATCATCAAATGATTTGCTGATATCACCAAATCAGTCGATTTGCTGATATCACCAAATGATTTGATGATATCACCAAATGGTTTGATGATATCAGCAAATCATTTGATGATATCAGCAAATCATTTGATGATATCATCAAATCGAATGATTTGCTGATATCAGCAAATCATTTGATGATATCATCAAATCGAATGATTTGCTGATATCATTAAATATGGCGGAACGTGAAAATAAGCCTAAATGTTAATGCCTGGTCCCTTCTCATCCTGTTGTTTGATAATTTATACCTTGTGGTAAAGCTATCTACCGACAAATCACATGCAATATCTACTACGGTACTTAAAGAACCAGACAATAACAATAAAACCTATCAAACCTCTGGCATATACCTTACGCCAAACTTTACTAATAAATGACAAATAGAATCATGAATATAAGGGCATTCAAATAAATATACAGCCGGGAAGATAAACTTTTCCATCGCGGGTTATTGACTTGTAGACAGAAATTCATTAGATCTGCATTTGAGTATAATCGGGGTGAGGCGAAAGGGGATAATGATTTCGGGAAAGCCGGTCAACATGGAGCATGGTATGTTAAGGCAGAGCCGACTGTCGTGCTTCTTCACTGGTTAGCTTTTAGGGCAGGAGATAAGGTATAGCCGCACATACAACAATAAATTAATCTCTATGACCCTTTACTGACCCGTAACAGGAGACCAGGCTCTTACGATAAAGACAGAACTAACCAAGCCTCAATGAAGTCATATGGCTCCTTTTTATCTTTATATGATGTGGGTACTGTAATCAAATAGTACTAAAGCCGATACAGATTGAAACAGTTATTTATCTAACATTATGACATTATTTATCTACGCATGTCCCCTGTAAATTCAGTATGATCTCAAGCGCTATTTTTGGAACATTCCGATCACTTTTCAATTCTGTGTTCTGTTCTGTGTTCTGTGTGGTCGGATGTACACAGAAACTCGTGTGCGAAGTAGGTCCACCACAGTGGTTAATGGTCAGGACCTACAGGTCAACCGCCGCTAATGGGAGCAGAAATAGTGGAGCGAGCCTGTGAAACGGAACATGCGCTGTGACGAAGTTTATTGTCATTCTGAATAGGGAGCCTTCCATGATATGGTTCATACTTTGACCTTCCACCATATTTAATGATATTATCAAATATAAAGTATTTGCTGATATCATCAAATCAATTGCTGATATCATCAAATCATTTGATGATATCAGCAAATCATTTGCTGATATCAACAAATAAAGCGTTTTAGATGATATCATCAAATGATTTGCAGATATCAGCAAATCATTTGATGATATCAGCAAATAAGTTGCAGATATCATCAAATAATTTGTTGATATCAGCAAATATTTGCTGATATCAACAAATATTTGCTGATATCAGCAAATATTTGTTGATATCAGCAAATATTTGATGATATCAGTAAATCATTTCATGATATCAGTAAATATTTGCTGATATCACCAAATACTGAATAAAACTTAACACGGCTTGCCATACGGACTTAGGCTTACGCACAGTTCGCGCAACGATCCCCAGGTTGTTATATAGCCAGTGTTCAATTATAGCTCGCAGCATCGTATTCGACGATGAAAGTGGATTTTCATACGGATTCGTATTAACGATATTATTTCATCACAACTCAGTGGTAAAAATATATTCATAAAAAGGATCAAATGACAACTGGGCCCTCATATATAAATTATCTTTAATGATAAATTACTCAGGTCGGTTATTGCATTATCTTTCTTTGAAATCAATTGCATCTGGCGAGTGCTTCCGCATACTTATTCTCCTTTCTGGCGTCAAGCAAGTGTGTGAAAATATCGGTCTGGGTGCTTTATCTTTCCTACTAAACGTTCTAAATTCCACAGTAATTAATTGGCGGATGGAAAGTTATATATAGCTAATCAAATTTTTCCGTACGAATTTGTTTGAGTTGATCCATCAAGGGGAAAGCACTTACGTCCTGGAAAATCACGAACAGTGTAATACTATGTCGGATGAATACATCCCACCATTCTGTCGATAAAATTGTAACTTTCTTCCTACTTCATTTAAAGGATTTAGATACGACTCTCTGATGTAGCTTCCTTTAAGTGAAGAGTCATACAAGAAAATCGAGGTGTGTTTGACATTGTTAGCTTGTTTAGTGTACCTGATGTATATACGCACAAATTTATATCGCTATACATAATATTTCCGCAATAACAACACATTTTATTATAATAGCCACATCGCAAAAAGGGGTCTAAATAAGGTTTTCGTTGCACCCCCCGCGTAGATTTAGGTTGATCACTGTTTATGAACGAGTATATTCTGCTGGTCAGTTCTAGACCTGATGCAGACATCTACGCTGGTACCT
The DNA here is from genome assembly GCA_036873755.1 of Hanleya hanleyi. Taxonomy (NCBI): domain Eukaryota; kingdom Metazoa; phylum Mollusca; class Polyplacophora; order Lepidopleurida; family Hanleyidae; genus Hanleya; species Hanleya hanleyi. The sequence continues at coordinate 513,954 of JAVTVY010021036.1, read as the reverse complement.
TAGGTCACAGCATGCATTTCTTCACCGCTGTCTGAACAAGACAAAATTAACTCTAAGATGGAAGTAGGGGTATTCTTGAACATATATCGTTTTTATTCTAGCACTAAACGTTCTGTAGCTTCCCATACATGACCTCTGGATAATGTTCTATTAGATAAAGTAATCCAAGTTACGCCGTTTAACGTTTTTTACGTCATGATGACGTCATAACTTGAAGGGTAAATTTGTTCTCGATTTTTTTAGAAATGAGACTCGATTTTTTGTTTTACAGTTGCAGAAACTCTTCATTCTGCCTGATTTGTATTTGTGAAAGATAATGGTCTCTTCATAAATTCTAGACCTGGTGTAACCATTTAATATGCACTTCAGGGATGCAGCATGGGGGATAGAGGTGATTATGCGTCGATATCTTCTTCACACTTGGGTCTAGAGAGCTCAAGTTTTTAACACTTTGTGGTTGAATACTAGTTGAGCAAATCGAGGAATCAAATTTCCAATACTTCTGGAACGAAGTCTCTGTAATGTCTATTTTGAACTCACAGTACATATCGCATGCTGATAGCAAAATACGAACGTAGCGTGTAAGATCTATGGTGTTACGTTTCGTAACTTGTGTCTAATTACGCTTAACCCGGAGCTAGGGGCCGTATGAGCCCATGTACTTCAAGATCCTCATGGTGCTCATATGAACAGTCACAATCAAAGCGTGACTGAGATACATCATTCTCTAGATGACGATTTTGCAACGAATATTTTGGATTAAGAATACTAATCAGCGATATGGATTTGATATATTTGAAACACCATGATGTCTTGCCGGCATCATTGGAAACTGTTCACCGTATCTCTCTTGCAGGAAACTAACCTATGTTTATGTATACTATGATTGTCTTTTTGAATTTGGTGCTAATACTTTTATATGGAGTATGTTCTTGGAGTATGGACGCGGATATTCTTTAATGGACAACGGCTGAATTATGACTGACGGACCAGGCGCTTGTAATTACAGGGTTATTACATCGTCGCTCTGAAATATTTGTATCTAATACCGTCCAAGTCGGTGTTAAGAGCCGTGTGGTCATGCCATTCAATATATCCACATGAACATTCACAATAAAAACGTGGTTGGGATAAAAATCATCACAGGGATCACTTTTGGTTCTTGTGATGTTTTTAGAAATATGCAGTCAGTATATTTGTTTTTGGGGTGATATGACTTCTTGTCAATACTCCGGCATCGTTTTTCACCACCCTTTTAAAGTTGCGTTTAATTGTGGTATGTGATTAATATGTTTCACACATGTTAAACTCTGCTCGACTAAGGTTATAGATTACCATCGAGCTGCTAGTGGTAAATTCTTAAAGTATTATAATACCTAAATTCTTATCCAAGAACGGCTTTACACAAAGTTGCCGCTTGCATTTGTTATGCTAGCTAGTGGGCAATTATTAACCAAGAACAGGTCTACATAAAGTTGCCGCTTGCATTTGCTATCTCCATCAGTGTCATATCGAAATTATGCACACCCAGAAAGAAGATGGGTTCAACTATTCTGGTGATATCAACGAGAGAACCAGACCTACCATGATGACGTCGTCTTTCGTCATGATATATTTATCTTTACATTATAGGTTAGGTCTCACCAATGTTTCCATACTTAATTAGAGAAAACCAGTTAATTTGCTAGATGAAATGAATGAATGTTACATGAAATGAAAGGAATGAATTTAGGTGAGAAAGTATTGAGAGAAGACGAAAGGCAGACCCCATCAATTTTTATTCATTATATCTTCAAACATGATACATGAAATTAGACAAAATGCATTGAAGCAACAGAAGGCCCACCCAACCATCCGCCCATGGGTATTGTATAACACTATAGTCTATTTTATGGATAACATCTTCATTTAATATTCAGCCTATATTAAAGAATTTCCGCGTGTATAATCCAAAGACCTAATTCGTATAACATCTACATCAAAGCTAATGTGGATGGTGGATATAGAAAATATGTACCTCAGTTCATATAAATTAATTCGATAAATATATCTCATTCGAAAATGGATACTTGTCAGTTTCTTTGGTTCCATTCTTGGAGCTAGATATACATTATGGGAACATTCTATTACACTGTGATGCTTAGTTGATATTGACAAACAAAATCCAACATTCGAATGCCTTCCTTTTGTACACAAGTTAATTGAAAAAAAAAATTACGAAAAGGAAGATCCAATAAATATGAATTTGTCAATACAATAGTTATATCACTAGCAAGTGTGAGATCCGATATCAAGATTCAATAATCAGCCGCCGTCCATAAAGAAATTTCGCTTCAATAATCGCAAGATCTATTTCGTATGACAGTTAGCCCCAATTCCAATGTGTATGAAATAAATACAAGGAAAACAAAGTTTACAATGGTGTCAGCAAGACAAAATGATGTTCTATACATGAACTCCTAATCACTGATCATTATTCTTTATCCAAATAAATTCCAAATCGTGTCCAGAGTATCAGTCCCGCTTTGGATGTGATGTTCATTTGAACGCTATGTCAAAAACATGATATCTAAACAACCCCCAATCTTAATAAATTAATATCCTATCAATGCTTCCCAATCGTATATGTCGCTATATAGAATCTTAAGTATTTCAATTGAATTTGTTGTTCTGAGTGCCCATACCATTAATATTTAATAGCATTATGACATCATGGTCGATCTGGACTAATCCACTTGAAGTCGGGGAGGTGTCCGTTTACCCTAATGTTTACACCAAAGACCAGTCCATATATCTACCCCTTTTTATTATGGTGTCACAATCATGAAACATGAAAAGACACCCCCGCCAGCGCGGCGTCTAAGTCGAGTGAGTAAACCAAAAATTCTCTATCATTAATGTTCCCTTCAAAGCACTATGAAGCGTTCTCAAGATTGGTTGACACTCGAGTTACTGCAAGTGTGTTAGATCCGTCAAGCGACATATCCAAAAGGGGGAGCAGATAGGATTTAATTTTAATCAGATTGAACATTCCCACACGTTTATAGCCAAAATGAAAACTAAAATCCAGTTGCATTGCCCATCACCTTTTTATGGTAATGATGCCTGTTCATCACCCTTTAAAGGTGATGAAAAGGGGTGATGGCTAATGTCGTCACCCTTTTAGGGTGATAGCCCAGGTCGTCACCCTTTTAGGGTAATGATCATCAACCTTTTAGGGCGAGTTTTTAGAGTGATAGCCATCACCCTTTTAAGGTGATAGCCATCACTCTTTTAAGGTGATGGTGGAAAAGGGTAATGGCTCTAACTCATCACCTTTTTTGGGTGATGCTGTCATCACCTTTTAGGGTGATAAGTATCACCTTTTTTCTGGCTGTGTGTTATTGCAGATGTTCATGTGAAGGCTTAAGCGGAATTAGATACGCTAGCTCGGGCGCTGTGACGACAGATCAGCTCAAACAAATAACTCGTCTGACATGTACAGAGGGCGGACATCGGAGAATAACAGTCCACCAGCAGAAACCTACCATATACAGGTAATAAATTGGATTTCATTCAGAAAAGTGGGGGAAATTGACGACGTTTGGCAACTAAAGAGCAACCATATGACTCTACAGGAAAGCTTCCCCCGACACCTCACATTCAGACTCGAACGTAGCCTAAGTATCTCGGCCGCGCTTTTATTGGAGGTGTTCATGTGGGGACTATGAAGTATCCTCACGGCCCCTATACCATCTTAGTTTACCGAGATATCAGACCATCCCAACACGATCGCCATACCGATTCTACCCATGCTTCATTGTAAACAAGATTGAGGAAACAGACAATCTCCAGCAATAAAGTCGTTTCGTATTCATTACAATTAATGTTTCCTCACAACCCCTTGCTGTGATTGTATCAAAGTTACGTATACCCATGCAAAATCATTATATAATAAGTTTTCACAATGTAACTTTGAGTGACAAGAGACATGAGGAATTCCAACTAACCCCGATTTTTGTGGGGCACTCTCAATCAGATTTTTGTGTCTTATTTCAGGCCGGATTATTAGTTTGTCACTCACAAAATCATTACTTCTGTACCACACGTTGTTCAAGTGAAACCTTTGGAACACTATGCAGACATATGCGCAACAATTTATAGAAATAAAGAAAGAAAAAACAAATAGAACAAGGGGCGATAATCAGACACAAATAAAGTAAAAATACAATTTCTAGATTCATGACGTCATAGTGACGAAACTAAAGCAGTTACCGGAAGTCTGATTACTCTATTTTTCAGGTCGATATCCAAAAGCAATGCGTGGAGCATTTCAGTGTGATAAACCACGAACTAAAGAAAATATAGGATGGTAATCACCCCTACCCCCATTCGGTTTTAATGATGTCATGGCCGGAGAACGTCTATATGAATCCATGCTGAGGTCAAGTGGGACTTGGTAGAAAGACGTATCTGATCTAGAATTAAACGGGAGACATCTATCTTACGAGATTATGTGTCAAATGTCACCAAGAAGGGATTACTGTGAACGAAACAGAGAAAATCGAAGAAAATATTCACAAAAATCATGAGAGAAAGGCTCCTCGAGCTTATGACGTCACTATGACGTGACCAAATTAGCTAGGGAAGTTCGGATTGTTTTATCTGAAAGGCCATTATTCGGAGGTAAATTCATGGAAGTTTCAGATCGCGAAGCGCAGGGGTAATACAAATATGCGGGCTGAATTATCCCTACCCCCATTCCGGTTTTAAATTTTTCAAAACCAATCAGCATCAAACAATTGCATGTAGCAAACTTAGGCACCACCGTAGATATCTACATCAGGTATTTAATTGACCGGGAGATGTTGATCTTCCAAAAAAAAAAAAAGTCAAACAAAATCTACGAGGGGGGTGCAACGGAGTGACATGTTGTCGAGAGTGGCTTCCGGACAAAAATACATTAAATAAGTCGGACAAAGATTTGAAACATGGTGCTCGATTCACAAGCCGAATTTGGCACTTAAACCGGGTCTCATTTAGAGCCCACGTTTCAATCAATGTGCCTTCAACGTTGCAAGACCTATTCAGCGGAAAATATTGCAATAAACATATGTTGTGAGCGTTAGCATTTGGTGCTAATGCTGTTATATGGAATAGGTCTTTGGATTTTGGTCGCGGATATTTAACGGACGACGGCTGAATATTGAATGGCGGACCAGACGCTTGTAATTCTGTGTATATTTCAAATTGAAAATATCATCAAAATATTAGAAAATTACAAACAATATGTAGACAACAATATATAGTCAGAAATATTCATTGTACACTCCTCATCACCTAATAATGGAATATAGAAATTCCGGGTTTTTCTTCATTGAGATTATGAATTCAGTAGTGGGGGTTCCTTAGTACAGTTTCGCCATTCTCTCATGTTCAGAGTCTGAACCTACCACTGTCAGATAGTAGAAGCTTCAGTCGCTGGCTGAGGGCAATGCGCTATATCAGTGCAAGAATCTACATATGATCTCCAGAAGAACGAATAGCAGTTAGTGGGATTAGATCGTGAAATTTTAATCTATGATCGTTAAAATGCGAAAGCGTTAGAGTTTCCAAAGATATTGGATTGTGGCGGTTCATACCGTCAAATTTAATATCTTAACCATGTTGCCGGTCACACAGATACTTCTTGATATATAAAAAATGTCTCTATGGTTTTCGCCATTGTGGAAATAATACCAGCACGGGTGCCTTGTACACATGCCTTTTAACCAAACATTTATAGTGAATATTGCATGAACATTGGACGACAACAGCCTGAATAACCGAATAGTGAACTTTCAGATTGTTATAATTTGTTAATTTCACGATATCTAAATTTTTTAAGGGTGACACCGAAAACGTTACCATAATCACACGTTAATGATGTACCGGTACTGATATTACCCACGATAGCCTCATACAAACTCGACGTTTTTGAAGTAATTTCATGCCAATTCTTACTGATGTTTATGCTGGGTCATGATGCTCACGTTACAAATCCTTAATATAGGTATTCCAATGGGTACCAATTGTGCACCCCTGTTGACTAACATATCTGTTCTCTTATGAATATGGCTATATGCAAGCGCTTTCTGAAACCGATCAATTTAAAGCCCGTTCCTTCTCATTCACCGTTATTTAGCTGTGGATAATCGCTACATAAATGACGTAGTGAAGGATATATATCCACCTTCACTTGATTTTAAGGAAACTACGGATAGCCCTAAAGGCACACCATCTCTATAAAAATGAAGGGGAACTTTATGAAAAAAAGAGAGGATTACAATTTCGACATCGTAAACTATGCCTTTCTGGACTGCAATATTCCAGTGGGACCTGCATATGGCATATACATATCTCGCCTAGTAGCATTTGCTAGATCCTGTATTAAATGTGACGATGTTAATCAACGTCACAAAATATTATCGCAGAAACTTATAAAAGGTGCTATACTACCAAGCGCCTCCGTTCGATGATGATAGCAAATACGAGCGTTACATGCAAGATCTATGGCGTTACGTATCGTAACTTTTGTCTAATTTCGCTTAACTCGGGGCTAGTGGCCGTATGAAACCATGTACTTCAAGATTCTCATGGTGTTCATTTGAACAGGCACACTCAAAGCGTGACTGAGATACATCATTCTCTAGATGACGACTTTACAACGAATATCATATGTATATACTAATGCCATTTAGAAAGTAGGTAACATTTATATCCAATTATTTTTAGGATGTCACTTTCTTGACAAAGCATAAATACTCCCACTTTCTTGACAAAGTACAACTACTAATGCTGGACGGGTCAGTCCCGTGCGAGACTCGAACTCGCGTCCTCAGAGTTTGGCGCCAAATCGCCAGCAATAAATGCAAGCACTCTAGACCACTCGGTCACTTCAGCTTCCACAAAAAGAGGAAGTTCGGAGACCGGAGTCTAGATTACTTACATTTACTACCCCTCTGATAGACTGAATAATGGCACAGTACCTAAAGCCGATATTATATATATACTAATGCCATTTAGAAAGTAGGTAACATTCACTTTCTTGATAAAGTCTTGCACGGGACTGACCCATCCAGCACTAGTGCTTTATCAAGAAAGTGACATCCTAAAAATAACTGGATATTGTAGCCGAGTTGTCTAGAGTGTTTGCATTTACTGCTGACGATTTGGTGCCAAACTCTGAAGACGCGGGTTCGAGTCTCGCACGGGACTGACCCATCCAGAACTACTATTTGTGCTTTATCAAGAAAGTGATACCCTAAAAATAATTGGATATGAATATCATATGGATTAAGAATACTGATCAGCGATACGGATTTGATATTTTTGGGACATCAAGATGTCTTGCCGGCATAATTGAATACTGTTGACCGTTCCTGTGTTTATGTATACTATGATTGTCTTTTTGAATTTGGTGCTAATGATGTTATATGAAATATGGAATAGGCCTTTGTATTATGGACGCGGATATTTTTAATGGACGACGGCTGAATAATGAATGACTGACCAGACGCTTGTATTTGAAGTTTATCGAAATTCTTTCGGATTTTGCCGCTTACTGACCAGAGGACACGTTGTTGTTGTTGTTGAATATATAGCGACTGATTGTTTATCAGGAAGTATATTTTTCGGACAAGTTTGAGCCATATATATAACCAGGAAGCTAGAAATCTTTGCAATAACTTTTCAGATACGACTTTTATTCTGCCTCTTTTTCCTGTAATCGGTCATCGTCTCACTGATTTTTCCTGGCCTCCCTGTGATGCCGGAGTGGGTTATGGTCAGGTGAAGGTGGTGTGGGGGATGTTGTTGTGGGAACATGCGGCCTGTACATTGACGAGGGAGGGATTACTAATATTTAAACATGCTGCGATCTAGAAGTAGGTTTGGTACAAGTCGTCATTTTTTATTAGACTTGACGTGAGAGACGGAAATAGAGCTGTCTAAAGGCGTACTATTGACCACCAACTGACTGTCGGCTGTTCGTCACGTTACGATGTTGTTGGATTCAGTCAGTCGGTATGCCCAATTTGCCCTGAACGTCCATTTAGTACCCAAAAATAAACGGACTACACGTTTTTCTTTTACGTGCAATATCAATTACGCATTGTCTCCGATAATAGTTTGCATTTCAAACGCCCGATGATCATATCGACTGTCTGAATGGATGAGTCTGAATCAGTCCCCCAGATCGTGTAGATGTCACTGAATACTGTTTGCGGCTTCTCTCTACCAAATTATTTGTATTTTTCAAACTTTTCAACAGCTAAATTATGGAAGGGGAGAGCAGCCGCACGCGTTTTCGCTCTATTAATACAATGGGTTCATAACACGAGAATTCGATAACGCGAGGTTTTCTTAACGTGAGAAGTACATCCCATTGACTCCTAAGAGAATCCCTTCAGGGCGTGAATTACCGTCCCGACCAGGATAGCGTCTTCACGGTACACGAACGCCATACATTTGATGTCACGAAATGTTATTTGCGCATGCCCCGCCGCCATCTGAGGCGTTCTCAATTTTGATTGGGCGGCCGGACAGGCCAACGGCGAAGAAAAATACTTAAGAAAGGGCTGAATGCTCTGAAGCAATGGAGGAACGTAACGAATCCAAGGGCTGTAACTCACTGAATGTTACTGTTTACCACAGGGGGGAGAATGTTAGAACGCGAAGGCGAGAATGCGAACGCGAAACTTCTCGCATTCTCGCGTTATGAACGCATTGTATTCATACAGCGATCTGCTATCGTCTTCTATAGTAAATGATATTCCGCTGTTCCCTACATTGCAACATACACAGCCAGAAATCAGGTGAGAGCTATCACAACAAAGCTGATGAAAACATCACCAAAAGGGTGATCAGTTAGAGCCTTTACATGTTGATGGTCGTCGATCACCCGTTTAGGGTAATGAAGAATGAGTGCAAATTTGAAGCCATTACCTTTTTGGGGTGATGAGTCCGGGTCAGCATCCTAAAATGGGGCGAATCTAATAAATTTACACTCGGCGACCGTCACTCTTGAAAGGTGATGAACTGGATGAAGAACTGATCCCATCACCATTTTTCATCACCTTTGAAGGGTGATGACCAGTCATGGTCATCATTAAACGGTGATGGGCCTTCACCATATTTCTGGTTGTGTGTCCATTCGGAAATACAGTCTCAGTGGACCAGACTTGTGTAATTAGAGGACAACAACAAAAGTCGTTTGTGACCGGCATGACATCCAGTCTGACATATCAAAGGGATATGTGACTCTCTGCGACAAAGACGGAAGGAAATTTCAACGAAACAGTGGTCTTGTCAAATGCTGAAACAACCTACCTAGAAAACGATGGCAATCTTCGTGAAAAGATTTTGATGTGCTCACCTGGCATTTGCGGGTATGCGCTAAAGTTTTAGCCAAGTGCAGAATAATATCGACGTCCATTATATGGTATATCAGCCAATGGGCCGTGTCCGATGGAAGTGAAAAAACAGAACTAGATTTCCTGGGTTAGGTCATGTGTTAAACGGGCATTTATTAATATTTAAATGATATGTGAAATGTTTGTTATCCTATGCTAGCACAGAACATGTCCACAATGCCCAGAAAAGAGAAAAGCGCCAAATATAGCAGCGGGACAATGAATGAATCTGTTATCACCCCATGGTTTCTAATCTAGCATTTCAGAAAACAAAGTAGTAAGTTGGAGATTGGACAGATCTAGCCTCCCGAAGATATATGTATCGCCTCGATCAAATGAGAATTGCAACACATGCCGACAATGAGTACACCACCAAAATCACAAGGAACTGGTGAATCGACAAGATCGGTTCATTGGACCAAGAAACTGATCATTTATCCGTCATAATTCCAATTTATTACCATGAGAACTGTAATGGAAAGCGTGATAGTAATGTATGAAGAACCACCCGAAATAAATTGACAGACCTGTATCGCAGAAGCATTGGCACTCGTAGTGAATACATTCGGTGTCTCGGGTTTTCATGTTAATTTGTTATAGATTGCCTGATGCGGCCCATAAATATTTCGGAGATAAATCGCCCCAGTCGCTATACTGTACAATTTTTTTACTCGCAGATACAAAGGATTTATTGAAATAAGATAGAAGGAAAACGATTCCCTAGCGTATCAATTATTTTAATTGATAAATTACTTGGTCTCGTTATGGCATTCTCTTTATTCAAAATCAAATGTATATGAAAAGGGCTTCCCTGATAACTAATCTTTCTTCTGAAGTCGAGAGTGTGCGCGAATATTGTTGTCCAGGTGCTTTATCGTTTTCGCCAAACCTTTTGAATCTCAGACTGATCAATTGCTGATGCCAGATACAGCCAGATATAGCGGGTACAATTTTATGAATCCCTTTACTGTTTTATCGTTCCTTCTAAACGTTCTAGCTTCCACAGTAATGAATTGTATGATAGAGAGTTATAGATATAGCTGATCTATCTAATAACGCTGTTCTATCGAGAAGTCACTTGAATATGTTCTACAAAATAGAGTATGTAAGAGACAGGATATCGTCAATATAACCGTTATCGTCTCCAGGATATATAATAAATATCAGATTTCGAGTGGTCCGTTGTAGGTCATAGTTTTGTCAGTTTTCTTATAATATGGTCAACTTCCGACTGTGTGGATAGTGGTTTCCTTGTCTTCAGTCACACTTCTTTTTCAAGGTTGGAACACTATGGAAAGACGCTGCTACCATAGCATTGTTACTCCAATTAGAATAATTGCCACACTATACCCTTGGGTCAAGCTCTGCCGGAAAATTTAAACAAAATGCAAGATGGCCGCACTGATGACTTTACAGTGACGCCATTTTCCCAGAAGATAGTTTTTACCAGATTTTCGGTCCGATTTTCCAAAATTGTTATTTATGGAAATTTTGTGGTACCACACCTGGCCACCATTTTGAATTGATCCATGACTCCTTGCTTCAAGGTTTATCCAATAGGCCTAAAATAACCCCAAAGTGATAGGCTACGAACCGCAAAGTTTTACACTCTGTATGTTTCCATTTCGAAGCACGGGAGAAAAGTTCACTTGGGCGTGAGGGGGGAGAATCTAGAGACGTGTTAAAGGCTTTTATGCTTTAATTTGCACTGCTCAATTCAGTTGACAATCGTAATACTTCTGCAGCTAGTCAATATGCATCCACGTGCCTAAAAACATCTGACATCCGTAGAATTTTGTCTCAAGTCCAAGTTTATACGTTTATCCCAAAATTCAGGAGCAAATCGATCAATGTTGGTTCAATATGGGATTTCGATTTTCCAATGGACGATTGAGATCATTAAGTTTGAAATATCACATCCCAGCCTAATCAAATAGAGCAGGCTAAGGACCACGGTGGAATGAGAGAGCAATTAGAGGAAAACCACAAGCAGCTGTCTCATATCAAACCTGACAGGCATGTCATATCAAAAGAAAACGTGACTCGCTGTAACAAAGCGAGAACGAAATTCCGATCAAATTAACATTTTGTAAGACGCTGACTCTACTTCGGTAGAAATCGATGTCAATTTTGGTGAAAGCCTTTGAATGTGCTCATCTGACATATTCTCATCTATGCGGATACGCAGTGTGTACAGTTGTAAATATTTAAGCAATTGTAAATATGATTTATGTAAGCGGATGGATCAGAAAATGATCTCAACTTGATTGGAATGACAGACTCGATACCAGATGTTGTGGGTTAGATTATTCCAATCACACCGGTCCTAGGGGTGACGATAGCAGGTTATATTTGAAGGTGAACGTCAACAGGATCAGCTACTTTAGAGGTGCAGCTTCACGTCACTTCAGTTCTCTTTATTCTCTCATAAAAACCACCTGGTGGTGACAATAAATGACCTTTTATTCAAATATTTTGCTGATAATATATATATTTCTGGATTGATTTTCTTGGAAACCGGCCCATTTACAAAAACCGTACGTAATATAATCCCTCAGTCATTATTTCCCATGAGGGCCCTCCGGTTTTTATATATTTACATAGTTTCAGTAAGTTGCTTAATCATTCGCTTGTAACAATAGTTTCATTTTCTTATAGTTTGGTCTTAAATAAGCATGATGAGGCAGATATTATTCTCTATACATCGTAACATTTTGGCAAAAGAAAAGAAAGTGAAAGTCATCTCCTACCATTTGGCAATTACATTTACCTACCACAATACCTTTCATTGGCCGGAATTTCCGGTTTGGTCCATTGACCAGTTAGAACCGGGAGCCAGTAATTTTGGTTCTAAATTTTGTAAGCATTTCTTCAAGTTTTCAGGTAAAATTAATACTAACTGCTCAAATTCAAATACTTTTTATAAAGACTGAATATTTTACCTGTAGATGAATTGGCGATATCGCTTTGCCTCTTCTGAATATGTTGCGATTCTGGTGTTAGATCTAGGCTCATTTGACCAGGGTGTATATCTTATCAAAGTAAGACGTCGGGCCTAACAGACCGGATTTCTTGATAATAACTTGTAGTTCACAGGCATAATGTTTACCGTTTGTATTCTACTTTCGATCGTCGCTTCTATGCTGATATATTCCCATATGTAAGTATTGTACTATTTGCGAATAATAATGTGAAAGAAATGAAATAATGACGAGTAAGAGAATGGGTATTCCGAAGGTCTTGACCAGTTATAGCTGCCCGAAATAAAAATCAGAAGCAAGATATCTAAGCCTGAGAGCAATCGAATGTGGGTATGTGTGGGTATTCAGGAGAAAATGGCTGATCGTGTTAGCACAGTATATAAACCATGGAAGTCCGATGCATCTCCCTGCCAATGATAACCATTGTACACGTATCAGGTGTCCCGGATTTTTCTGCAAATTTATTTTGCCCCTATATTGCTCGATGTGCGCCAGAAATATATCTGAAAATCACATCAGCCTCTATGCTGTAGGGAATTTCACTCAGAGATAAATAGATTTATAGAAATATAATAAATTGACAACAGGCCCATTGGGTATAAATTATACATGTGTAAAGTATAAATGAAAATGGCTTCAGTTATAAATATTTTCCCTTCTGAGTGGAGTGCGTGTGGGAAAAATGTGGATCAGGTGCTTAATCCTTCCCACAGAACTGTATAAATTCATTGAATCAATTTCTTTATTTAGATATATAACCACCAGCGGATGAACGACATCAGTCTTTCAACGCTGTTTATCGCTCCTTCTGGAGGTTTCAAGTCAAACAGTAGGAGTCGATCGCACGATGAGGAGTTGAGAGATCGGTAACTTATGCGTTTCTATTAAGGGAATTTCGTTGTGCTCTCGACTCTCTATACTACTATTCCTCATCAGAACGTATTGAATTCCTTAGCTCATTACTAATATCGGTGTTAAACTGGTCACCAGTATGTCAATGCTCGAAGCCAGTTTTCACAAGCAATGCAGTTGTTGACCGTGCCGTATGAGCGATAACAACACAGTTCCGTTAAGTAACTGCTACCAAGCAGCTACTGTACAGTTACATGGAGTCACTAACTGAACGGTTCTTCATAAGCAGTAATGCTCAAACATGTACATGATCGTTTCCGGGTGGACTGAACTGCTCAGTTAATGACTTTACATCGCTGACATGATCAACTCAGTTCCACTCAGTTTACTGTGCAGAACCATACAGTATTAGGGTCTTTCTGTACATAACAAGTAGATTGGGAACTCCACAGTACTGAGTGTATGTTTTCTTTAGCTCTACTGCACGTGAAGGATATCATTTTTGGCATGTTAGAGTTCTTGAATTTCCCATTTAAAATATTGATGTGAAATTCGATAACACCAGTCAGCGTATACGTAGCCCATTTAGTACAAAATGTCCACCGGATTTGGTAGACCTATATTTGTTCTCGTATGAACGCGCCTATTGCAAAACAAAAAAAAAACATTTCAATTATCCCTTTCTTTGTCATTCACCAAACGTATAAAGCCAAATTCCTGGGATTATATACTCCATATACAAGGGTCTACAGCAACAAAAGTTACTTTAAAAAAAGTTATACATATTTGGAATTGATGCTAAGTGTCGCTCCAAGAAGGCCTTACGATTATGGACACAAACTTTATCACAAAGGAGCGTATGTTGGTGATGCATCCATCAACTATTATGCCCATATTATGATTTATTTTTATCTTATTCCGATTTTTAAACTCAGTCTCCAGATTTTACTGTGATATGTAGCTGGTGCGTTTTGAGTTATGGAAATTGCAGCTCTGTTATGTTATCATCCTCCTGCTGGGTCTTCTTTTGTCTATTCATTCATTTGCTACTTCAATTCAACACATATTGATTTGGTATTGATTCAATCATTATGTCTATTCTTATATATCGTCACATACTCTAAGATGTGAGGCTTTTTCTGATCTCAAATTTTAAAATTCATATCTGTTATAATTTAGACCTTGGATTTCCCCCATCTGGCAGGTTTAAATTTGTCTATACATACATGTACAATGGAATATGTTATGCATACATGGGGATTGAGAATATGGCCGAGGCTATAGAATGGGTTTCTAATTACATAGCCACGCATGTTACAGAAGTAACAATGTAATCCATCGTCTTATTGGAAATCGCTTTCTTTTTCATTCTAGCATAAACTGGATCATGCAAGTATCCTTAATAATTTGTTCGGCAATTCGGCTCGATAAATATGTTGAAATATGTGAAGGTTGTTGAATATATATACATATGTTGATGTGCCAATTACTTGAACTTTAATAAAGTATAACAAAGTTTTACGCTATGACAGATTCGGGCTATGTTAATGGACGAGGTGATCGGCTAATATATTAGTGCAGTTTAGCCCAAAATTATAATTCGCTTGCAGATAATTGAAAGTTAGGATACATTCCATTGGGCAAAACGGCCTTACTACTATAGATGCATCGTGGCAATCGATGTGCGATGGGGATATATTAAACACTGAAAACGATTTTTCTCGAATTAATTTTTAAGAATTCCCGTGTTGCTTGTATTTAGTGTTAAAAATGTCAAGGTATAAATGTCAATGTATATCGCTTTAGGATGATCTAATCCTTTATATAGACGAAGACTGATCACGTAATGGATGTATTGCACACATTTTAATTTTATTGGCGACTCTTTATCGTATATCATGAGTATCCTGCACAAATATAAACAGCTACAGTTAATAAAATACAATACTTTTTTTATTCCATCGGTCTGTATTCTGTCTGATTTCTTAATCCTGCAATATATATTGCAATGACTTTGATCGACACTCCCATTTTTAAATTAGGGAAAGGTTATAGATAATTTTCGTTACTTTCTATCACGACCGACTAAAGAGATGGATCTCAAGACAATCTGTTTAATCAAGTAGGGTCTTTTGTCTAATTCTTGGTTTCGGCTAAAACATGGCCCAGGCAATGCACAGATAAACCAATCACTTAACCACTGTGGCAATGCAACTAATCTAAAAGCTGCATCATTGCATTAACCTGAGTGGGCGTGCTTAGAACAATGTAGAGCCGCAGTACTTTAGGGTGTATCCTATGAGGAAACCGCTTTGGAATATCGCTGAATCATTAGCGGTGAATTAAACAACTCATTCTATCGCATACAGGGTAGCTGATATTGGATATTGAAGATCCAACGGGAATATATTGTATATGGTTGAAAGTGTTCAACATGGGCTAGATGGAATTGTCCAAAGGACGCATAAGTACACAGTCAGGAAATTGATTATAGCTTTTACCAAAAAAGGTGATGACAACCTCCCCATGATCAGTTAGAATCATCACCATATATTGGTTACAGGGAATAGTCGTCACAATAAATGATGATGGCCTGAAATCTACTCATTGCTCCTCACCGTCTATTGGTGATTGCCAGGCCCCTTCGCCAATAAATGGTGATGAACTGACTTCGTCACAATTTGTCCTCGCCAATAAATGGTAATGACAGGTCTCGTCACCGATAAATGGTCCTCGTCACCGATGAATGGCGATGTGCCAGCTCCATTTCTCTGACTGTTTACTAGGGTAGATATATTATTGACCTCGATCATGAAACATTTGACAAGAACAGACGCAGTTCTTAAATATATTTTACTTCATTTTGCTTTATTCCGAAAATGGTTCACATTGTTTTAGTCTGTAATGGATTGACGTGTTACATCTTTGAGATATCATCCAGGGAACTGAGCAGATTTAGCTTACCAATTTCTCATAGCGCTGTAAAAGTTAGTAGATATAAAGATGTGTTGTTTTATCATTGTCCACTCAGCAAAGCAGGTGTAGTAACGATATGCTATGAACCTTTGTCTAAGCATATGAGCATGGTTATACGTACTTGTGCTGTTCACTCCAAAAATACATGGAATCTGGTCTTTAAAAAAAGACGTACAAGATGTTTATATCACACAGATCAATTGTCCAACACTAGGCATACTATAACATTACAAGTTGCCATGCATACAATCAAGTTTATGAACTCAAAACAACGTTTTCGTTTCATTACGTACTGTATTCACTTTAGTAGTAATTTATTTGTTTGAAGATTCAATAATAATCACAATGGATCTTCCTAACGAAGTAGTCGCTTACCGGGCAGTGGATTACAGTTGTTAGGTGGCATTGCTCCAAGGATGCATAGGTACACAGTCAAGAAAATGGTGATAAATTATCACCGAAAAAAAAAGAGGCAGCAGCCTTACCAATAAATGGTGATCAGTTAGAACGATCATCATATTTCATCATCATCATTTAATGATGATGGTCATTATACAATTATGTGATTCCAATTCGGTGAATACGATGTTTTCTCTGGTCCATAAAACATCGTATTTACCGAATTGGAATCACATACCTGTTTTATTATATGAAGACTATAATTTAGAGTAAGAAAATAGGGAAGATTACACTATACTGGAATGCTGAAGCACTTTAAGTATAGACATCTCCTTATAACACTAAACCTGATGATGAATGGAAGAAACAACTGTATTAATGTAGATGATAATTTTATTCTAATCAAAACATGTACTGGTGCGAAGGAAGTGAATATCACAGCGAATCTTGGAACTTTATCAACAGTCTTTTCTTCTGTCAGTAGCAGGTCTAATATTTAATCAAATTGAAAAAGTAAACGTGTTGTGTCAATGTTCAAATCTGTTCATCAATTGATTATTACCCACGTCAACAGTTATAGATTGGAGCCAACCAACTGGTAATTAATTGTAATATTTGTACAATTATTGAAAATTGAAGCCGGAATTGATGGTGTACTCAAACTCAAAGTATATGTTGTAACGAGGCTGCTTTCGACATTTTCGGCTTGTGGGATTTTCATGTTTTTTAACACCTCATCAAAATCCTCCTCCATGGACTCCATCAAATCATCCATTTGCAAGTTAGTCAGGGGCTCGAGTGCTGAATTTCCAAGATCTGAGAGATCGGTATCGTTGCAGGACAGTGGACTGATTCAGTGTGTGAGATATATCTTTCTTAATTTTACAGTCAGTTTGGCCTATACTATATGTTTTCAAAGAAGATTCACATTTGTGGTCAGTTACAGTTACTTCCCTTATATGTGTTGTAACAGACATAATATACCGACTTGGGAAGCGAGCTGATTCACCAGTGTATGTTTCTGCAAGTCGGCTACAAATTTAAATAAGTATGTAACTACCTTTGATTTGGTACATCCGACCATTCGCAGAGTCCGAATCTTCCTGGTGATTTTTCGTTTGCTCATCCCTAACTTTGTAGATATACAGTAGGCCCTGGGAATCAGTTGTGACTGCGAAGTCAGAAATCTTCAAATCCTGTAGATTTTCCTGTCCCCTTCTCCCAAAATGAAGCATGACATCGACGAAGACTTTCATTTGCAAATGATCTGCCCGACTCAAATCAAAGGGCGCATACAGTTTTACCAAATTGTCACAGTCAATCGGGGGATGGTGATCAACCACTCCTTTCCCTTGTCGCTTTAGATCTTTCATCACAGCTTTGAATATTTTGTCCGACTCCTTGAATTCAGGACCTTTAATTATGTTAAAGCCATTGGAGGAGCTGAAATATCTAGCAATCCTATGCCGTTTTGCGATTATACTTGTTTTCTTATAAAGTTCTCCTTTCGCTGTTCGAGCTCCGGCATAAAATTTCCCCATTGTTTCGTTCAGCAGTATACTCATCCAGGTTATCACTGAGGCCCTTTCACTCAAATAATGCTGAAATACTCGAACTGTGCCTTTTGTTGCCTTTCCAGTATTCATCGAATCCGTTTCATCCAATAATTTTTGCAAAGCTTCAACCGAAATGTCCGCGAAACGTATAGACTGGTCGGCCATTGTTGATGTCGGCTGTCAAGAGCACGTGACGGGCTTCCCCGGTGACGTCACTGTGGTTCGATTTTTAGTACGCACCTGCACGGCAAAAATCTATATTCACCGATCGGTGAATATAACATTTTGGCAGGTGAATATAACTTTGTGTGGACTATCACGTGATGGTCATTGAACCAATCACACGAACGATGCACTGATGGTCATATAATAATATTAGGTTATTATACAGTGCTTTGTACAATATGGATTGGTATTGTACTCATCCATGTTGTGATGAAAACCCGTATTGGACGAGACGCCGAACATGGATGAGTACAATACCAATCCATATTGTACAAAGCACTGTATAATGACCTATTTATTATACAGGTCATCGAAATATTAAATTAAATTATTTGTTATTGATTTTTTACAATATAGTTTTGTTAGATTAAACAACATAACATTATTATATGCAACTATAACAATAAATTCAACTACAGGACCCGTAAAGTCCTAGAATGCAATAGACTCCAAATCTGTAATTCTGCAAATATCATGTTAATCTAGTATCAGTCTCTACTTTACGAACTTCATTTGAGACAAATTTGACTGACTGGGTAATGTAACTTTGACTTCAGATAAATAATGATATTTAAGATATTATCTAGATGATCGAGCGAGAAAATAGGTTTTTTCAACTTTTTGTAGCTTCAGTTGGCGCCATAACAAAAAGAGTTACCTTCCTTAGAAAGCGTACAATATGATTTCAATACGGCATTTTGGGATCCAATATGACTTTGGGTATTGTACGGTCACGTGGTGCGATTGAAATGAATTGATTGGATCAGGGGACATATCTGTATAATAACACCATATATTGTTGACGGGGGCTGGCGATGGTGATGACCTGAAATCTACACTGATTGCTCATCGCCATTTATTGGTCCCCGTTGTCAATACATGGTGATTAACTGTCCTCGTCACCAGTTGTTCTCACTTATAAATGCTGTATTCACTTTAAAGGTAACTTATTTGTATGATGACTTAATAATAATCACCATGGATCAACCAGGTCGCTTACCGGTCAGTGGATTATAACCGACGACGCGGAGGACACCCGTACATCACTGCCCTCACCACTCTGACCAGAGTGGTGAGTGACTTAGGGTTTAACATCGCGTTCAACGGTATTTCGACCATAAAGCGGCGATATAACTAACTACGAAATGATCAGCTTGACATGTGCAACTATTGATGTACAGCCATCACTGTAGAGGAAATTAATCTTCCCCTCGTGGCAACAGACTAGATGAAAAACTCATGATGCTGACTCACTTAGGGGCCCTCTGACCATAGGACTGCTTATTACGTTACATATGTGATACATTATTACACGACGTGTATACACAGTAAAAGATTTGTTACCCTATTGATGAAATGTTTACGTGATATACACTCTTTTTGTCACTAGTCATTATCCAGTATTAATTAGAACTTGTTAACATGCTTGTTTTTTCATTTGTAGCATAGTTTCATATGAACCTCAGATTATTATATTTAGGCAATATACAATCATTATGGCGAGAGAAGCACATAGCCACGCGAGCTGCACAAGCTGCAATTCATCATGTTAAAATTAAATACGATGCTCTTTCAATATGACTCACTGCGTATTCTTTCGTGAGAAACAAATTGGAGTCATTTCAACATTGAACCTATCTCTCCCTCTGTTGTGTGTATTTCATGCCATTCTTTATCTGAAAGTATAATTCCGCTTACATGTCAATGGGTAACGAAGCAAGAGGCGGAGGATATAATTATTGCTGTTCCAGACTTTGGTTATAGAAACATATACGTTACATATGATCTATCATCGAGAATCAATATACAACCATAATGTGCAGAGTATCACCTAGCCACGCCTGTTACAGAAGGGAAATTCTATACCCGACTAACGCAATCCCCCATGTTATCGGAAATCGCTTCCCTTTATTCCAGTTTCTCATTCTAACATCAGGGAGTGCTGGGCAAATCAAATATCCTTTATAATTCATTGAGTAATGATTCCTCAGGCTAGATCAATATGGCTCGATAAACATTTTGAAAGATATGGAGATGTTGACTATATATCGATCAGCCAAACACTTGAAACTCAAATAATAACACGGTTGTGTACCTCGTGACGGATTAAATAAGAGGACGAAGTGACCTGCTAATATAATACTGCATGATACCCAAGAAATGGTAAATAACTCGCCTATATTCTGCAACGAAGTTTTGTAAGCCTATACAATCATACGCTTTCATTCCGGTTTTATCAAATTTGGCGATAAATGTAACACACGGATGACAAAATACGAGCGTAGTGTTAAGTTCCGTTTCGACGCCATGTGTTTTAGGAGGCGACGTTAAATTCATCTCTGTCTGTATCAGTATCAGTATATAGAGATGGAATCCATTCTAGCTGAACCTGAGATAGAGGAATTAGAGATGATTATCAAACAGCTGAAGCGATCAAAAGCTATGGGAATGGATAACATCCAAAATGAGTTTCTGAAAGAGAGTGGTGAGCGGTTAGTAGAATGCCTCTATATACTCCTATGTAGAATATGGAACGATGAAACGATTCCGATGGTATGGAAAGTAGCTAGGATGCCCCTGTTACATAACGGAGGAGATAAAAAGTTACTAGACAATTACAGGGGGATAACCGTGACCAGCAATGTTAGGAAAGTGTTTGTAAGGATTTTAGGTAACAGACTTCAGAGAGATGTAGAATCCAGGGATTCACTGGGGGAAGTTCAAGGCGGATTTAGGAGTGATAGCATGTGTCAGAATAACCTCTTTATATTGACACAAATACTAGAACAGAGGAGGGCTATACACCAGGGCAGTTGCTTGGCATTCATAGACATAAGAAAAGCATATGACAGAGTATGGAGAGAAGCACTATGGGCAGTTCTACAAGGGTTAGGTTATAGTGGCAAGATTTTGAATATAGTTAAAAGTTTATATAAAGAAGTCAAATTCAAGATAGGCTTCGGGGATGTTGAGACAGATTTCATAGAGCTAAAAGAAGGATTGAAACAGGGTTGTGTTCTGTCTCCATTATTATTCGCCTTGTACCTTGCAGAGTTAGGGAGACGGTTATTAGCATCAGGGGTGGGCATTAAGATAGGAAAACAAATTATGCCTGGGGTCTTCTTCGCAGATGATATTCTGTTACTAGCAGAAAAGAGAAAGGAATTACAGATTCTACTTGACATAGCAGGAATATTTGGTTTTGAACGTAAGATCGTGTATAGTCCCATAAAGAACGCTGTTATGGTTAGTGGACAGGTTAAACATGGTAATACTAAATGGAAACTATAGATGTGAAGGAAGGCGAAGATAGGAGAGGTGGACGAATCCAAGTATTTGGGAGTTAAAGTGAGGACGAAGGGAAGTATTTTTGTCAGTCAAAAACAGTCAATGGGCAGAAAGGCTAAACAAATGCTCGGAATGATCAAGTCTATAAGTAGCAACTCCTGTAATCGTAGTATGTGTGCTAGAATACTTTGGGAGAGAGTAGCTATCCCCAGGATTTTATATGGAGTGGAAATTGTAGAGCTTGATAGGCAAACGGTAGAGGCTCTAAATTTGGTGGAGCTCCAGGTGGGCAGATGGATCCTAGGGGTAAACAGGCTGACAGCAACGGAAGCTATTTATGGGGAGCTTGGATGGACAAGAATGGAGGAGAAAGTTAGGAGATTGAAGCTAAACTATTATGGACGGCTTAGTTTATTGGATGAGGACAGATGGGCTAAAGTAGTGTGGAAGGAAGGAATCAGAATAAACAAACGCACAGGATGGTTTAAGGAACTAGATATAATAAGACGACGGCATGATATTGATTTATCGATGATAGAAAATGGGAGTAAACAGTGGAAAAAAGAAGTATTCCTGAAAATTCAGGATGGATGGGAGGACAGCTGGAGGGAAGGTGTGAATAGTAAGATCTCACTCCAGGTGTATGGGAACAAAGAATTTCCTAAGCGTGAGAATTATGTTGACTGGATGGGAGATTTTTCTTGGTTGGCAAGAGCTAGAGTCGGGTCACTGGCAACTCGAAGTAGACTGAAGAGGGACTTGGAAGAAAAGAAGTGTAGAACTTGTGGGGAAGTGGAAGATATTAAACACATAATACTAAAATGTGTCAGATTTAATGCAGAAAGAGTGATGCTGAAAAAGAAGTTATTCAAAAAGAGTACCATGAATGGGATACACTGGCAGAAAGTGAGCTGGGATGACGGGGACAATACATGTCTAACTGAGGTACTTTGGTTAGGTACACACCCATTGAATAGACAGGAGAGTGGTCTCATTAATGATTTTATTAGAGATGTTTGGGAAGTACGAAAAGAGTTGGACTAGGCGAATCAGGTATATACGGGTCAGGGGAAATGGCAAGATTATTCAAATAGAATCAGAGATGATGGGGAGAAGTAAGCATCAGGAATTATTTACCATTGACACAAGGGAATATACATGCACACAGGCTGGAGTCTGGGAATGCTGGATGATGGAAGCTATGGCATTGGATTATATTATCCTGCGGGAATTGGCACGAGGGGATATACGGGCATATTTGATCGTGGAAAATAAGGGAAATATTAAGAGAGTTGATCACAGAAGACAGTGGGAAGCATGAGTGTGAATATGCACAATGAGGGAATTTACTGGGATGATAGAGAATAACAAGTGAAAATACTTGGGGAAAGCACAGGTGTATATAAGGTATTGTATTTTATGACATTGGGTGAATATGCACAGTAAAGGGAAAATAGTGGGATATTGCATTGAGGAAAATGAGAAATACTGGGTGTTATTTACATGGCACTGGATTTATGATCTCCGGGAATAGGCAAATGACGGGAAATATTGGCGTATTTTATTGGGGAAAATGAAGAGAAATGGGTGAAATAATTGGTGAATATATAGAGATGATTAAGAGAAATAGAGGTAAGACTGGGGGCCTGATCAAGGTTAGATGATATGGATACAGATGTAAAGAAGATATAATGGGGAATTACCATGGCTATGCGTCATTGGTATGAGGGAGCATGTGTAGGGCGGTGTGGGGGAACGCGTTGCACGGCATACTCTGTATAAGGGGAAAATAGTGGGATATTGCATTGAGGAAAATGAGAAATAATGGGTGAAATTTCCATGGCACTGGATTTATGATTTCGGGAAATAGGCAAAATGACGGGAGATATTGGGGCATTTTATTCGGGAAAATGAAGAGAAATGGGTGAAATAATTGGTGAATATATAGAGATGATTAAGAGAAATAGAGGGAAGACTGATCAAGGTTAGATGATATGGATATATATGTAAAGAAGATATAATGGGGAATTACCGATGGCTATGCGTCATTGGTATGAGGGAGCATGTGTAGGGCGGTGTGGGGGAACGCGTTGCACGGCATACTCTGTATGGGACCCGATCAACATTAGATGATATGGATACAGATGTAAAGAAGATATAATGGGGAATTACCGATGGCTATGCGTCATTGGTAGGAGGGAGCATGTGTAGGGCGGTGTGGGGGAACGGGTTGCACGGCATGCTCTGTATGACCTGTGCCCATTGTAATACGATGGAGTGCCCAATCAAACCAACCAACCAAACCATCAATCTTTATGTACCCTCGGTTTTACATGGACAACATGAAACGCTAGCACTGAGGCTAATATCACCGAGCTGTATATTTATATATATTGGTGTTTTATATATCCATGGCATTTAAATGAACAGTCCAACTCAAAGAGGTACTTAGTTACAGTACTCTAAGAAAGGACTTGGAAATGCACCTGGATAAAGAATACTGCACAGAGATAAGGATTTTATGTAACGAACATCATGATGTCTTGCTCACATCATTGAAAACTTTTTGTCGTTTGCAGCGAAACATCTTCGTTTTCTTTTCATTTTATGCATATATGGAGTTTATGCTAACTTACCCGGGAGTTATGACGGCTGAAAAATGAATGTTGAATATGTCACCTACAATTTGTATAATACTCAGGAAAACGACGTGGGAATTGATTTCTATGAAGAAAATAAGCTTTTCTTCATATATGTTTTCATTTTATTCCTGTTTGGAGATTGATGCTCATAGTGTCTTATGAATTAGGTATTTCGATTATGGCAGTCGAGCTCATGGATGGTGACTGGCTACTGAATGTCGGATATAACTGTTTAACTGGCACAACGTTCGATAACACAAACATTTTTATGTCGCCTACATGTAGTTTGTTTGATGCTTGAAAACAAATGATTTTTTCATCTACAGAAATAAATCTCTAGACTCAGAACTGGCGCGCGCGCATATTTTCCGCAATTCCGGGCCGATCGCCCCGAATCGACGTCTGAACCAGGAGTTTTCGTATTTGGATTTCTACGAAAGGTTAGTTGAACACCCAATGGGGTAGAAGGGGGGGGGGAGGGCGGGGTATTATGCATCATTTGCCGTGTATTAGGACTGGGCAGCCTACATTGATATGGCTCTTCATGGCTCGTTCTTTAATGTAGAGAATTCAGCCACTCGATGCTACACTGCATGTATATGTACACCGATTCTGTGGAGACAGGATATACTCCAGGCTCATTTTGTTCGACTCTGTAGCTACGGCGTGTACGGGCAGCCAGTGTCCATTGCGGGATTCATAGCTCTTGGTAGGCTTCTGTTTTCATATGTATTTGTTCTGAATACGAACTTGAGTTCTATGAATACTTCCTCGTTTGGGCCATTTGTTTTCTATCTAGTGGTCACATAGATCATTATTTCCCAACAGATGACTTGATAGGGCTATTATATCACCGCTGTGAAACAATTGTATCTAATACTGCTCAAGCCGGTGATAGGGGTAATTCAAGATGTTCACATGAACAGCTACAATAAAAGCGTGGACGAGATACAAATCATCACATGGATCATTTTTGGTTCTTGTGATGTTTTTAGAAATATGGGGTCAGTATATTTGTCTGTGAGGTCATATGATTTCTTGTCAGTACGCCGGCATCGTTTTCCACCACCCATTTAAAGTTGCGTTTAATCATATCTGACACCGTAATTATCGTGAAATACATAATGTGTTGTATTATTGGAAAAAGCTTTTAAAAAATGCAGTACCAGGAAGACTGAAAAATACATGTACGTAGGAACTGTTTCTACAATTTGGTGTGACATTTGGCCCCTAAATATACAGTATCTTTGTACGTTAATTATGTTATATATCTACGGTAATATCAATATAGAACCATTATGACCAGCGAAGTACCTATAGCTACGCCTGCCACGCAAGTGAAATTCTATATTCGACTTAGGTAATCCATCGAGTTTTTCAGTTTTTGGTTGGGCTCCCTCGTGACCCACTATTTACTGGCGAGTACACTGAATGTACATGTTCATCGTTTCATTGGAGACTAAAATGGGCTCCATTTTAGGCTTCAATACACCATGTTGGGCTGTTTAGCTATTGTAAATAATAAATAAACTAAATGGCTCGATTTTAAATGTATTACCGTAACAATATATAATCCAGGGACTAATATATGACACTTATATAAATTAATCGGTTTCCTGTTGTACAAATTAGGAAACAGTTATAGGCAACTTTCTTTACATTTTATCACGACTGACTAAAGATGAAATTTGCTTAATCAGAGAGGACCTTTTTACCAATTCTTGGTAACAGCTAAATCAGTAGTACACCGAAACCTCGATTCAGGGAGTAGGGCGTGCATTAGTCAAATCATAGATGAACTGATTACTTATAGCCACCGCGGTTTACTGGGTCGAACATCAATAGGCGCCATCATTTAATTACTTCTGAGTAGAGCTTAAAATGTTACGATTAAAGTTATATGACACAACTCTAGAGTATGATGGACAGAAAGACGACAAGAAATTGAATTTATGACTTATAACATTGTAAGAATGAATATCAGATTATTTTGGAAAATATATATATACTAAGTTCTATAGATATTAAAGTATCTTTTTAACTTGTATTAACTTTCCTCACTAAATATATTTGAGTAACATCTAATTCGTCTTGCGACATCGATACACTAGTTTCTGTTTTAAGCCTGACGGCATATGCGTCTCCAATAACATCAATTCTACAAGCAAATGTCTTGTATGGGAATTTGGTACTTCTCTTATAAGACTGTCTAATGTGATCTTATATTGGTAAATTTATTCCCTACTTAATCCCCCACCCCGTACACAGATAGAACGCTTCAGGGGGATGTCATAATGCTATTAACCCAAAATTTATCTAAAACCGTCTCTACGGTCCAAGCTCAATGTTAAACGCCTTATCCGCACGTCCGCATTATGAGGAATCCGTGGGTGATTTCAACTTCAAAGCTCAAAATCAAAGGCTGCATATTGCGATTGAATGCCAGATATTGGGCCATCATGTTCTCACCCCCCCCCCCCCAAATCGGAAAATACATATACCTCACATAAACGCTGTTTCTATTTCATGATAACGTATTGCTAATAGATGCGGTGGTTTTGAAGAGCGTTTCTTACTATCATGATGTACTCCAAGAACCTCTATCTCGGATCTGTCTCTTGTATCTGTAACACTGCTGTCGCTTACCTGTCAATGGCTAGAAGGCCGTATACATTACATATGTGATATGCAATCAAAAATCAATATGCAACCATTATAAATACGAATGTAGCGTGCAAGATGTATGGCGTTAGGTTTCGTAACTTGTGTCTAATTGTCCCCCGACGCAACGCGGCCGGGGACTTTAAAATGGTTCTTGCTTCTTTGTGTCCGTGGATATCCGTGTACAAATGTATGTCCGTGCATGTCTGTTTGAATTTTCTGCAAGTAATAACTTCCAAACAGTCTGTAGCATTCTTCCGAAATTCGGCATACGCATTCCTTGCGACAAGACGCTAGTTGGTATTGCATTTCAGCAACATCTGCCTGGAGGTGGCGCCACTGGGTCAAAATGGGTCTTGCTTCTTTGTGTCCGTGGACGCCCGTTTAAATTTTCCGCACGTCCAAACGCTTTATCGGATTCTCTCGAAATTCGGCATACGCATTCCTTGTGACAAGACACCGGCTCAGCCGCTGCTATTGCATTTCAGCAACATCTGCCTGAAGGTGTCGCCACTGGGTCTCGCTTCTTCATGTCCGTGGATGTCAGTTCAAATTCTTTGCAAGCGATATCTTCCAAACGCTTTGTTGGATTCTCTCAATTTTCAGCGTACGCATTCCTTGCGACTGGACGCCGGTTGCTACTGCATTTCAGCAACATCTACCTGAAGGCGGCGCCACTGGGTTTCGCTTCTTCGTGTCTGTTCCAGATAAAATAGGTCTTGCTCTCTTTCCGTGGATGCCTGTTCAAATTCTTCACAAGCGATAACTTCCAAAAGCTTTTTCGGATTCATCCGAAATTTGGCATGTACACTCCTTGTGACCAGACATGGGTTGGAATTGCGATTCAGCAAGGTGGATCCACTGGGTCTTGTTCCAATCTTCTGTTCATGTCCATGGTTTCTATTAAAATTCTTCAAAAGCGATAACTTCCAAATGTTTACAAGTCTAATTTCTTCAGTATTTGGTATATGAATTCCTTGTGACAAGATGTTGATTGGTATTGCGTTTCAGAAAGATCTGCCTGTAGGTGGCTAGGGTTCTTTCCGTTCTTTTGTGCTGCAAGCGATAACTTTGAAACGCTTTGAAATGCTCCTCGAAATTTGGTTTCCGGTAATAACTTGAGAACAGCTCATCGAATTCTTCTCAAATTAGGCATGCATACACATTGTACCCTGCCATGAGATGTTGCTTGGGATTGCGTTTATCCACTTCTGCTTGCAGGTGATGCCACCTGATGACAAAATCTGAAATTTGTTTTTGGCCAATAACTTGAGAACTGCATGCTCATCGAATTCTTCTCAAATTTAGCATGCATGTTCCATGCCAGGAGATGTTACATGGGATTGCCTTTCACTCACTTGCACTTACAGGTGGCGCCATCTGGTGGCAAAATCCCAAATTCCTTTCCGGGTAGTACCATGACATAAGATGTCGCTTGAGATTGCGTTTCGCCCACTTGGGCCTATAGGTGGCGCCACCTGGTGTTAAAATCAAAAATTGTTTTCAGCCATTAACTTGAGAACTGCTCGTCGGAATCTCCTCAAATTTAGCATGCATGTATCATGCGAGGAGGTGTTGCGTGGGATTGCCTTTCGCTCACTTGTACTTACAGGTGGCGCTACCTGGTGGCGAAATACCAAATTTGTTTCCGAGAACCGCTCATCAGATTATTCTTAAATTTGGTATGAATATACCATGACATATTATGTCGCTTGGGATTGCGTTTCGCCCACTTGCGCCTACAGGTAGCACCACCTCCTGTCAAAATCTAAACTTGATTTCGCTCATCGGATTCTTCTCCAATTTGGTATGCAGATACCATGCCATGATATATCCCCTAGAATTGTATTTTGCCTGCTTCTGCATAATGGTGGCGACACCTGGTGGAAAAATCTGAAATTTGTTTGTAGCAATAATTTGACAACTGCTCATCGGATTCTTCTCAAATTTGGTATTCATATGCCATAAGATGTCGCTTGGGATTGTGTTTCGCACACTTGTGCCAACAAATCTAAATCTGGTTTCCGGGCAATAACTTGAAGACCCCTCCTCAGATTCTTCTCGAATTTCGTATGCTGATACATGTACCATGCCATGAGATGATGCTTGGGATTGCGTTTCGTCCACTTGCACCTACAGGTGGCGACACCTGGTGGCAAATATAAAATTTGGTTTCCGGGCAATAGGTTGAGGATGCCTTCAGATTCTCGTCAAATTTGGTTTGCAGAGAATATGCCTTCTGATGTCACACAGGGTTGCTTCTCGGTTACATAATTTCCATGCTTCACTGCGTTCAGCGTTCAGTCAACCGTTCTGAGTTGATCTTAAAACTTGGGAAGGCAGAAAGACCTTTCCGCATCCAAGACCAATGAAGTAATGGTTGCCTTCCTCAAGATCGTCGTTCATATGAACAATCACAATGAAAGCGCGACTGAGATAAATCCTACTCTAGATAACGCCTTCAACGAAAATCATATTGATTAACAATACTGATCAGCGATACGGATTTGATATTTTTGGAACATGATGATATCCCTCACTCTGTTGTGTATGTATCATGCCATTCTTTATCTGGAAGTATACAGTCTCATACAGACTGTGAATACCACGACATGACGCTTCCAGCTTTCCATTAGCTCTTGCTGGGAGCACTGGATATGTTCGTCACTCCTCTATCGCACGCAAGAAACTCGCTTGTGCGCAAGTACTTTATCTCATGCCTGCTGGTATTTCGAGGCTAATCGTGTCTTAAGGGTATAGTCTTTAACTATGGAGCCGGGAATTCTTGTGGACGACATATGACTGATGAATGTCGGATCTGTCTCCTGTATTTGTAACACTGCTGTCGCTTACCTGCCAATGGGCAACGAAGGAAGAGACGGAGGACCCCCTTCTTGCTGTCCCAGCCTTTGATCATAGACAGCCTTATACAATACATACGTGATATGTCATCGAAAATCAATATAAAGCCATTACAATCACAAAACCACCTGACCACGCCTGTTACAGAAGGGAAATTCTATACCCGACTAATGCAATCTCCCATGTTATCGGAAATCGCTTCCCTTTATTCCAGTTTCCCATTCTAACATCAGGAAGTGCTGGGCAAATCAAATATCCTTTATAATTCATTGCGTAATGGTTTCTCATGCTGGATCAATTGAGCTCGATAAACATTTTGAAAGATATGGAGATGTTGACTATATATCGATTAGCCAAATACTTGAAACTTAAATAATAACATAGTTGTGTACCTCGTGACGGATTAAATAAGAGGACGAAGTGACCCGCTAATATTGTAGTGCACGATACCCAAGAAATGGTAATTAACTTGCATATATTCTAAAACGAGGAAAGAGTGCGCGAAATTTCAACATATCGTGCTCGCGTATTCAGAGATAATACAATTAACGTCACGAAACGCAGGTTTCGCAAGCCTATACAATAAAGCGTTTTCATTCTGGGTTTCTGAAATTTGGCTATAAATTTAACACAGGGATGACAAAATACGAGCGTAGTGTGAAGTTCCGTTTCGACGCCATGTGTTTTAGAAGACGACGTTAAATTTAATTCTCTACCTTTATTTCTATTGGTGTTTTACGTCTCCATGGTATTTAAATGAACAGCCATAGTCAAAGTGCTACTAAGTTACATTAAGAAACGACTTGGAAATGCATTTAGTTAAAGAATACTGGTCAGGGATAAGGATTTTGTGTAAAGAATATCATGAGATCTTGCTATCATCACTGAAAACTGTTTCTCCTTTGCAGCAAAGCACCTTATTTTCTTCTCAATGTATGCATATATGGAGTTATACCCGGAAGTTGTAACGGCTGGATATTGAACGATGAATATGACACCTACAATTTCACCGAGTAAAATGAAAATGACAAGGAAATTGTCTTTCATATGTTTTCATTTTATTCCTGCTTGGAGTTTGGTGCGAATAGTGGTATTGGGTATCTGACACTTATATGAATTACCATAAAATACATAAAAATGTGTCGTATTGTTAGGAAACGTCTGGGTTAAAAATTAGAGTACCAGGAAGACTGAAAATTTCATGTACGTAGGAACTGTTTCTACAATGTGGTGTGAATATATCTGACCCCTAAATTTTCAGTATCTTTGTACGATAATTATGTTATATATCTGCGGTAATATCAATATACAACCATTATGACCAGAGAAGCACCTATAGCTAAGCCTGCCACGCAAGTGAAATTCTATGCTCGACTTATGTAATCCATCAAGTTATCGGAAATCACTGCGTCTTATTTCAGTTTTAAATTCTGGTATAAGTGTGACGTTTTATGCAATAAAATATAGTATCGAACGCCAAATGAGGGCAAGATACGATCTGTTATTTGTCGATTAAAGGTTGGGCAGCCTAGTTTGGTAGGGCTCCCTCGTGACCCATTCCTCACTGCAGAGTACAATGAATGTACATGTTCACCGTTTCAATGGAGACTAGAATGGGTTCCATGTTAGGCTTCAATCCACCCTGTTATGCTCTTTAGCTATTGTAAACAATAAATAAAATAAATGGTTCGACATGAAATGAAATGGTTGAACGTGAAATATATAAAAGCTATATTATTTTGGGACACATATAAATTACCGTAAAATACATAAGAATGTGTTGTATCTTTGCAACTTGGTGTTAATACGGTGTCTAAAATTTACATTGTAAGTATATAGTATCGTGAACTTGTTTTATATAATAATAGTGTCACCACACAGCCAAGGTTTTGGAACAAGGGCTATCCCAGCTGAGAAGACAAATTGTTTCACCACACACTATGATGATCAGTACCCATTTCTAACTCCGGAACCGCTGACCATACATACGCGATTCATATCTCGATGGAGTCACGCAATATGGGAGTGCCATAACGTTATTTTAGTGTTGGAGAAAGGCACCGAGCTGCTACATGGGAACTACGAATGTAGTTCCACTGGCAAAGCCTATAGTTTACTGAACACTTTAATCGGTTTCCTGTTGTATCACCATTGTGAAATATAACCGCCAAACTAGTATAACCGCTATTTCTGAATATGTGTCACATTGTGACGTTACATCAATCGTCGCTAGTATATTATAAATATGCGGAGCAAATGTACACAATTGAAATCAATAACACACAAATGAATATTATTTTTAGTAGTACATCGTTTTGTAACTACCCAAAAGTTGGTTTAACGGATTTTTTAATCCGAAAATTAAACAGCAATTATTTTGCTCCATATTCCCATTTACAAATTAGGAAACGCTGATAGGCAATCATC
Organism: Hanleya hanleyi; assembly: GCA_036873755.1. Classification (NCBI taxonomy): domain Eukaryota; kingdom Metazoa; phylum Mollusca; class Polyplacophora; order Lepidopleurida; family Hanleyidae; genus Hanleya; species Hanleya hanleyi. The sequence continues at coordinate 481,654 of JAVTVY010021036.1, read as the reverse complement.
CTTACAATTTATCACGACTGACTAAATCGGAGAGGACCTTTTGTCTAATTCATGGTAACCGCTAAATCAGTAGTACACCGAAACCTCGATTCAATGTGTAGGGCTCGCATTAATCAAATCATAGATTAACTGATTACTTATAGCCATCACGGTTTATAATATGGAACATCAACAGGCGCCATCATTTAATTAGCCTGAGTAGAGAGCTTAAAATGCTACGCTTAACGTTATATGACAAAACTTTAGAGTATGATGAACAGAAAGACAATAAGAAATTGGATTCATGGGTTATAAGATTGTAAGAATGAATATCAGATTCTTTTAGAATATATATATATATTAATATAGTAGTCAACTAAGAAGGCGACTTGTTATTTTTTCACTCTATACTCTCCACATCTGAATCGTTCACCATTATTCCTATATATATATATATATACCGGTACTATATTTTACAGCTATTAAAGTATGTCTTTAACATTTATTAACTTTTTCAATTCTCAAAATATGTGAGTAACATCTAATTCGTTAATTGACCTGGCGACATCGACATATTTTGAACAGTCTCTGTTTTAAAGTTGACGGCATCAGCGTCTCCCTTAACAGGAATTCTACAGGCGAATGTCTTGTATGGGAATTTGGTACTTCTCCTATAAGACTCTCCAATGTGATCTTATATTGGTGAATGTATTCCCTACTTAATCCCCCAGCCCGTAGACAGATATAATACGTCAGGAGGATGTTATTATGCTATCAACCTAAAATTTGACTGAAACCGTCTCTACGACCCAAGCTCAATATTAAACGCCCTGTCCGCACGTCCGTAATATGACGAATCTGTGGGTGATTTCAATTTCAAAGCTCAAAATCAAAGGTTGCATATCGCGATCGAATGCCAGATCTTGGGCCATCATGTTCTCACCCCCTAAATCGGAAAAAGATATACCTCATATAAACGCTGTTTCTATTTCATGATGCCGTATTGCTAATAGATGCGGTGGTTTTGAAGAGTGTTTCTTACTATCCTGATGTACTCCAAGAACTTCAATCTCAAGAGATATTTTGGAAATTGCCGACCAAGCGGTAACAAGATCCGACGTTTACTTGAAGTTCTGTGTTCAGATATGAAGTGTCATTCGAAGTTCTGAAGAAATAAAAAAAAAATCCCAATGTGCTCAACTCCCTTAAATGGTTCTTGGATGACAACACAAGTTGTTACAATCGTCCCAAACCCGACTTCAGCGGTATGGCACAAGGGTTGCAAAACTTGGCAGAGCCACAGAATCTAGTAGTTCTGGAATTGCCTTCTCATTTTGTCACGAAAATATCGCCGAAACGAACTAGCAACGAATTAGCCCACTGGTGCCACTGTATTTGCACAGGGTATATATCTACATTTCTATACCAAGTTCACATGTTCAAGATCGGAAATCAGAAATTTTGAATGGATCGTCCATCATTGATCAATGATTGTCCGAAGAGATGAGGGAAGGAATTGTTTGATTCACGGCTGGAACACAAAAGATTACATTTATCAGGAAGCAGTTGCCAGAACTTGGTTAGTACGACGTGCCATCGATCATATGAAAATCAGTGTCCATATGTATAGTTGATTGCAACATCAGTTGGATAACATACATGTCGGACTCTTGTAGTCATAGACATGCATTAGCAACTGGATTAAACCTAAAGATATCTGGACCTTGGTAGCATGGTTCGTCGAAGAGCTATGATATTATGTAAGGGTTGGTGCATGGTTAATAGTCCGATTTATATGCGTCTTTGCTCTGGAGGCCGTGACTAAAACGTATAGGAAGTGAAACATGAAAGCAGCATAAGACGCCATTGTCACCTGGCGCAAACCTACACCACCATGCTATATGTGATCCACAAACTGATACTAATTTGTAATTTGTAAACTGTCAAAATGAGATTAAATCAGTGAACTCACAACATATTAATTTGATGCTCGACAGCAACACAATATATCAACAGCATATAGGTATTCCAATGGGTACTAATTGTGCACTCCTATTGGCTGATCTATATCTGTTCTCTTATGAATATGACTATATGCAGGCGCTTTCAAAAACCGATCCATTCAAAGCCCGTTCCTTCTCATTCACCAAACGCTATATAGACGATCTTCTCGCTGTGGATAATCGCTATATAAATGACGCAGTGAAAGATATAATTTATATCCACTTCACTGGATTTGAAGGAAACTACAGATAACCATACAGGCATATCGTATTTAGACCTATATCTCTATAAAAATGAAGCGGGCCTTCTCTCTCGTCGACTGTATGACAAAAGAGATGATTACAATTTCGACATCGTAACCTATCCCTTTCTGGACAGTAATATTCCAGTGGGACCTGCATATGGCGTATAAATATCACGCCTAGTAGCATTTGCTAGATCCTGTTTTAAATGTGACGATTTTAATCAACGTCACAAAACATTGTTGCAGAAACTTATAAAACAGGGCTACACCACCAAGCGCCTCCACTCAAAGTTTCTCAAATTTGGCGATGCATATCGCATGCTGATAGCAAAATACGAGCGTAGCGTGCAAGATCTATGGCCTTACGTTTCGTAACTTGTGTCTAATTCCGCTTAACCCGGGGCTAGGGGCCGTATGAACCCATGTACTTCAAGATCCTCATGGTACTCATATGAACAGTCACAATCAAAGCGTGACTGAGATACATCATTCTTTAGATGACGACTTTACAACGAATATTATGGATTAAGAATGCTGATCAGCGATACGGATTTGATATTTTTGGAAGATCATGATGTCTTGCCGGCATCATTGAAAACTGTTGACCGCTTCTCTCTTGCAGGAAACAAGCCTATGTTTATGTATACTATGATTGTCTTTTTGAATTTGGTGCTAATTCTGTTATATGGAATATGGAATAGGTCTTTGGATTATGGACGCGGATATTCTCTAATGGACGACGGCTGAATTATGAATGACGGACCAGACGCTTGTAATTGTCGTCATTTAGTCAGACTGCTCGGAGTCTTAACAGACTTCTCGAGGCATAGTATTACTGACTATTATATACACGTAAATCCCTATCATCATATCTTCGGTATATCCTGGTTTGTTTCCTGCAATCCGTAACTGATGCCCAATGATAAATGGAAGATATCTCATGTAATCATCAGATCAAAGGTAACCAAAGAACATAACCTTCATCATAAGAAAGAAGGAACTTTTAATGACTGACTTTTATAGTGTCATTGTTCATTGATCAAATCATTCAGAAGAAAAACGGTATTCACCTGAACAGCTAATTCATTCCAAATGACCAATTTAACTGTATAATAATTTTGATGTTAAATCTGTACGCACATAAACACACACAACCTAGAGTCCATGTGGAACCGTTAGATCAACATTAAATAGAGAGTGGTCGTCCATAAAGTGGCCAGTGTCAATTCTATAAGGACATTTTTCCGATATCACTATATCAGTCTATATATCATTAACAAAAAGCACAGTTTACAATGTCCACCGACTTTGGATCAACCCGGACAAAGCCCAACACGCTTTGACTGTGCCTGTTCATTTGAACACCATGGGAAGTTAATGTATAGTTGCCCACTATTCAGTATGCATCCGATGTCATGGTTAGAGAATCACGGGTTGATGGGTATTCTTTTACTTTAAATCGCGTTCTATGGCAAATAATTGAGTTTTAGCTGTCAAATTTTAAAAATTTATAAATCTCCCTGAAATATTTCTGACGTATTGCTATATAATCTTTGGACATGATGAAATACGGAGAAATGGATACGTTTTCTGAGTAGCGTTCCTTATCTGATTTTCCGGTTTGTTTTGGTCTAATTATTCTAATATCTTATACTAGCATACGTACAGTATACTCAAGGATGATAAAAGTTGCCTTATCAATCTAAGTGAGTTGATTGTGGCAGCATTCGGATTAAAACTAGCCCGTGGCGGAATCACCAGAGTTCATGACGGAATCACGAGCGTTTTTTTTATATCTTCTCGATATATTTTTTTACAAAGTACACATTTTCTCCGAAATAAATATTCTTAGAATGAAGATTTCATCATAAAATTGATTTATAAATTTATTTTGTCCAATATATATTGTTCCTGTCAAAGCGATATCTTCGATACAGATGTTATTAAATGGTATGTTTTTCAGTCAAATGCACTTTCTATCTTGATGAATCCAGAATTCCCCGCTTTGGCCAGGTTTATAAATCCTTGGAAAAATAATTCTCACATAAAAACACGTTTTATTGGTGTGTTCCCAGAGACTATAAGAAGCGGATAGGGAAAACCGCATGCTAATATATTGCCAACGAAAAATGTGGAGTGAATTTTCTGTGAAGTTTTAGCGATGCCTGCCTTTCCGTGGAATTCATGAGAAACCCCGGGTTAAACACTCCAATGTGCATCTTACAACGACCGTATACATTAAGTTTTGATTATACCTCCTTGATCACTAAGTTCAGAACGAATCCTTCATTAGTCATTTTAAGAGCAATGCTATCAGAATTCCAAAGGGCCTTGAACTCAAATACACTCGCTGAATTACATACACGAATGATGTTAGACTGATTCAAGTGTTGCGCCGATATATTTTTTGTATCTATGAGTATCAAAGGTGAAATGCGAGGATTTTAGAATCTCCTCTTCATATTTTAGTGTACACGTCGACGATGAATGTTAACTGAAAACTGTGTATTAGATGTATGTGATACCACAGGTGATCAAACTAATCTGAACATACACGATGAGGAAACTAGAGCCGTAACGTATATAGTATGAATTGACCAGACGGTAGGACCATGTACATGTATTTATTGATGTGACCAGCGCAGCCACACTTATACAAGTAGCTGCAAACTAAGGTAAAGTTTTCACTTCTGCAGTTCTTCTGGACATACAGTTAGCAGCTACGATACTGACAGAAACCGGTGGATTCTGTTAGTGGGAACCACGGTGGCGAATTTCTCCAGGCACATGTCCTCCGCATAATTTTTTTCGGGGTCAGAGGTTTGCAGCCTTGAAAACAGAACACCATCGTTCTTTAAAAGAAGAACTAAAAGCTTGAACATCACACTTCAATGCGGAATTATTCGCGAATTGGATTCGGGGTTATTGGGTCATCTAGAGGTGGATGTGATGTTCACGGCAACACCCTATTTTTCGAGAAACTAACTTGTGTAACTTTCAAGTGGCTGCAGTACAGAATAAACCATCATATTCTAACAACAAACAAACTTCTTGTACAAATGAAAGTGAGAAATGACGGTAAATGTACCTTTTGTAAACAGCAGACCTACACAATCCAGAATCTTTTCTAGTGATGTGAAATTATTGATGTGCTAATGGAATCTTTAAGTAACTGGATAGAGAGAAAAACCGATATTTTACTAAATATTACCCGAAAACAAATCTTAATCGGTATAACAAAGGCTAAAAGCTATTATAAGCCGATAAACTTCATTCTGCTGATTACTAAATATTATATCTACAAATGTAGATGTCAAGGAAAAACTGTACACATTTCTGGTTTACAGCACGATGTCAAAAATTTCCTATATATTGAGCAGTCAATTGCTATAAAAAATGATATGATAGAACAATTAATATGCCTACAGAATGGTATTTGTGGTTGAAATTGATGTAATTGAGATTTTTATTTATTTTATTTTTATTTTTATTTACCACCTCGGCACAAACTTCCTGTAAACAGTACGTGTATAAATAAGCTTGCACATGTAATATTTATGTACTCCTACCGTATTTACTAAGTTCCAAGTAGGATACAATTGTGATGGGTAACAATTCATATTTGAATGCATTGTCTGTAAACATATAAGAAACATAATAGATGCACCTTATGAAAAAATAAATAAATAAAAAATAATTAAAAAAACTTGAGTTTATCAGGCTAGTGTTTTCATACTGGAAATGATAATGGACAGGTACTTACGAATAAAGGTATATTATTAATTGACTGTGTATGTTATTACCCGAATACAGTGTAAAACGGCCTGTCCATACGTCATGTCGAACCCGACTTGTATTGGCCGAGTTGTATTGGCCGAGTTGAAAGCTGTATTGGCCGGGTTGAATGTTGTATTGGCCGAGGTCAACGAGTGCAGCCGTAACTAGCAGTAAGGACCGACGACTGGAGAAACAGACGACAGCAGTGTAGTTTGGTCAGCGCGATGGCGAGCGCAGAGCCTGTTATTCAAGGGTTCGTGGGCAGAATTCTGGAGCCTGAGGAGATATGTGGAGACGATTTAAAACGATTTAAACCTGTTACAGATCAAGAAACGGATGCTGCCACTCAAGCTCAGAAAAACAAGAACACGGCCAGTAAATGTCAATTAATAAAAATATTATGAATCGATTGTTTTCGTATAGCCTTAGTATTGACCTTCGGGTCGCCGTATTGGCCCTCGGCCTGCGGCCTCGGGCCAATACGGCGACCCTCAGGTCAATACGAAGGCAATACGAAAACAATCGATTAATAACATATAGTATATGGAGATGGATAGTCGTTACGGATCGGTGCTGCCTACTGAATTTCGTGGCTGGCGGCTATATTTCTACCCTTTACATCGGCCATGCAGATCTCGTGCGCTTTGCGTGATTTCAATTCCACTCCGGAAGAAAGCGAAAGTACCACGCGTGCCAAATCAGATCAAACGAAAGAGAATTTCATTAACCATCTATGTGGGAGGAACGGTTACTAGTATTTCTCTGATTGACTTCCGACTAATCATTCAGAACTGCCTGATAGACTACAGCTCTTAGACTTGTACTTTAGTATATCAAAGACAGATAGTCTATTAATAGACTGATTGAAAACTAAGTATTAGGGCAAGTCGAGAATCCCCCACACTCACGACATGTTTGCATTATTACTCACTACTAATAATCGACATATTTTCCATTTTTGGTGAGAATATAAACTACGATTCCATTTCTGAATAGGTCAACTTTGTTTTCTAAAGAGCGGTCGTAATCGCTGACAGGTGCGTGAGAATTAAATGTTTCTTCCCGCATTTTCTTTTGTTCCAGTTTTATATGCACAAGTGACCAATGAACAATGTTTATTTCTCGAAAAGTATTCATCCTCAAAACGAAAAATCTGCCTGCTCTCTACATGTTATTGTCCAACACGTCCCTAAACTCTTGAAATATTTAACATTGAAATCATGCATGTAATGTGTAAGTTTGATACATTTTCTCCGTATACTTTACTATCATTACTGGGAGATTAGATGAAGAGACGCAGTTTCGTATGAGCAGTACAATAATGATAATCTTATATTTTGGGAACTTTTGGGAGTTTTCAAAAAAATGATAGACGTCTTTCTGTAGAAAGTCAAATGCTAGTGTATCTATAAAATGGTCTTTGTTGAGGGGGCACCTATACATTTGAGTCCATTAACGTCACAGATCCGCGCAGAAATTACTATCGAGTACTCAGCTATATACGTATACATTGACCAAGTATATGGTTTCCGGAGAACCGCTAATGGTTTTCTTCGGTGGATAAACAGTTCACAACCGAAACAGTTTTGTATTCGTGATACTATTCGAATTGCCCAATATTCTTGCGCGGCTACGTGTGTTTTCAGTTTCGCTTTCGTGTCCTCCATAATGGTAAATATATGCATTTGAATGCTCTCATCTCCATAACTTTCAAACGTGGCTGATATACATTAAACATTGGATAAGGAATTTATTTGGATTAAAGAATACTGGTCAGTGAAAAGGATTTCACGAATAGAGCATATGCTGCCATCATTGAAAACTGTTGAGCGCTTCTCTCTTGCAAGAAACGTTTGTTTTATATATTTTCATGTTATGCCTGCTTGGAATTCGTGCTAACGACCCATCGTTATAGGTCTTTCGATTATTGAAGTTTGAAGTCTTTTGCGGACGACAGTTAAATAGTTAATGTCCAGTCTTACTCCTAGATTTGCGCTTGATATGCGCAGTCTTGATAACAGCTTACATGATGTGTTGCCGTAATCACTCATAACTGTTGCCCATTTCTCTCATTCAAGAAAATAGCTTGTGATATGTATTTATATTAACTAGCTTATGATTATGTATATATATATATTAACTAGCTTGTGATCATGTATTCATATTAACTAGCTTGTGATTATGCATAGCTAGCCTGTGATTATGTATGAAAATTAACCTGTTTGGATTTTGATGGTATTCGCCTCTTTTGTGCGTATAGGTCTTCTAATTGTGAACGCGGAATTTCTTCATTATAAGCGCCTGGTCCGTAATTCAGCCGTCGTCCATTAAAGAACATCCGCGTCCATAACCCAAAGACCTATTCCATATTCCATATAACAGCATTAGCACGAAATTCAAAAAGACAATCATAGTATACATAAACATAGGCTAGTTTCCTGCAAGAGAGAAGCGGTCGACAGTTTTCAATGATGGCTGCAAGACATCATGATGTTCCAAAAATATCAAATCCGTATCGCTGATCAGTATTCTTAATCCATATGATATTCGTTGTAAAGTCGTCATCTGGAGAATGATGTATCCCAGTCACGTGCTTGTTCATGAGCACCATGAGGATCTTGAAGTAAATGGGTTCATACGGCCCCTAGCCTCGGGTTAAGCGAAATTAACCACAAGTTACAAACGTAACGCCATAGATCTTGCAAGCTACGCTCGTATTTTGCTATCATCATGCGATATGTATCGCCAAATTTGAGAAACTTTGAGTGGAGGCGCTTGGTGGTATAGCCCTGTTTTATAAGTTTCTGCAACAAAGTTTTGTGACGTTGATTAAAATCGTCACATTTAACACAGGATCTAGCAAATGCTACTGGACGAGATATGTATGCGAGACATATGTGCGAGATAAAGTCGACGAGAGAGAAGGCCCGCTTCATTTTTATAGAGATATGTGTCTAAATATGATGTGCCGGTAGGGCTATTTGTAGTTTCCTTCAAATCCAGTGAAGGTGGACGTCATTTATATAGCGATTATCCACAGCGATCGTCTGTATAGCGTTTGATGAATGAGAAGGAACGGACTTTGAATTGATCGGTTTCATGAACGACGTCTGATTGCTGAATGTCGGATCAGTCCTTTGTATATGTAACGCTGCAGTCGCTTACCTTACATATGTCCTTCAGCTTGCAGATCTATATTCAAAGAAACCGACTCTTATACAAACTCTATATAAACCGGCTAGTGTATTAGTAAGAATTTGGTCTAATGAGAGAAAAGTATGAATCGAGTATGCATCAAGTTATATATACCAAGGTTCCAAAGATTGTGACAGAGAGGCGTGTGCTACTATTTTTTTACTTCAAAACCATAATCTTTCCACAAAAGTTCTAATTTTACCGCTGAAGCCAAGGCTCTTTTGACGGCCTTGGAAGATTTTGAGTTCAGCACAAATGAAAATTATGTCATATTCTCTGACTCTCTGTTATGCCTCCAAGCGATCAAGAATACATCTACAACTCCTCTACAGCTCCTCCCTCCATCCCGAATATTGTAAAGTTATATGACTGTGGAGTATAGAACAGCAGTTTAACCCTATCTGGCCTGTTTTTCTTGGGACCTGTCCAGGCCCTTCACTATTTTTCTTACTCCTTGAGCTGGGGAGCTGAAAATTACCACACTATATCCTTGGGTCAAGCTCTACCAGAAAATGTAAAAATAAATCCAAGATGGCCGCATTGATGACGTCACAATGCCATGCAATTTTTGGTGGATTTTTCGGTCAGATTTTTCGAGAATTTTTTTTTCATTTATGTGTTTCCTTTGCAAAAACTGCATGATAAAACAGTAAATAATAGCCTGATATGAAACAAAATAGATGTTGCCCGATTTTCCTCGAAGAACAGCAGGGATTTTGAAGAAAAATAACAAAAATATCAGTTTTCTTCTACTCCACATGGCCGCCATCTTGAATTTACCCATGATCCTGTACTCGGGTCTTATGCAAATAGCCTCAAGATGACCCCAGTATGATAAACTAAAAAGTCATGGAGGGCCAGCTTTCATTTTTTTGTCGTTCCGGAGATAGGAGAGAAAGTTTGGTGGGGGGGGGGGGGCATAATGACCTCTCAGGCCTGGTAGGGTTGATAATGTTTTTGTTGGATACCTAGTCATGTTGTTTGACATTCATGGATTCCCCTTATAGCGATTACAAACTTTGTATCTGTGCCTATATCACGTATATGAGAAAGTTATTTCAAACTTTATGGGATTCTGAGGCTGACAACAAGCTTCAGGAGTTTAAGAAAATTATAGATTATACTCATCCTTGCAGTTAGAAACGTTTCGATGACGCTATAATCAGGTGTTGTACAATCGAACATTTATTAAAAAATGAACCATCCACGATATGTAGTCCATGTCATGAGGAAAATATTTTGATCGACTGTATCGAGTTTAAGATTGTAAGAGATTCTTTTTATCGAGCAGCTGCTTTAGAAGATCTTTTTAATCGGGTGAAGGAAGATTCGATTTTAGGTTATTTGAGAGAAATCGGTTTGTTACATAAATTTCAATGTGTATATTGTGTTATGTTGAGGATTTTTCGATTGTTTATACTTTGACTTGTTTTGTTGGCATACTTAGATACACAATTTGTTTGATCGTTGCTATATAGCAGCTGAGCGCGACCTTAAACCATAATCCTCTCTCACTCTCGCTCCTGACGTAGGTCATTTATCTGTGGGAATATCAATATACAACCATTGTCCCCACAGAATCACCCAGCCACGCCTGTTACAGAAGCGAAAATCTATATCCGTCTAATGCAATCTATCATGTTATCGATAATAGCTTCCTTTTATTTCAGTTTCCTATTCTAGTAGGAGTGTAAGTGCTTGACAAATCAAATATTCTCTTTAATCCATTGCGTAATGATTTCTCAGGCTACATCAATTCAGCTCAACTTAAGCGTAGAAAGATTTTGAAGCTGTAGGATATATCGATTAACCAAACACTTGAAAATGTATGGGTTATAATATAGTGGCACCATGTGCCGGGTTCAGTCTATATTATAGGACGATGTGACCTATACAACCTGATAAGTGATAATTAACGTACACATTTGGAAAAGCTAGAATATATTCCACTGCTCAAACGAAATTATTATCCACTAAAACACGCAGATACAGTATGACGTTCCCATCCGAGCCGGGCAATTCTTCTGAGGTTCTTCTTCCTCATTCATACATTTTGCAATGTCGACATGTAGAGCACGGAGTTTCAACACACTGTGTTCCCGTATTCAAAGTGTTGTATTCCTTTAGTCAAATCAGTAATGACCTGATTACTGTCATTGATGGTAATGTCGAACGTCTTTTAGCATCAACAATTAATTGAAAAGATGCTACACTTATCGCTGTACGACAAAACGCTAGGATAAGATGAATAGATATTGGATAGGAGACTCAATTTATAAGGTACTTGTAGGAATGAATATTGGATTGATTTGGTTATTTTTTAAATGCTAAATTATCCAGATAGCAAAATATATGTTTAAATTTGATTCACGTTTCTCAATGCTCAGCGTATGTGTAAGTAACTTTTGATTCGTCAACTGGTGACATCGAATAATACACATATCATTTGTTTGTAACATTGGCGGCGTCGACGTGTCCCATACAAAATATAAGGATTTCTTGAGGCAAATGTCTAATAGGGATTTGGCACTTCTCCTATAAGTCTGTCCAATGGGATCTTGCTGTTAATTATATTGATCCTATATTCCATACTTAACCACTCCCCACCGCCCAGCACTATATGCCAGTATACTATCACACTAAAATTTGTCTCTCCTGGTCAAAGCTCAAGAATTAAAACCTCTTATCCACACGCCCGGCATATAAAACAACCGTCAAAGCTCAAAACTAAATGGCTGTATATTGCGATCGAATGCCGGATATTAGGCCAAATAGACGCTGTTGGGTATAAAATTTCATGATGTTAAATGGTTCGTGAGAAGTGAGGTTTAAAGGTTTTCCTGTACCAAATTGCTGCCATGGGAGTTGCTAACCAGTCCGAAACCGGATCCGACATCCGCAGTTTGGCGACCATCGTTCAGAAACATCTCCAGATCTAATTGCAAGATCTGCTTTCGTTTGAAGTTCTAGTTCTTGGGAAGAACGAAAGTGCTGAAATGCTTTCAAATGATTTTCGAGAGACAAAAATGTGCTCCAATCGTTCAAGCCCCGGGTCCAGTGGTATAACATAAGTGTTGGGAAACTGGGCGCAGAATCTACTACATGCAGTTATGGAGTTCTCTAGAGGCGAATCAGTCGTCTGATTCCCTTGTATATCACAATTGTTAATTGCTAGTTCGCATGTTCAAGATTGGATGAGCATAGAATGTAGCACTCGTAGCATCTGAAGACCGTCGATAGTCAGAGATTTTGAATCTATTCTCCAACATCAATCCATTTGTCGGAAGGAATTGTTTGACTTCAGACAAAAACAAGAAAGACTGGATTTTTCCAGAAGCAGTCATGAACACCATGAGCCATTTATATAGCGGATTGCAAAATCAGTTAGAGTCAGCTAGAGACCACTAATCGTAAATTAGCAGTGTTATACATAACAGATAAATTAAATAAAAATTGGGTATCCTTTGTCTCCGATTAACACAGAAATGACAGAAAAATGCAGAAAAAAACAATAAAAGTGAAGGTTTAGATAAGACTTTATATAGATTATTAAACAAAGTTTCAGATGACACGTGAATCAGCCTATTTCATCTAATGACAAATTAAAAATTGAGGTGGCGGAATTAGATTTCTTTCTAATGGGTAAAAACCATGTCGGTTCCCACGTTATTTCTATTAAACTGAGATGGCTGTGGCAATAAATTTAGTAATATTAAAATAAAATTTAGCATTTTGTTAAATGAACATATACTTTCAATATACCAAGGATTGGATTATTTATCCGAAATTGAATTTTCCCTATTTGAAATGTATTGAAATGTGTTAGGACCTATGTCTGTGATGTCTTGAAAATAAGGATATCCAGGATCACAGTATCATGATTCGTTAAATAGATATGGTATAGCCTAAGGGTTGTTCATGGCTAGGAACTCAGTCTGACAGGAACAAATTTTACTCGTCCGTGATCTAAACAACCTATAGACTCGAAACACGAAAGCGGCGTAACACGCCACTGTCACCAGGCGTAAAACTACACCCACCAACATGCTATACGTGATCCATATGGCATATGACCAGAGTTAATCACTTCCGGGTCGGAGCCCTCGAACTACATTGTTTAGAAATTTGAGAGCAGATCATTGTGGATTTTATTATCTGTGATTCTTCGATATTTCTGATACATCTGATATTTCAAATTGCAGATGAGGCTTCAAACTGAACTTCCTGGTGTTGATTTGTGCCAGTTTGAGGAAAGCATGGCGGATGGAGACATGATCATCGAGGGATGAGAAGGCTCCCTGTTTACAAATTGAATGACATTCGGTAACATCGATCAGGTGTCAATGGCGGTAATTTGAAATTTCCATGGTCAACTCCTGTCAAGACTTTAACAGTTAATTTCCCACAAGGTGAATATTGTCATGCCAAGTGGATTTATGCATCGAGAGTTTTCTGATTTTTTTGTGATTTTGTATGCTAATACATAACAAGTAACAAAATTAATTGTGTTCTGATGCCATATAACCGGTGGGGAAGCAACCGTGGTGCGCCAAATATAAGGGCCCGGGCATCATCGTATCTGGATGCGAAAGTGCTCCCTTGAAAACATTGCCCCCTATCAGCAGAAACCAGGTTCCGGATATAGTTGGTGCCCGTGTCACTGAAAGCTAGATAGAAATGTTCCTTTTCATATAAAAAAGGGCCCGGACCATGGCATCTGGCTGACTATGGGCGCTTTCATACCTATGGACGCCCACAGGACAAATCTGAGATAAAATGAAACTTATATTTTGCTGAATTCTAAAAAAAGGTGAAATGTGCCAGCAAATGTGTTAATATCAGTAACAAATGTCAACATTTAAAACCATTAGAGACGGAACGGAAAATCATACACATCACATAATCTTTCCTTATCCCGTCCGCATACCATACGGAGGTGTAATACCATAATACAAACGTTTGCCGGGGTTTTCGCATATTCGGTTATCGAAATACGATCAAATATTTCAGAGGGCATTATTACACAGGCAATTTTTCACAGACATGTACTGAGCTGTACACTACAGAACAGAACTGCACGGAAAGGCCCACCATACATGTAGGTACTGAGCTGTAACTGAACAGTTCCTGTGTGATAATCACAGGTCAGAACTGAACTGAGCAGTACATGTCAGTTTAGCAACAGCCTGGTTCCAAGAGGTAACTGAGCAGTACTGCACAGTAACAGGTTGGTTACTGTTCAGTTACCATGCAGTACTGTTCAACCATGTTCCTTGTGATACTGTACGGTATCCAATCAGTATTGACCAGTTACTGAGTGGTACTGTGTGGATACTGGTCATTATTGACAGGTACTGTACTGAGGTGTACCGTTCCGGGCCCTTCCTTGCGGGTACCATTCAGTTACCACACGGTACCAACATGTGAAAATTTGGCTGTATAAATGGTTGCATTATGTAAGCAAACGATGTTTGGAAAAGGACTTCTACCAGGGTTGGTGGATATATGTATGGGGAGGGGTTGTGGAGGGATCGGTCACACACTGCACACTTAGCCCAGAAGGTGTAAATTACACCTCTACGGGGTGTAAATGGCTTGTCCCAGGGCTAACACCCTTTTGGGTGTGAATTAACACCTTCTCCGAAAGGTGTGAATTTACACCTTCTCGAAAAGGTGTTAAGTTACACCTTTTTTGCTCACATTACACCTTCCATGGGTGTTCATTAACACCTTCTGAATAAAATTTGCACCTTCCAGACAAATTTATAAGCATATTTTGGGGGAACCCAGCATCCCATGAGTGTTTATTTACACCTTTTGACCACAACTAAACCTTTCAGTGGTGTTAATTTACACCTTTTCAACAGAATTACACCTTCTTTGGGTGTTCATTCACACCTTTTAGGCAAATTTGAATCATCTAGGGGTGCTAAAATACACCTTCTGGTGATCATTCCATCTTCCAGGGGTGTTAAATCACACCTTATTAGCAAGAATTACACCTTTCATTGGTGTTAATTTACACCATTTGACTGAGATTACACCCTCTTGGGTGTTTATTTACACCTTTTGGCCACATTTAAACCTTCTAGAGGCGCTAAAATACACCTTCTGGAGACGATTTCATCTTCCAGGGGGTGTTAAATCACACCCATTTCGTGAGAATTACACCTTCAAAAGGTGTTAATTTGCACCTTTTTAGTGAGAATTAGTGGTGTTCGTACCACCCAGTAATGGCTCTTGGTTGAGGTACACAATAAGAACATTAACACAAAATATATGTATGATATATTTTATTAAGGAAATCACAAAAAGCACATTTACATTGGTCTTTTCATGTTAGCCCTCCCTGATATCATAGTTCACTCTCAATCCCTGGAAGCACAAAGTTCAAACGATTCACAAGCAACCCAACCCAACCCAAATTCAGCATGTCCTCTTGCATATGACAGGGATCCCGCCCCCCCCTCCCTCCTCACCTCATCCCATAGTACAGACACCAAACAGCTATAATATATACAGATGAATCTTAACCCTCAAAGCACAAAGACTTAAATATACAAGCACTCCAATCCA
This sequence comes from Hanleya hanleyi, assembly GCA_036873755.1. Classification (NCBI taxonomy): domain Eukaryota; kingdom Metazoa; phylum Mollusca; class Polyplacophora; order Lepidopleurida; family Hanleyidae; genus Hanleya; species Hanleya hanleyi. The sequence goes on along the minus strand of JAVTVY010021036.1, from coordinate 465,879 downwards.
GGTACCCACCAAGAAGTAAAATAAGTTTCTCATCCTAAATAATAATTGGGTATCTTGAATATCCCAAATAATAATTGGGTATCTCTGCTCGTATGTGTTAATACAGGTTTTATGAAAAGTTAGCCTTCATTATATTTTTCACCCGGAATACAAATGGATGCACATGTATGGGGCCGATTTAACAACTTACTCCATGGAAAAAATTAATAAAAATAAAGGTTGAGTGAGGATAACTGTCATGGAATGCTTTTGTACATAACCTGCTGGGGTGCCCTGGCCTCTGAGGCCGAAAATCCAAAACTCTCAGAGAGTAGGGTATAACAGGTAACAAAAATGGCAATGACACTTGATTGGGAGTTGAGGGGGGGGGGGGGAGGAGACAAGCGGTAAAATATACACATTAATATGTGTCCGAATGTTCATAACGGGTTTTATTAGAAGGCGACAATTTTTGGGACTACTTTCAACAGGGCAGCCACCTACTTTGCTTAGTTGTCTGTATTACTCAATGTTAAGTGCCATAATAATAGCCTGCTACTTTGGTGAATTGCCACCTACTTGAAAAGTTAATGAAACCCTTACATAAGTATGATACAGCGTCATGGTTCAAGAATGTTTTTCTGTAAGTAGCTCTTACTGCTTCTGTAACTTTGTCACCGTCCTGATAGCGGTGGCGTCCTGATAGCGGTAGGTCTTGGCCTTGTATAGGACAACTTCAGAAAAAGCAGTTCGAGTTATGTCAAGGAGTTGTTAACTTTCTCGTTGTAGCGTATATTGAAAAACCAATATGCGGCGAGCAGGCATTTCAATCCCAGCAGGAGATCCGTCGTATCCAAAAGCTTCTGCTTCTCCACATAGACAGAGATGGTATCCGCGGTCTCCATATTGGAACCCTGGTGGACAATAATTGGTGTCAAAACAGCAGGTGTTACCTGAAAGTAACATAAAAGATATATAAGCATATGGGATTGGTAGTATTCTTCAATCATAATCTTTTACCATCATGACCATTGAGTCTTCTGAATTATACGTTGAATGTCCAAAAACCTTTTATTCTGTCTGCGGATGTAGTAATAAATCATATCGTGTGTACAGGTAGGTGTCAGTTTGTACGCTAGACAGGCTTAAAAAATATCAAACCAGGCCAAATTCCAATTCGAACCAGCATCGCTCATTACTAAGTTATATATATATTCATACACGTAATATAGGGGAAAAGAGAAGAAATGCAGTTTCCGCCTTCAACGCCCTAAAGTTTTTACTTGTATACTCATCGACGTTGTATGCTAGATCTATGTGATTAGCATCAGGAACTATATCGATTACACTCGTGAAGAATTATTCACTTACTTCTTTTTGGATCAGCATGGTTAGGTCTTCCTTGAAATGGTCCACAATGACTGGCACCACGGCAATGGTCAGTTGATCTGTATGAGAAAAAGAATCCATATTAAATTAAATGATGAAAAATACATCTTGACAGTTCCATCCAGCCTCCCCGCCCCCATCATTTTGTTTTGCATTCAATGGTTGAAAGGAGGCAGTTTCAGCTAATTATCTCCCTTTGATTTAAATTACAATAAACAACCCATTCAGGGACAAAATGTGTAAGAAAGTGATATTTTTATTTGGCAAACAATTGCATGTCCAGTATTCCAACATCTACGAACTGGTTGGTCGGTTCAAAATCTATATACCGTCCAAACAAGTCACGTCAAACTTAATCTGCATTATGTCCTGCCCATCCAAGTGAAAATCATGCCGATCAATAGATTATTGCATTTTTGCAGGTTTGCAAAATACTCACACTTTTTATCATCTTTTTCCTTCAGCGTCTTTAACTCCTCCTGTTTTTGTTTTGAAGCCAATATGTTGAACACTGCTGACGTGTATTTCTTCAACTCTTTATCAATGTCCTTCCCCACAAGTGTGTCAAAGTCTCTTAAGAACTGGAAATAGAAGAAAACAAATCCAATTAGTATTATGTTGTTAGAAACCCATTCAGTTTTTTAAGTTATTAAGAAGGCTCTTTATGAATTTGTGTATCATCATCCAATATCTGACCAAAAAGTTTGTTTAACCACGAATAGCTTTAATAATTAGATAATCATTATATTTCCATGCAGTACTAAGGAATCAACAGCAAGTGGGTGTGCCAGGCAGTGGCACTTCATCTTGGCATGTAACATCCAACATTTTTCAGTCATATCACGACAGTACATACATTCATTCAGTACATACATTCAAAGTAATGATCACTGTTAGCCTAAAGTATCAATCTTCAAAACATCAAGGGTTCACTTTGAGCCAAATGCAAATTCTTTTGAATGATAGACCTCAATCTGTCAATTTTATCTTTATAAGGGATCAGCGAACGAGAACCAAAGATCACGAGAATGAGGCAGACAGAATATAACTGGAAATATACACAGAAACAAAGAGTAAATTTATGTTTATGCCTGCTGTAAACTGTGGACTGAATTAGGCTAATCGGATTATAAAGGCGCACGGTCGATCGTCTAGCCTCGCCAGGGTCCGGTTATTTCGGCGGTGTTAATAAATATATACGACTACTCCCCGTAGTTAGACCCAGACGGAGACTGTTCGCGACTGAACAATTAAATAAAAAGCGGACAAGTGAAGTGATTTTCACATTCGTTTTGCGATGGTTCTAGACCTTTTCCCAACATATTGGAGGACACAATAATACATACATAATACATCGATAATATTTCTAAAAAATTGAACTATATTTCACGTCAGTAACTTCATTAAATCATTCGTCTGATATGAGCTGTCTGTCCAGTGCCGACTGTAATTACTGTATTGTATTTTCCCCAAGTGTCCGTAAAAATCAATAGTTAATCACTACCAAAACACAAGCCTTGTCCGTAACAGTAAAGGAGTTGTCTCCTCGGGGTTTCTTCAGGGGATATCAAAGATCATGATCAGAGAGGCGGAGCTACAGAACCCCAGAGGCATTCCCGAAAAATATCCAAGCTTACGTTCCGCTATTATCTCATCTGGCCCCGACAAATCGGCCCCTCGGGTCAGATATCAAACTGTGTGATGACATGAGCCCTATTATCCCTCATATTATGTATAGGAGTCCCACCAGGGCCGTCTTAGGGAGTACCGGTCTGGTCAGGTCCGTATATATAGCGGTAAGGTTTTGAAGCCTGTTGTTTTAAACATCATATAATTCTGGTTTCATATTAACAAAATTATATGTGTAAATAGTAAGGGTAAAGAGTACCTCAAAATATCCCAAGCATATCGTTCCATGGTGATCCAAGTGTTCCACTGGTCGTTATTAACTATTCCTATTACACTGTGTACTAAAATTCACTATAAGTATACTGCATTAAACTGAGCAAAGCTATCACTGAACAAAATTATGCCGCCATATTGGATCCGCATTCAGGCAAATGATCTCCCACTTTTTATGTGAGCGGAGCATTTTGGAGCACATTTTCAACAGTGACGTGTTCGAGGTAGTTGCACTCCTATCTAATGAAGATAATACTAACAAATATGTGTGACTATAGTGGGTTAAATCGACACGATTTCGCAAAGTTTGAAACAAGCCTTACCCGAAGAAAATCAAACCGCCCTCCATTTTCTCCCACGTGATCCTTGTACGCATGCGCATTGACTAGTATCATTCATAACCTGGTTCCCGAACACAATGGTATAGGTAACAAGCACCTACATAATCGGGGCACCAGGCTAACCAGTTCTGACTCGTTTCTATCTCATTTTGGGGCCCTATTGATGACATTTAAATATAATTTCTATATTTTTAAGCGTCACCAAATTGATTGGGTCAAACAATCTGTCTGAGCAGATTATATTAATCAAATTTGGCAAAAGTGTGTGTTATCATAGCACCGTATTTTTCGCATGTATGTTAATTTCGAGCTTGTTCTGTTCTGTTGGCAGAAGGTGAATGAAATACCGTGAACAAAAAAAGTACTCAATCGAGTCACAAGTTTAGCACAGTTGAAACTATGTTTCGATCACTGATTCCGACAGTATAAAAAATATATTCTCCGGTATAAATTGTCTGTAAGATGTAACATTTTCTTCACCCTCTAAATACATACCTGTTTACATGTATCTCCGTTCTCCGACCTGGGTTCACAGGGGCAATTATATTGTACAAATATTTTTTAAAAAAAGACATATTTACCTGGGAGGTTACGTCGTTAATGCCAATTAGATCAGCTAAGGTAGCATTCTGTGAAATGTGATCGTTAAGGTCCGACAGGCTGGGAGTTGCAAAAGGTAAAGCGATTTTCTTTCGGTTCTCACCGATCAACAGCAGGCAAGTCGCCATGTCGCAGAAAGTCCTCTTCGATGCATAGAACGAGCGACGTGAAAAAAACGACTGTGTGCAATTTATCGTAATGTACGGAGCCGTGGAGGGGACATAGTTAATATTTTTTTAATTTCCCCCGAGATAATAACTAGGGGAAAATTCACCATTGGTCAATTATCTCGGGGAAAATAATTTGCCCCGAGATAATTATCTAGGGGTAAATTCGCCATTGGTCAATTATCTCGGGGTAAATTATCTCGGGGAAAATTAATTTTCCCCGAGATAATATCCCCCGAGATAATTATCTAGGGGGAAATTCGCGATTGGTCAGTTATCTCGGGTGAAATTATCTCGGGGTAAATTATTTTCCCCCGAGATGATTGACCAATGGCGAATTTCCCCCTGGATAATTATCTCGGGGGATATTATCTCGGGGAAAATTAATTTCCCCCGAGATAATTTACCCCGAGATAATTGACCAATCGCGAATTTCCCCCCAGATAATTTTGACCAATGGCGAATTTTCCCCTAGTTATTATCTCGGGGGAAATTAAAATAATATTGACTATGTCCCCTCCACGGCTCCGTAGTAATGGAAGTTTGTTTTGAAGTAATATCGCGTCGGCTTATATTTGAAATGGTGGACAGCATGGGAAGCGAAGCCATGCTTATTTACAAATTCATGAACAGTAGAAGCGATGCATATATTGTTAGGCATTGGCAGAATAAACTCAAAAACTAATTGAGCAATAGAATCATCACCGATATGTATAGTTTAACCAAAACTTTGCGTTAGCGTCAAAGAGATATGAGATAATGGCAGGCCGCGGATTATGATTATGGTGTCGTTTCCGGACAGGATGGTAACCATTACTTTATCAAGTAATAATTTGTGACGATAATCGCACAATTGTTAATGGCTAACATGCACAACAAGCTGTCATGATTATCACTTCGAACCGTTTAGACCATTTCACACCTTCCTGTCCCAGTGGATCAATCATCGCCTATAATTTGTACAGTTTCCGTTGTATTCACTGCTTATTGTGCAAATCCCCCATTGAAATGAAGTTGAAAATCACTTTATCTGATAGTTAAGCAGTCATCCGCATTGTATATATCGATCTGATAACTTCTTACATTGGTCGACAAATAACGTGCTTTTGTCGACTCTGCATGATACATAATATTTACTATACTGTTGATATTCAAAATCCCAGAACGCCTCCCCCCCCCGCCCTGTAGTCTTGGGCTCAACCTTGAGTGAGAACACTAGAGCGGCTGTTCAATTTAGCTCGTTTTTTTTAATAATATTTCCGTTGGAATTTTTTGCTCAAATGTTAGGGAGACTGGTCAAATTGTTAGATCCATTGATTTAATTTTGTGTAGAAAGTTGGGGTGCTTGAAAATTTTGACGGTTTACCGTAAGCATGACAAGGAAATACATTTCCACAACATAGAAATTAAGTTCCAAATGTGTATGGAAAATTAAGTATTTACACCTTTTTAACACCTTTTAATAAATTTACACCTTTACGGGTGTAAAATCAGGGTTGGAATCAATCTTCATACATTTGCACCTTTTCTACACCTTATTTACACCCCCTAAAGGTGTAAACATGAACCCAGAAGGTGTAAACGTTTGATTTACACCTTTTTTGCACCTTTTTCACACCTTCTGAGCTTGGAGTGTGGGTGTATTCTGTATGATTTTATTTCCGCTCGGGGCTGGTAGGGCTGACAGCAAAGAGATGATAGTTTTAGATGATAGTTTGGAAATATCACTCGTCAAGAGATAATTTTAATCCTTTCTCCTCTAAAAACATTTGTATTAAAACAATCTTGATTTGGTATAAACGATTTCCATTGTATCAACAAAGTATGTCTTCTCTGGTATGCCACCCTTCCCCCTGCCAATCCTCCCCCACTCACCATCCCCGTCCTATAAAATAAAGGGCGTCAGATTTATTCCCCACGTTAGTCTAGTCTCATCATTTGGACGAAGTACACACATTATTAACGAACACTTCCAAACACATTCACGAGTACATTGATGGAAAAAATTCACCCCGTAGCTGGTTTTCATAGACATCGCCATTTCCTAATACTGTGACGTATATCCTTCCTGCCTTGGGAATAAATCACACAATGTTTGTTTAAACTATTCTGTTTCTCAGGCTCCAGTCAGATCAACTCATGATTCAAATGCAAAAAGTGCAAATATACTACAGTGGACACGGACGTCCGGGGTAGGACATTCGTCTGTTGGAGATCAGTGCCCCCTGCACACTTATTGCTCGACGGACAATTAAACCCCGATCTTAGTATCTAGAGACAGTAGTATTTAGATGTCAGTGTCTCTCGGACACCGGATGCATCGGACCAAGGTTCCTGTCACACTGGTATTAAATTGTAGTATTTACCCTTTCTAGCCTAAACTGACTTCATAACAAAAATACCCGATAGGGCCTCATCTTCTGTAGCTTTAAAATGCTGCATGAAGTGTGTATTCTAATTCATTTGGCACGTAAATGTAGAACGAGCTCAAAAGAAACACTGGTTTACAGTGTTGACAACATTCATATCAGTCCGTCTGCCCGCAGATGTGATAGACTTTTCCTATCGTAATGCGGACCAAACTACACACCACGTGATCACCATCATTACATGATATCTCATGTAATCAACAGATCAAAAGTAACCGAAGACGGCTTAATTACAACACATATAAGGGAAATGGGAAGAGGTGCCGACATACTGACAGAGTCACATGACTTCACAGTATGGTCTTTTGTTTAACCTATTCTAAAGCACATACCAAAAATCCAACGATTCGCGATATATGTTGTATCTCAGGCACGCCTTTATTGTACCTGTTTATGTGGCAACTTGGATGACATGACCACACGACACGTAGCACCGGCATAAGCGGTATTAGATACAATTTCTGATGCAATAGCTAACCTTTATATTCTCACTGTGTATTAAGTACTTAAGATCTATTAGTTTCAGTTCACTGAAGAATATGGTGATGGTGATTTAGTTCTCAACTCAAATATTGAAATTCACTAATGTAAAATAGTTAATGTTGAACCTAAACATACTCAGAATGTTGAGCCCAGATAAAGGCGTGAACTCCAATATTCAATAGACATCTGTGGACCACGAAGTGGTCAGGGTCAATAATACAATGACCTTTTCCATGTGACATCGTTAGCAAGAAGCACATGTTTCAATGATTATAGACATCGGATCAGATCGTATTGATTTGTACACACAGCAAGACGATATACGGCACAAACGCTTTGTCAGGCACACTGGATCTGTGAATATTTGATACAATGCGCTCATTTATCAATCATATTTGGGTCAGAAAGAACTCGTCTCATTGGCCGTGACCATTGTGTTAAGGGCATCGTATAGTATCCTTCCAAGTTTTAGACGAAAAAATGGTTATCTAAAAATATTTGTGATATTCAAGCTTAACCATGCATTATCCTCTATATACAAAAGAAGAACTCAGTCAGACATTGCCTGTGGTGGTTCACTTGAACTCCTTGGTTATTCATTTCAACATTATGAACAGCTGATACGGCGCCTAGCCCCGGGATAAGCGCCCCATTTTGCATTATACAAAGGCCGTATACATTACTTTTTGTCGGGTTTACCAAGGGTAAACCCTACATTAGTATCACTTTTCAGTTTTTCTTTTTTCTTCTGCACATGTGTAGTTTTGATCTCCTGCACGGAGACTGTTCTCATTTGATGCCCCTTACAGCATTCATAAAAAATACCGTACTTCTGTCTGACAGTCATATACACATGTGCAATGCACGGTACGGTAGCTTGTGCATTGAACGTGATAATTGGGACATTATCGCAGTAAATTTTACCTTTACAATTTCCTTTAAAATTTGCCTTTCCAATCTATTTTATCCGGTATCATTTGTTACGGCGGGAAGGGTGCGCCGTAGTCATTCTCCAGGCGTAACCACGTAGCGATTTTTTGTGGATACAAATTATGTATGCGTATCCACATTTTAAAATCACCGAAAACAAGAAATTTCCAAATTGTGGATACACATGATTTTTTGGTGATGTATCCACATTTTTACTTCCACCTTACTTGATCAATTATCAGCATGAGAACTGAATAAAATTGCGTCAAAACTCTGGCAGAAATTTTGGCGAAAGTTTTTGGGACAGATTTCGTTATTTTTTCAAGTGTCTGACGTGTCTTCTCCGTCGATCTTCTTCAACAAAACGAAATAGGAACGACTGGCACTTTTGCACAAAACTCTTTTACATATCTGATTATGGTTACAAAGAATAAAAACCTGGGGTGTTTTCCTTTTGCTGGTATGGATGAGAAAGAGATACGATATTTCGATCCCGTCAACGCTGAACTTTCATCCCAAGTCTGAATTTCTCAAAGTACAAGTAATCGTGAATTTGATTGGCTGAACAGTACATATTGGCTCCGCCCACACGTTATTCAACTAACCAGTAAACTTTTTACACGACATATGAATTCAATGAAACTAAATAAGATCGGCTCGTTTTCTAGATTTATAGTTTTCTTTCCAATCCATATGAATTTAAAGCCATTTCTGTAAAACCGTGATTATTTAGCATTTAAAATAACACTATGAGTATGACAGTATCTTGTTTTATAGTCAAGAGTTGTTAGAAAAATGATCGTGGAGTAGGAGAATAGCGAATTTTCTGAACTTGTCGGAGATTGCGACGTCTGAAGATTTTCTTGTCTGGATGTACTTTTAGTAGATTCATTTTCTCACAGATTAAATAAGTATGGAAATTATATAAATGTGGATCTCTTATATAGGATGCGTATCCACATTTTACAAAAGTCGAAGTTTTATGCTCTAGATAAAAATGTGCATACACATCCTATATAGAGATGTATCCACAAAAACCTTCTATATTGCGGTCACGCCATTCTTCATGGTCCATCGACAACCGATCCGTGGAACTTTTGTTGTAAGATCACAAAGGTGGTGTTAGCTTTAGATATAGGGAATCGTCTTCAATGCATTTTTGATACACACAGCTTATTTAGACTGAATATTTCAGAATTATTTGTTGCTCAAATTGGTTTTGGATAAAGGTGTCCTATTTTGTAACAAAAAGAAAATCTGCACCGAAAAGTGCATAAAAATACGAAAATAAGCCAATGAACCTATGGTGCGCCATAAATCCGTTTTCGTGCATCTGCAGCCCTTCATTATTTCGTGTCTTGTAATTTTCAACATGTATAGGCTGTACAAAATGGTCCATTTCATATCATTTTGATAAAAGTGAAAGTTTGGCCCTACAAACCGAACAGCTTGAGGAAAATTCCTTATGTAAAGCGAACACCACCTTTCCTCGCTTAAATGATCACAAATATGGGACTAATAAACCCCTCTGATGCAAGTAAACCCGACATCAGTACTTTAAGTACTTTGATTTTGATTACCACACCTTTCTGATCACTAAGGCTTGAGCAAATCAGTCATTAATGGTGTGAAGTGCAAGACTGCCAGTATTACCAAAGTGCTCTGAACTAAAATATCCGGGTCCAGATGTATACACAGGCAAAGTTGCACCTCATGTGAATCATATGTGACCTCACAAGCGCGACCCATGAACTTCTTTGATGACATCAGATACGCATGTGAGAAACTTAATTTTGAATAAAAATGCACAAAATAACATAAGGTGGGCCGTGACGTCTAAATGCGCGACTTTTGCACCTGTTACTTTGTCATGTAAGATTTTCACTTAATCATACAAGTTAATGAATCTACATCTGTAGCCATTGTCATGTGTATCTCCACATGGGAATCAAACATGTATTTAATATGAAATTCATGATTCTAACACGACACGGGTAATTCCGCATATCATCCAAATGGTAAGCCCATAATTTTGTGCAATGGGCAATAAAATAATTTCAGTGTATCAGATGATGGAAGTCATTAACTGAAAGATACTTGATACCTTGATACCTCGTACTGAGGTCTAAGTTCACGGTTCAAATTGTGTTTCCTCTTTACAATTGTCGCCACAAAGACTCGATCAAGGTGTCATGGACGAATAAAACATATTCAAATCTTGGATCTGGCTACCATCCAGGTTTATAAAAACATGTGTCGCGGTCTGACCAAAACTGATCTATTCCTCTCTGGAATAATGCAGTTGTTTTTTATTCCGCTGCTGATGTGGTCAAATCATTCCAGTCGTTAATAGATCTATTACTGAAAATGCCTCCTTAAGTTCAGCCTGCAGTGAGATTTTCGTAGTTTTAGATTTTGCTCTTTGGTTCTACTGTACTCCTGGAACAGGAACAGCTGACCGGCTTTAACTTGGTCAACTCCTGTAATTATCTTGGAGAGCTGTATAAGATCACCTCTTCGCCTCCTATGTTTTAAGGCCGGAATTCGCAAGACTCGTATTAAGCGTTCGCAATACGTTAGGTCTTGTAAGCCTTGAATACTTTTGGTGGCCTTCTTCTGGACTCTCTCCAACTCATCTTTATCTTCCTCAAAAAGGGGAGACCATACACAGTTCCCGTATTCCAGTCTGGGACGGACTATGGACTTGTACAATCATGTCCTGATCTGGGAATTTAATAGTTCTCCGTATAATTCCTACGAGACAATTTCCTCTGTTTGCCACTTGCACAACATGTTTGCTGAAGTCTAATTTGTCGTCTACTAGAATACCCAGGTCTTTCTCTCCACTATCTGCTTTAATGGAGCATGTTTCTGTTCCATTTCGTTTCTCGTACTGAAAGTGCTGGTTTTTGTTTCCAACTTGAGCCTCTGCATTTTTGTCTCTATTAAACCTTAACAACCAGCAATCCGACCAGTCAAATAGGGAAAACGCATCTGTTTGTAGGATGTCGGCGTCATGTCTGTTGTCAACCTTCCTATAAAGCTTAGTATCAACAGCAAACAGCTTGCAGCAGCTAACTATAGCATCTGGCAGATCATTTATATGAAGTAAAAAGAGAAAGGGGCCAGTACACTGCCCTGTGGTATTCCACTCCCCACACCACTCCATTCTGAAAGGGATCCATGTACTCTAACGTGTTGTTTCCGTTCTGCAAGAAAATTTTCAATCCAGGTATGCATTTTTCCCGAAATGCCATATGCTCGGAGTTTGCTTAGCAGCCTCTGGTGCGGAACTGTGTCGAAGGCTTTTCTAAAGTCCAAGTAAATAATGTCATACCACATTATTTCCTTCATCTAGTCATCATCTTTCCCTCGTCCAGTCATCTAACGCTTCCAGCAGATTTGTCACACACGAATGAACACTTCTAAAGCCATGGAGTTCCTCTGCAAATAAGTAACTTGTCGTCATGTGATCAACTGTCTCTAATAATGGCCTTCATAACTTTGCAGGCTACTGAAGTCAAACTGACTAGTCTGTAGTTCCCAGGATTATCTTTCCCGCCCTTCTTAAATATGTGGGTCACATTCGCACCATTCCATACCTGCGGAAGCAAACTCTCATCGAATGATTTTTGTAATATTACAGCCAATGGGATTGCCAATACATCTGCTAGCTCTTTATGTAAAAATACATGTTTACTGGATTTAGATGATATCATAGATGATTAACATAATCTAAATCTACACGTTGATATCAGTTACCACTGTAATGTGTATGATATAAATTGACCGAAAGATAAAACTAGACCGTAACTTGTTATAGATCCAATCATCAGAGACGGTACTAAATGATCAAAACAGGTTAATCGCTGTACTGTTGAAATATGAGAGCTCAGACTAATAATATAATACAGGCTATTATATCTCATACCAGATTTTTTCATCCTGATTGGTTAAACTCAGTCACATGATGTTCTGTAATCTGCGATAACGCACGGTGTAGAGACGACAGCGCACAGTCTCTGTAATAGCCCCTTCTTCTGCTAACAAACATAAGTACGTCCGATAGAGCAACAATTAGTCAACCAAAATGTGGAGGATTGTGTCCGTATGCGCACAGGTGGTGGTGTAAATAACAAATGTATACTAGCCCAATGGTGATTAATATTTTGCCGCTTTTGGCACGAGGCCTTTTTTCAGTTCAAACGGCCGTTGGGCTGATTTATCTAACAGCGGATTCCCAAAGTCTCCCATATACCCGCCACGTCGAGCTTTAGCATGTACATTTCACCCCATGTGTTCGTTCTGTCACTGGATGAAAGAGATGACGTCACAGATTCAGTCGATCGAGAGGTTGCTAATTTCATGCTGGGAAACTCCTAAATAAAATAACCATACTTTTGTTAAATGGATAATGTTTTGCCACATTAGCTAAATCCAATGGCATCAATCTTATAAAAAATATCTCTGATATACGGCATGTCTATCTTTTTTCGGTATAATGAAACAGATGGTTCGTGCTATGGGGTGTGATATTAGACACACCCTGCAGATGATGTATGCTACGTGGTGCGATATCAGACACACACCGCTCACACTTAACAGGTGATGTTCAACTCGTGCTTCGCACTCTCGAGCGAACAATTCCTGATATCACATCTCGCAGCATGCACTATCTGTATATCAGTGATCTAATTTAGGCTAAATGGGGCTAAATCTAGGCATTCACGCGTCTGTCGACATTAAGTATAACTGGTCTGATCTAAGGAAGAATACACAAGTAGGAGCGATTGTTGTCTGTGTACTTCGTTAGGTATTGTATATGTCACTACACGTATACAGGCTGCCCAGGTCTAAAGGTAGTTCTTCTATGCATATATCCTACAGGAATGAGATGGCTTTAGCGGTTACATTTATGCCGTCATAGATGTATGATATTCATAACAACACACATCGTTGTTCAAGAGTTCCCATTGAGTTTACTTGCCATTATGGACATGAGTTTATTCATGGACGAGGCTGCCTATTAAATGTCGAGGCTGACAATTGTATCCTGTCAGTCACATGTGTCATTGCCAGATATCGTTCGCTCTGCGTGACTTCAATCCCACCACGGAAGAAGGCGGAAGATCCACGCGTGCTGAAATAGATCAAAAGAGACGGAATTTCATTAACCATCTATGTGGAAGGAATGGCTGCTAGTATTTCGCTGAATGACTTCCGACTAATCTTTCAGAACTATTGATAGACTATTGTTCTCTTAGTTGCAGTTCAGTAAACCAAAGACAGGTTAGACTAATATTAGATTCAAAGGACTAATACTCACTACTAATATTCGAAATTGCAACTTTTATTTCCGCAAAGATGTATTGAGATTCCACATCTGAATTAGACAACTTTATATTCGAAACGGCGGCCTGCCTTAACCACCGACAGGTCTCTGTAAATTACATGGATTATTTTCTCGCATTAACGTCACGTGACCATGCAGAAGTGCACAGTTATATGCGTTTGTCAAGGATATGTTTTCGAGTTAACAAGTACCGTATTGGTTTTCTTGAATGAATAAACAATTTTCAACCAAAGCAAGTTTCTGTTTGCAATATCATTGCATTGTCCATCAGTGTGTTCAGGACCATACGATTGTCTTGTTTAGTCTACATCTCAACTTCAGAATTAAGTACTCTTTTGCGTCGATAATATAATATGATGCAAAAACACGTCCGTGCAGATATGTATTCACTCTTATGCAACTACATGTATGGGAATGGTTTATATATCTAAGCTCCTCCTCTCTGTGACTTTTATACACCAGGGTATGCAGCTAAATAAATCAGTTTTAACACTTAGTTTGAGATAAATCTATTCGTACCTTATAATATAAAAAGAGTTCCATGAAATAAAATCGTTCGAAGATTTTTGAGAAGAGATTGGTGACACTTTCTTTTACTCGAGGTGCCTTAGTCGAGAAGAACCTCGTTTCTTGTTGCCTCCGCCACATGCCAATAAAATCAAACTTGGCAACACGACGGAGAAGTTTTTAGCAAAGAAAGCCGGCGTGGACGTGGGAGACTGAACAGAATATGGACACAAGACTAACCTTTCCATTCAGTCTAGGCTTCCTCTCATATTACACGACCATCGCCCAATTGAACCATGTAAGTTAATCAGTCATGTCGACAGAATGAATGCTAGACTGATTATTGCAACAATAGAAACATTTCTCGCTTCGGCTACTCTATCCTATCTTAACAAAAGTTTACAAGGAGCTTCAACTGAAGGTAATTCACAACAGTCACATTTGGCTCAGATTACCTATACTGTAGGATCAATAATGAAAAGCTATACGTGTCTTATGCTTCACTGGGAAGAATCTGCGATAACAATTACCTTCTCGTATACACATGGATCTAGAGGCTGGCAGTTTCATGGAAAATAGGCCTTGCAATTATGGCTTTGAACATCAGACCGGGCAAAGTGGATGCTGCCAATTTGACGCCTAGATGTTTTATGCTAAAATGAAGTACTGAAAAATAATAGAATTCACGTATCAGCTTTGCCAACCGACAGGCAGCCGCGGTCCAAAGTTAGACTTATTTTATATCATGGATACCGAAATCAGTTAGTGTTTTCTACCTGTATAGCTGTCTAAAAGTAGGCTGGACGGTAATCTGGGAATGTTGAGTTGTGAAAGTGTCGTGACTACGGTCCGGTTTCGTTTTAATAAAAGTTTCAATAATTCACCAGCTTTGACGGATAAAAAAGGCTAGACTTCAAGGGGCAAGGTTCTCTGCCAAGTTACTTCGAACAAAATAAAATGGTCGTTAAGAAAATAGAGGACGTTCATTTCTAGAGGTTGAATTATTTTTTAAATTTCAATATTTATTCGTCAGGTTAAGAGTAGATGATCCAAGAAAAAATGTGGGAGTTATCAGACTCGTTAAAAATATTTTATTTATTTATTTATTTGTCATATTTATGACCAGCAAAACCATCAGTGCCGAAGCTCTGTTCTCCCTGGCTCTGCTGGATTAAAACAATATACAATATAACAATTAACGCTATCACAGGATGCATAAAAATGCAAAATACATATGTATATTGGGATAAAATATAGCCTACAGGAAAATTATTCAGGGATCTTTGTATAATTCTTTCTTCAAGTGCCTTTTAAAAGAGTCAATAGGTTGGCAAGATTTAGTCACTGGAAAGTTCATTATAACATTGTGCTGCCTGATAGGTGAAGTACTTCTTCCCATATTCTGTTTTAACATTCATCGGATAAATATCTCCGTCTGCTGCCTTACGAGTTTCATAAGCATGTACATCAGCACATGGTACCAGCAAATTACACAGGTAATTTGGGGCGTCCTTATGTATAACTTTAAAACTCAAAACACTCCGGCTGTATTTTCACCGGGATGACAGCGGGTGCCACTGAAGAGTGTTTAACACCTCGACAGTTGGGGTGTCTATAGGTACTCCAAGTAGCATTTTACCAGCTCTCTTATGTAACTTTACAAATATATCAGTATACTTTCTATGCGTAGCACTCCACACGGTGCTGGCATAGTCAAAATGTGGGAGGATTAAAGCATTGAAAAACATTTTTCGATAGCTGAGTGACAAGTATTGCCTCACACGTGCCAGCGCAGCAATTTTAGAGGGGATCTGTTTCGCCATTTTAGCAGCATGTATATTATATTTCAGCTGAGGGTCAAACCAGAGACCCAGATACTTAAACTCGGAAACACACTCTACAGGTTGACCGTTTAACTTTATATCCAGAGTTTGGTCTTTAGTTCTAGGTTTAGTACCAAATAACATACTTTTTGTTTTGGAAAGGTTCAGTGATAGTTTGCTGCCATCTAACATATTGACTACGTTTTGCAGTTTATCTGCCAATATATTTTTTACATCTACGGCAGTCTTTCCATGAGCTATATCGTCAGCATAAAGTATGATATCATCCGTGACGTCAGTGACGTCATTGATGTATATTGAAAACAAAAGGAGACCCAAGACAGATCCTTGGGGCACCCCGTACATAATCGTTTTGTGCTCAGAGGAGATATTTTCTAGATGGACCACTTGCTCTCGATTTGTTAAGTAAGATCGGAACCATGACAATTCAGTATTACTTACGCCATAGGATATTAATTTATTAATGAGAATTTTGTGGTCGACGGTATCAAAAGCTTTTTTTAGGTCCAAGAACAAAATGCCTACCAGATTGCCTTGATCAACGGCTTTACATATATAGTCGTTGACATATGTCAGAACTGATTCGGTGGAATATTTTCTTCTAAAACCGGACTGTCAAGCGGGTAACAGTCTATTTCTGTCCAGATATTCATACAATTGGTCACAGACGGCCTTTATGAGTTTCGAAACGATAGGACAGAGATTGGCCTGTAGTTATTAACATCATCCCTCTTTCCATCTTTAAAGACTGGACAGACTTTTGCTGTTTTCCAGTCCACAGGAACCATACCAGTATGGAGGGACAGGTTGCATAAATAACATAAGGAAGGAGCTATATAACTTGCAGAGATCTTCAGTAGTCTCGCTGGAATGTCATCCATGCCGGTCGCCTTTCCGGAACATAAATTTCTTAACTGCTTCTCAATGGCAGCGACAGTAACGTTGTCTATCTTAAAGACAGATTTGGTTCTTTTCTTAAAAATTCTAATCTTTGGCGTAAAACTTACAGCAAGCTTTTCTCCAATATTTACAAAGAAATTATTAAATATGCTACACATCTTTGATTTATCATTTACAAGATTTTGTTCAACGGAAAGGCCCATGATGGATTCATCCTTTTTGGTTTGCAACAGACCCGTAACCCTATCTGGCCTGGGGGCCATTATGGCCCCCCTACCAAACTTTCTGCGCTATCTCCAGAACGGCGAAATATGGAGTGCTGAATCTCCGGGACTTTATAGTTTATCATATTGGGGTAATTTTGAGCCCATTTGCAGAACCCCCTGAGCAGAGGATCATGGGAAAATTCAATATGGCGGCCACGTGGGGTACCAGAAAAGTGATGTTTTTGTCATATTTCTTCAAAATTTCTGCTTTTCCGCGATGAAAAGTGAGCAGAAACTATTTTATTTCACATCACATTAATATTTACTATTTATCTTGCAGTTTTTGCGGAGAAATTGCATAAATAAAAAATTCGGAAAATCCGACCGAAAAATCGACCAAAATATGCCATTTTTGAAAATGACGTCACTGTGATGTCATCAAAGCGGCCATCTTAGATTTTTTTCTATTTTCTGGTAGCGCTTGACCCAAGGGTATAGTGTGGTGAGTTTCAGCACCCTAGCTCAAGGTGTAAGAAAAATAATTAGGGGGGGGGCCATTTCGGCCCCCCCCCCAGGCCTGGACAGGCCCCAAAAAGCCCAGGCCAGATAGGGTTAAGGACCGACCACAATTAACCACTATCGGTTTTATCGGTGTTGACCGCTTCTCTCTTTCAGGAAACAAGCCTATGTTTATGTATACTATGATTGTTTTTTGAATTTGGTGCTAATACTGTTATATGGAATATGGAATAGGTCTTTGGATTATGGACGCGGATATTCTCTAATGGACGACGGCTGAATTATGAATGACGGTCCAGACGCTTGTAATTATATTCCTTGACTTGATCTTCTATGAACGCTTTCTTAAGCTGTTCGCCTACATTATTAACATGATTTCTAACTTGTTTAAATCTTCTCCACAATTCTGAGCATTTATGCATTTATATGGCAGCCAAAGCATGTGTAGGACTCGGAATATTTCACTCACTTCCACAGATGACATAAGTCCAATATTTTCAGTTGACATGGGGTATCATCAGTTTATTTATTATTCCACGAGTATCCATTAAACAGTTTCGGATGGTGTGAGTATGAGAGTACGGTACATAAGTTTGGACTGCAGCGGAATTACGATAGCGGGATATTAAGACCCTGAAAAACAGAAATAGTAGGAATTAGTTTCCTATGTACCAGATACCCTCATGTTAATTCACCCAACTGGCGAACACTGAAGAAATATACATAGTGATCTATGGTACGGAAGTAAAGGGTTAATCGCATAAACGCATGCAGGTCGTATGGTCAATATTCATAGCGAACACATTAACCTACACGGACTACTTAATATAGCGACGAAGTTAATGACGGGGTTAATATTCAGGAAGAATGGGTTAACCCTTATGAATGTTACATAACAATAGGGTCAAGATTCCAAGAGAATGGGTTAACCCTAAAACGCCTCTCATAAAAGTTCGGAACACTAGGTTCAATCCAGATGTGACCTTCATGTTCATAATGCAGTACCATCTAATTCAGGAATCAATAAATTCATGAATAATTATAATTAATAATAATTACTTCATATATACTTTCAATACAAAATTTGGGTATGGGAATTAATAACCAGCAATACAGAGATCAGAGTATGCAGCCACATGTAATAAATTCACTAGAAATCAGGTAAATTACATTAGATACTCGATTCGTATGAGAAATAATATGATTCGATTGGAAATATAATTATCAATTAAGTTTCATCACATTATATTCAAACAGAAATCTTTCAGGGGGAAGGTGGCTCTAACATCAATTATATAGTAATACATGTAGCATGACACACAGTCTTTTTAATGAATGGCTTACCCCTGTACACCACCTAGGGAGACAGCAATTTCACACCTGACAAATAATCAGAAGGCCGCTGGGGTTGTTCCAGTATGCATGGCCTGCATAAGAAAATAATGAATACGTTCAGGGACGGCATGTTCCTATCATACACACGCATAGAAAACTGAACGACGGAGCCTGATAAATAGAGCTGCACAAGATGTAAACAAAACCCACGTGGCTACATGACCCAGGCATTCCACGAAATGGCGGGAAAAGGAACGACAGCTAAATTGTCCCAAAAATATCCAAGAACACACATATATCAGTGTTTCATATATCAGTATGATTACGACAGCATTAAACGTTAGTCCCAATAACAAGAACTGTCGTCAAATCACATTATAGCTCATTACAAGTCCGTTACTACGGGTAAAATACCAGGTTCCAAAAAAATAGGTCACACGACATGTGTACAAGGCGGAAGTCCAGAGACGAACTTCTAAAACACTAAAATGTAGTATAAAAATAGCCGAAATGCAACTAGAAACATCTACACCCTGCCGAGGGATACTTCCGAACAATGACAGCACGAAAATACAAGATAGAGAACACATATTTACCCAAAATATATCAGCAAAACGTCCCTGCATATATCTCCTCAAAGGACCTGCTTTCACAGCACAAAGGCCCACGTGACCTCTCCCACACCCGGGGGAATCACTGCAGCAGCCCGAGCGGCATCCCACAGCAAACTACACAAACCCTCACGACAAAGCATTGCGTGTCGCTCGAACCAAGCCAACAGTCCCTGAATGGCAACGAATAAAACAGAAAACTACAGCGATCAGGAAGATCACAGCAGGTGATCAGATTCACTCACAAACTCCCAGGGTTCCCACCCTGGAGGATCGAACCGCAGAGGTGAAATATCCACCAGCTCACACTCTTCCCGACCGTTTTTCGCTGGTCCCACAGCGAACATCTATGCTGCTACAATATCCATATAGTCCATATAACACACAGGTCTGCCTGAGAGGCAGTCTCCAGGTGTCCAGCATAATACTAGCATCTACATCCGGTTACTTCTGCTCAGCCGCTCCAGTAAGAAGCTGGGCAAATAAAAGATGACTCTGGCTAAAAGCAGTCAGGACATCAGGTGTGACCAGCGCTGCGTCCGTAGATTTAGTCATCTGCTGCTGTACAGCGGATCGGGGTAACCTAGAAGGGTTACTGTGCACACCTGCTGTCGCGCGGGTACTTCTCCGCACCACTGGATCTGGGCTCGCTGCCCTCCTAGAATCTGTTTCAACCACCAACGGAGAAGGTGGAGGTTCACCCAAATCCTCCTGTTCTGAATGCTCTTCCTGTAGCTGAACAGGGGCTTCACTATTCCGTAGTTCATGCTGCCGGGATTCACCTTCGGCCTCAGGGGACATCTGATCTGTGGACGGAGCGGACTCCTCACCAGGGGGACCAGAGTCCTCCTCCACTGCCGACTCCATCCTTACACAAGAATCACTAGGGTATCCCAAGTCGTCTTCCACTGGCGATGCCATTACTACAGGGGAATCACCAGGGGGTTCCAAGTCCTCTTCCACTGGCGATACTATTACCACAGGGGAATCACCAGGGGGTTCCAAGTCCTCTTCCACTGGCGATGCTATTACCGCAGGAATCACCAGGGGGTTCCAAGTCCTCTTCCACTGGCGATGCTATTACCACAGGGGAATCACCAGGGGGTTCCAAGTCCTCCACTTGGATGATTACCTCATATTCAATCTCGTCCGTCGAGAGCTTATCCGTACAGTCCTTCGAGGCATCAGAATCATTGTGTTTTACTGGGTTGTCCAGCAGCAGATGGCGAGCATCCAGTAGTTCCTTTCGGCCAACAAACTTATTCGGGCCTCCACCTTTCAAAGGACTTATCTCATAGACGTGTGATTGTGGGTCTGGTCTCCCAACTACCTGATATGGTATGGGACTGTAGTGATCATGTATCTTGTGGCGGCCTTTAGGGTGACTGCGCAAAAAACGCGGGATCCAGCTGGTATATCTGTGTCCACCGCTCGTTTGTCATGGTACTTCTTGCGTCGAAGAGCTTCCCGTTCAAGCCTCACATTAGCCTGCCCGAAGGCATCAGACAGACGCTCATGATGTTCCACAAGCCACCCAGCAACGGGATCCACCTTGCCAGAACCTGTATCGATGTCTCCTAGTACATTGTTGACAGGAAGGCTCGGCTCCCGTCCGAAAAAGAGGAAATGTGGCGAATAACCTGTCGAAGAATGCGGTGTGCAGTTGTAAGACCACACAAGCTGTGGCAAATACTCCGGCCATTTGCGCTTATGATGAACAGGGATGATACGCAGAAGATCATGAAGGGTGCGGTTAAACCGCTCGCATCCACCGTTTCCTTCAGGATGGTAAGGGGTTGTCCGACTCCTAGTGATTCCGTATAAAGTGCACAACTCCTGTATGAGGTTAGACTCGAAATTTCTCCCCTGATCACTGTGTATTCTTTTGGGGACTCCAAACCTGACGAACCAATCTTGAACCAATACCTTGGCCACAGTTTTCGCTGTTTGATCCTTGGTATGGATGGCTTGGGTGTATTTTGTAAATGCATCGGTGATCACCAGCACATCTTCGTGTCCACTACTGGATTTCTCTAACTGGGTGAAGTCTGTTGCTAAAACTTCCAGGGGTTTACTGGCCAGCAAATTCCCCATTGTGGGACGGACGGGCTTCCCAGCTTTCGCGAGCGCACACATCGAACAGCGTTGGCAGTACTGTTGAACAGTCCTCCCCATCCCAGGCCAATAACAACGACTACGTAACAGATTGAGGGTGCGGAGCACCCTGATGGCCCATATCGTCATGAACACTGGTCAACACCTTGATCTGTAACACTTCAGGCAACAACAGTTGTTTCGTGCTACGGCCATTATCAGGCTTGCGGTACAGAAGACTATCCAGTTTTCCCAGTCGATCCCATTGGTGGAGCAGCTTGCGAACACCCGGGGCCTCTTTGGCCAACTGCCGACCTACAGGCTTGTGGTTCCGATTCCAATAATACAGCAGCCTACCAATGACTGGGTCATCAGCCTGCATATTGGCTAGTTCACTGCGGGGGATGGAGGGAAAACCACTTGACATAATAGGTTCTGTAGCAGCGGATCGTGCCTGTAATTCTCTGATACAGGGCAGGTAAGAACGTATGGTACTGACTAACAAGGCTGGCATGGTGGTGGCTTGCCCCAGCGTCTGCAAGCATTCTCCATCTGTTGTTTCATTCAAGCAATCAAAGGTTGGTACAATCTGTCTAACTCTATATGGAACATCAGTCTCATGGATCTCCTTGCGGCTCAGCGAGTCCGCATTGCCATTAGATCGTCCTGAACGATACTTGATCTTGAAATCGAAAATGGCTAATTGTGCGACCCATCTCATCTCCACTGCAGATAATTTCGCTTTGTCCAAGTGAGCCAACGGATTCTTGTCCGTATAAACAGTAAATACTGTTCCTAACAGGTAGTCCCGGAACTTTTCCGTAACACACCATTTAAGGGCTAGTAGCTCGAGCTTCATTGAACTGTAGTTAGCGTCATTCCTTTCAGCGGGTTTTAGTCCACGACTAGCATAGGCAATGACAACAAGTTGTCCATTCTGATGTTGCGACAATACTCCGAGTCCCTTAAAGCTAGCGTCCGTTTCCACGACGAATGGTAGACTAAAATCGGGGTAGTCCAGGATAGGCGCCGATGTAAGCAGAGCTTTGAGTTGCCTGAATGATTCATCACACCGTGAATCCCACCTCTCTGAGAATGGACGAGGATCCACTGATTCCGTCCTGGATTTTCCTTTCTTGCGCGGTCCACCAGTCAGTGCATGGAGTGCAGAGGCGACCTGAGCAAAATCCTTTACAAATCGTCTATAGTAACTAGTCAGGCCCAGGAACGAACGCAATTCCCGGACACTGGTCGGGGTCTTCCATTCCGTCACAGCTTCAATTTTGCTGGGGTCAGTGGCAATACCTTTTTCCGATATGATATGTCCCAGATAGGCTACCTCCGTCTTAAACAGATGACACTTCTCCGGTTTAAGCTTTAAGCCGAATTTTTGTAATCTTGAGAAGACCATCTCCAATCTCTCCATCATTTCCTCGAATGTGCTTCCAAATACTAAAATGTCATCGAGGTACACAACGAGTGACTGTAGATTTTGGTCACCCAAGCAGGCCTGCATGAGGCGAGAAAATGTAGCTGGCGCGTTGCAAAGACCCATGGGCATTCTCGTATACTCATAAAGACCACGGCAGCCAATCCGGAAAACTGTTTTATGTATGTCCTGTTCTTCTATTGCGCATTGCAAGAAGCCATGTGCCAGGTCAAAAGATGCGAAGTACTTGGCACCAGATAACGCCTCCAGCGCCTCTTCCACATGAGGCAAGGGATGAGCATCTTTCACTGTTTTTGCATTTAACAACCGGAAGTCACCGCACACCCGTATATTTCCATTCGGTTTCTTCACCAGGACCATCGCCGAGGCATACGGGGATGTACTGGGTCGCAACACGCCGGCCGCTAGTTGTGTCTCAAGATATTCCTCGACCTGTGGCCAGTAGTGGGGATTGACCCTACGATAAGGCAGTTGCACTGGCCTGTCATCCGAGGTGATTATCCGATGCTTGACTGCATCACTATATCCCAGGTCATGGTCTCCCTTTCTGGATAGTAATATTCCAGTGGGACCTGCATATGGCGTATACATATCTCGCTTAGTGGCATTTGCTAGATCCTGTGTTAGATGTGATGATTTTAATCAACGTCACAAAACATTGTTGCAGAAACTTATAAAACAGGGCTATTCCATCAAGCGCCTCCACTCAAAGTTTCTCAAATTTGGCGATACATATCGCATGCTGATAGCACAATACGAACGTAGCGTGCAAGATCTATGGCGCTACGTTTCGTAACTTGTGTCTAATTCCGCTTAACCCGGGGCTAGGGGCCGTATGAACCCATGTACTTCAAGATCCTCATAGTGCTCATATGAACAGTCACAATCAAAGCGTTACTGAGATACATCATTCTTTAGATGACGACTTTACAACGAATATTATGGATTAAGAATACTGATCAGCGATACGGATTTGATATTTTTGGAACATCATGATGTCTTGCCGGCATCATTGAAAACTGTTGACCGCTTCTCTCTTGCAGGAAACAAGCCTATGCTTATGTATACTATGATTGTCTTTTTGAATTTGGTGCTAATACTGTTATATGGAATATGGAATAGGTCTTTGGATTATGGACGCGGATATTCTCTAATGGACGACGGCTGGATTATGAATGACGGACTAGACGCTTGTAATTACTGAAAAGACTGTCATATTTGTTCAGAAGAGCCCTTACACGTTCTTCTTGATCAGTACTCAGTTGACCAATGTCCAGCTTGGAGAAGAGATCTTCGGGATTGTCAGGGCATGGATCCTTACCTAGATCCAAAGCTTCTACAGGGTTTAGGATAACCTCCTCGCAACACAGAACTGGATCTTCTCGGACGCATTTCAGCAGGGTCCCAGCTGACAGTGCAGCAACGCCAGCACGAGGGAGCAGATAAACATCTTCTTGACTCAGGTTGAGGAACTCCACAGGAATCCTCCCTTGATGGACTGATACCAAGGCTGGCTTCACCAAAATATTTCGAAGAGTCGCACCCTGTTCTTCAGGTAAGGCACTTACCTATGCAACCGACTGTTTCTGAGGTAGGTTTTGTCGTGTAGTACATGCAACGATCCGGCAGGATGGCATGACGGCCTGCAATACGCACAGTAGTGCAGAAGTCGAGTGGTTCTCCTTCATTCCTGCTGGTGATATTATGAGCATAAAGGGCCAAAACGGGAGCCCAATCTTTCCCTTCGACCGTGTGTGAGAGCTCTCTAAGGAAATCCACACCAAGCATGCCTTGAAGCTGCTCTTGAATGGCTCAGAAGACATTGCTCCCTAGCACAACAGGACAATTACGTTTTCTGGATGCCATCGGGCCATCTTCAACATCGGTCACCACCAGGAAACCCAACTGGGCAAAGGTATGCCCCAAAACAGTGAGATCAACTTCCACATATCCCTTATAGCAAATAAGAGACCCATTAGCGGCCGATAATCGCAGATAGTTCGAAACGTCAAGGAGATCCCTCCCCGAGGATAGGTGTTCATTGAAAAAACTCTCCGGTATGCAGGAAACTTCCGCCCCAGTATCCAATAGACAGCGGGCCACCACAGACCCCAGCTGAATAACCGCATTAGGACACGTCCCAGAGACTTTTTCAAAAAATGAGCCTTCATCTGCAATCTCCGCTGAGCCTACCACACGACTCACAGTGATAGGCCAGTCCCGTTTCCCGACAACGGTAACTGGGCAGGTGTTTCTCTCTGTTGCCTGATGGGACAAACTGCAACAAGATGGTCTGGTGACAGGCACTTAAAACAGAGGCGTTGAACTTGCTCATCCTTTAAGGCAGGCCTACGGCTACCACCACCTCCAAATCCCCTCCAGGATTGAGAGCGGTTGCGGTCTTCAGAGTTAGATCTATCTGAAAGGGACTTGAGTGTTTCCTGCAGCTTGTTGATGGACTCCCGTTGGTCTTTCAACATACGCATTATGGGCTCCTCTATAGTCGCTTCTTGGACCACCACTGACTTAGTCTCGGGGCGAGAGATACTTTTACCGAACCAGTCAAGTGCCCTATCTCGAGCCTCAAAGAAAGAGAAACCAGGCAACTCGGCATTGAGTCGACGGAGTTACCTTTTTAAGCCATCATCTTTAACAGCTTCTGCTAACCGCCCTTTTAAGGTCGCATCACGGTTACCTCTTGAAGCTGGGTCTAGGTCTTCTATGAGCTTATGGCTGGTCACCAACTGCAGTGAACAACTTAGAACATCTTCATCACGCCTCTGAGAATACTGGTAAAATCGAGACCAACACTGTCCCAAGGTGTCTCCATCCCCAAATACCTTGTTCAGTACCCCAAAAATGCTCTCTACCGAGGAGTTCTCCTTTAACCCACGACCCTGAATTTCTTGTCTGGCCTTCCCGGCCAAGTGGTCCATAATGAGAGCAGATTGATGCTGTGGACCAAGTCTACAGGCAGCTAAGTGGAATCTGACATCAGCTATCCACTCTGTGATACTGATGAGGGACGATCATAGAACCGATCTAAGCGGCGAGCTTGCGACACGTATACAGGTGGTGACACCACAGGTACTTCACGTGATTCGGATCTCGGCCCTCTGGCCCCAACATCGCGCTCTACCTGCTCACGTGCAACCCGTTCACGTTCGACCCGTTCACGTTCGACTTGCTCACGTTCACGTTCAATCCGCTCACGTTCATCCCGTTCACGTTCTATCCGCTCACGTTCAACCCGTTCACGTTCTATCCGCTCACGTTCAACCCGTTCACGTTCTATCCGGTCATGTTCAACCCGTTCACGATCCGCCCTAACTAGTCTACTTATTTTCTCCTTAGCAGCTGCTTCTGCAACTTCGCCAGCGCACCACCCAGACTAAAAGGCTCTACCCCCTTCCCGGGATGGAAAGAAAAATAATTGTACAAAAAAAAATATGAAACTCCTGCAAGGGGGGGGGGGGAATAGAATCTTTGGAATACCCACCAATTTCGAAACCTAGGATCTATCGACACCGTTCGTCTCTGGGCAAAGCACCTGTACTACAATTGTATGATAATGCTGGAAAATCACTGCTGGTTGGGGGGGGGAGGGGGGAAATGAAGTAAATTGAAAATTTTTAAACAGTTGAACCAGTATCGCTCCCCGTTACCCCTACCACAGTAATGACAGGTAAGCCATTCTCATTCAGGTAGAAAATATCTAAAATAGACCAACCCATATATAACCCATAAGTATATCCAGTCACACCACATTCACACCCATTTCCTCACAGAGATACCAAGCATATCTCATCCAGATTGTTCTTCTCCACCAGTATACCATCTATGAGGAATACCCTATATGATTCAGTTTGTCTCCCTTGTATTTCAGCTCCTGATCCAATGTTCCCTATATCTTCATGAGACAGACTATGTAATTTAATATCATTAAAACAGAACGAAATAGATTTGCCTGGCAGTTCAGCAGCACCATATAGTCTTGACCTGGCAGAATAAACAGCACAATATAGGATTTAAATCACTGTATCACCGGCACCAGATAGTCTGCAATCCATCGTATAACAGCACCAGCAGATCCGCAGCACCAGATAGTCTTGACTCAGCAGTCTAACCAGCACAATAGTCTTGACTCGGCAGTATAACCAGCACCAGATAATCATTCACCATTTAACAGCACCCACAAGTATTGTCTGTTGCTGTTTGCCATAGGAATATGCACCTTCAGAATACAGGAGGTCTCGTTTCACCCTCATCAATCCGTACGACCCAAGTTCATACTCTGTCATTTAACACCATCCTGTCCACGACGCCAATTGTAGGACTCGGAATATTTCACTCACTTCCACAGATGACATAAGTCCAATATTTTCAGTTGACATGGGGTATCATCAGTTTATTTATTATTCCACGAGTATCCATTAAACAGTTTCGGATGGTGTGGGTATGAGAGTACGGTACATAAGTTTGGACTGCAGCAGAATTACGATAGCGGGATATTAAGACCCCGAAAAACAGAAATAGTAGGAATTAGTTTCCTATGTACCAGATACCCTAATATTAATTCACCCAACTGGCGAACACTGAAGAAATATACATAGTGATCTATGGTACGGAAGTAAAGGGTTAATCGCATAAACGCATGCAGGTCGTATGGTCAATATTCATAGCGAACACATTAACCTACACGGACTACTTAACATAGCGACGAAGTTAATGACGGGGTTAATATTCAGGAAGAATGGGTTAACCCTTATGAATAATGTTACATAACAATAGGGTCAAGATTCCAAGAGAATGGGTTAACCCTAAAACGCCTCTCATAAAAGTTCGGAACACTAGGTTCAATCCAGATGTGACCTTCAGGTTCATAATGCAGTACCATCTAATTCAGGAATCAATAAATCCATGAATAATTATAATTAATAATAATTACTTCATATATACTTTCAATACAAAATTTGGGTATGGGAATTAATAACCAGCAATACAGAGATCAGAGTTTGTAGCCACATGTAATAAATTCACTAGAAATCAGGTAAATTACATTAGATACTCGATTCGTATGAGAAATAATATGATTCGATTGGAAATATAATTATCAATTAAGTTTCATCACATTATATTCAAACAGAAATCTTTCAGGGGGAAGGTAGCTCTAACATCAATTATATAGTAATACATGTAGCATGACACAGTCTTTTTAATGAATGGCTTACCCCTGTACACCACCTAGGGAGACAGCAATTTCACACCTGACAAATAATCAGAAGGCCGCTGGGGTTGTTCCAGTATGCATGGCCTGCATAAGAAAATAATGAATACGTTCAGGGACGGCATGTTCCTATCATACACACGCCTAGAAAACTGAATGGCGGAGCCTGATAAATAGAGCTGCACAAGATGTAAACAAAACCCACGTGACTACATGACCCAGGCATTTCACGAAATGGCGGGAAAAGGAACGACAGCTAAATTGTCCCAAAAATATCCAAGAACACACATATATCAGTGTTTCATATATCAGTATGATTACGACAGCATTAAACGTTAGTCCCAATAACAAGAACTGTCGACAAATAACATTATAGCTCATTACAAGTCCGTTACTACGGGTAAAATACCAGGTTCCAAAAAATAGGTCACACGACATGTGTACAATGCGGAAGTCCAGAGACGAACTTCTAAAACACTAAAATTTAGTATCAAAATAGCCAAAATGCAACTAGAAACATCTACACCCTGCCGAGGGATACTTCCGAACAATGATAGCACGAAAATACAAGATAGAGAACACATATTTACCCAAAATATATCAGCAAAACGTCCCTGCATATATCTCCTCAAAGGACCTGCTTTCACAGCGCAAAGGCCCACGTGACCTCTCCCACACCCGGGGGAATCACCGCAGCAGCCCGAGCGGCATCCCACAGCAAACTACACAAACCCTCACGACAAAGCATTGCGTGTCGCTCGAACCAAGCCAACAGTCCCCGAATGGCAACGAATAATACAGAAAACTACAGCGATCAGGAAGATCACAGCAGGTGATCAGATTCACTCACAAACTCCCAGGGTGGGATCGAACCGCAGAGGTGAAATATCCACCAGCTCGCACATGTATATCACTTAAAAGCCATAACACTGACTGCATAAGAAGATCTGAATTTTCTTACTTGATGCTCAGTAAATCAAACTTATATAGTTCATGTTGAATATGTACTAAAACATACATAGAAAGTTCATTTATTTACAAGTTTCCTTTTTGTCGAAAGTGAATAAGAGTGAATTTTGGGAGATAGGTGGTGTGTAGTAGGCAACATGGGGGAGCATTATGGGGGAGCATTATGGCAACCCTACCAAACTTTCTTCCCATCTCCAGAATGACAAACAATGAGAGCTGACACGGTGGCTTTGTAGTTTATCATATTGGGGTCATTTTTAGCCTATCTGGATAATCCCGAGCAGAGGATTATGAGAAAATTCAAAATGACGACCATGTGCAGTAGAAAAACGTCACGGGTGACGTCACTTCCGGTCACGTGACTTCCGGTGACATCCGGATCAAAAGCTACATGCGGGTCACGTCCGGGTCAAAGGTCACTTCCGGTCACGTGACGACCCAGCAAGAGTTATCTGCCCCTATATAAGACGCCAGTGACTTTCAATGTTAATCTCCGCGGAATGCATGTTTGGTATTGGGGTGATATTTTTTTTCTTGTGGATTTTAATATGGGATGTGGCCCCTTGTTTTTTCGTTTCGAGCTATAGAACACTTTGGCAGGGGTTCCGAGGCCATTGGTTGAATTTCGCTAAAAAGTTCAGTTAGGTCCATGGAAAATGAACTAAGTGTTCAATGTTAGCCCCAATGGGGAACCGACTCTTGAAAATTTGCGGTATGGGGTGTGGCATCTTGTTTTCTCTGCCTCGAGCTGTAGAACGCGATGGGAGGGGTCTCGAGGCTATGAATTGACTTTTGCTGAAAAGTTATTGTGCGCATGTGGTGAATAGGCAGGCCTGAGGTGGACGTCTTTTTAATGAATGGCTTACCCCTGTACACCACCTAGGGAGACAGCAATTTCACACCTGACAAATAATCAGAAGGCCGCTGGGGTTGTTCCAGTATGCATGGCCTGCATAAGAAAATAATGAATACGTTCAGGGACGGCATGTTCCTATCATACACACGCCTAGAAAACTGAATGGCGGAGCCTGATAAATAGAGCTGTACAAGATGTAAACAAAACCCACGTGACTACATGACCCAGGCATTCCACGAAATGGCGGGAAACGGAACGACAGCTAAATTGTCCCAAAAATATCCAAGAACACACATATATCAGTGTTTCATATATCAGTATGATTACGACAGCATTAAACGTTAGTCCCAATAACAAGAACTGTCGACAAATAACATTATAGCTCATTACAAGTCCGTTACTACGGGTAAAATACCAGGTTCCAAAAAATAGGTCACACGACATGTGTACAATGCGGAAGTCCAGAGACGAACTTCTAAAACACTAAAATTTAGTATCAAAATAGCCAAAATGCAACTAGAAACATCTACACCCTGCCGAGGGATACTTCCGAACAATGATAGCACGAAAATACAAGATAGAGAACACATATTTACCCAAAATATATCAGCAAAACGTCCCTGCATATATCTCCTCAAAGGACCTGCTTTCACAGCGCAAAGGCCAACGTGACCTCTCCCACACCCGGGGGAATCACTGCAGCAGCCCGAGCGGCATCCCACAGCAAACTACACAAACCCTCACGACAAAGCATTGCGTGTCGCTCGAACCAAGCCAACAGTCCCCGAATGGCAACGAATAATACAGAAAACTACAGCGATCAGGAAGATCACAACAGGTGATCAGATTCACTCACAAACTCCCAGGGTGGGATCGAACCGCAGAGGTGAAATATCCACCAGCTCGCACATGTATATCACTTAAAAGCCATAACACTGACTGCATAAGAAGATCTGAATTTTCTTACTTGATGCTCAGTAAATCAAACTTATATAGTTCATGTTGAATATGTACTAAAACATACATAGAAAGTTCATTTATTTACAAGTTTCCTTTTTGTCGAAAGTGAATAAGAGTGAATTTTGGGAGATAGGTGGTGTGTAGTAGGCAACAATGTCTCAATATCTGCATCTCACCTGCCTGTCAAATCAAATATAATTGCGAACTCTTTCGTTGATGTCCACCATTCTCATACGTGATAATGTATTACCGGCTACATTACGTTACCTAATTCTGTCGGTCACTTGTACGACACTGGCTTTAGTCACTACGCCTCGTTCTTGGCCTGGCATAATATTTACTGGCATGGTGCTGTCACACCAGCATATGAAGATCTAGTCGTTTAGGCACATTGCTTCAAACAGCCCAAATAACACACAGTACTTTACTTGTAGGAATATCCATTATGTCCTGTACCGGAATGGATTAATCCCACCAGGACTGGGGGAGCATTATGGCAACCCTACCAAACTTTCTTCCCATCTCCAGAATGACAAATAATGAGAGCCGACACGGTGGCTTTGTAGTTTATCATATTGGGGTCATTTTTAGTGAGGCGTGGCCAACGCCCGTCTTAGCGCATCGACGCACTGACGATGGTAACTGAGTGAATGAGATGAGAGTGAGTGAGTGAGTGGTTATATACGGTCGTTTGTAGACCGTTAGCCTCAGTCTGTAATCGCCGTCTGACCGGGTACCATGTCGTGTATATATACGTTCTTTCGTCGCGACAATATGCTCAGACATATTCGTCTGATGCATAGACAAGAGGCACCACTGAGTCCACCCGCTATGGGTCCGCCAAGTAGAGTAGAGCATCGATGAGCTGCCCGACGGAATGTGGAAAGACCGGCTGGGTGATGAAATTCTTAGAGGAAGGGCCCATCAGCTATACCCGTATAGTTTGGTGCTACAGCCAGTGGCAGCCCGCCTACGAAATTAAAAGGTTACAGAATGTGAGCTTCGTCACAAGAATTCTTCACGATATCGATCAAGCCTATTACTTCGATCTCGAGTAGACGAACGTGGTAGTGCTAGATGATCTGATGGATGCGGTCAAGGACAATTCACACATCGCCGACTTGTTTACCAAAGGATCCCATCATCGAAATCTGTCCGTCATCTATTTGACCCAGAATCTCTTTCCTCAGGTGAAGGCGTCCAGAGATATTGCCTTGAACTGCCAATACATCGACAGAGCGCAAATCCGTATGTTTGGTAGTCCGTACGGCTCCCTGTTCGTAGACTTAACCCTACCTGGCCTGGGGGGGGGCAAAATGCTCCCTACCAAACTTTCTGCGCTATCTCCAGAACGACAAAAAATGGAGAGCTGAAACTCCGTGACTTTATAGCTTATCATATTGGGGTCATTTTGGGCCTATTTGCATGACCCCCGGAGAAGAGGATCATGGGTAAATTCAAGATGGCAACCACGTGGGGTACAAGAAACGTGATTTTTCGTCATATTTCTTCAAAATGTCTGCTTTTTCGCGATGAAAAGTGGCGAAAAACTATTTTATTTCACATCACATTAATATTTACTAATTTATCATGCAGTTTTTGCGCAGAAATTGCATAAATAAAAACCTCGGAAAATCTGACTGAAAAATCGACCCAAAAATGCCGTTTTTGAAAATGACGTCACTGTGACGTCATCGAAGCGGTCATCTTGGATTTTTTTTACATTTTCTTGTAGAGCTTGACCCAAGGGTATAATGTGGTAAGTTTCAGCCCCCTAGCTCAAGGGGTAAGAAAAATAATTAGTGGTGAGGGGCGAAGAGGGGGGGGGGGGCATTTCGCCCCACCCCAGGCCAGGATACGTCCCAAAAAGCCCAGGCCAGATAGGGTGAAAAGATCATACCGTTGAAGATCGCCGATTGACGACCCACCTGTTACCCGGCGAGGACTCACCATCCGGCGAGTCCACAACTGGCAGCGCCTGTCCAGTGGGTTCCCATCCAACCTGCCCTCTTGAGATTGAACACAATGTGAACTCGAGGATATGGAAGGATTTGTTCAAAGAAAACATGGACGCCGAGATGGACGAGACGTTGGAGGTCACAGAAAACAAGTTTCACCACAAAGGGTATTCGAAGGAGGAAGCCGCGATTTTAGCCCATAGCACATTGGTACCCAGACTACGACGGGTTTCACGTCAGAAGTATGTCGACCTAGTGATCCATATGAAATTGATGGACAAAGTCCCGATCCATATGGAAATCGAAAGAACTGCGTTAATGTTGAAAACCCCATGCATGAGCTGGACAGCGGCGTATGTCAGAGCGATGGCTTTTTCCTCATTTTGCCATGAGCATTGTCCACACTGACTAATGCAGGGGATCCCACAGCTGACCGATATGGCGTCGGCGGCCGACAACGCTCGGCGACACCCGTCAACGCGCGTCTATAAAAGCAAGCGTATCACAAAAACGTGCACAGTCGACGTTCAACCGTCAACATGACTTATACTTGCTTTGAGTGTGGACGTACGTTCACCAGACGTTACGATATGATGCGGCACCAGAGGAATGTACATCCAGAAACCGAGTGATTAGAAGCCGATGAGCCCACTGAGGAGGCAGATAATGATATCGAAACGAAACGGTTGGGAGTCTATCTACTGTATTGTGCATGAAGCTATTAATACTCATGCCGAGGCGATCGAAGACGCCGGTCAGGATAACTTACAACAGGCGTACATACCAATGCGCCAGAACATCAGGAAAACAGCAATGGCGATCTAAGAACGGTATAGCCTGCTGTCGTTTGAAAAGAAAGGTGGCTTCACGCGGCCCTGGAAAATGCGATCAAAATGCGCAAACAATTGTTTCAGGACATGCTGCCTCAACGGAACCCTGGACTGGCCGACGACGCTTAAGCCAAATGCGACCCTGGTCGAAGATTGAACTTTCTCAAAGGACGGCTTCTGAGCATACTTGAATTATAAACACACCCATAGCGGCTTCCCCGACGTGGGTGTGCTGTGCTGGAAGGGGATAATAAAATGATTGACTTGTCATCCTCGTTGTTGTTGTTCTCACATCTGTCTACATTATGGCGTTAAGACGTACGGAGTGGTTACAGACGAAGGCTAATCGACCTTATATATCCACTCACTCATCACCCACACTCACTCACTCTCTCTTTCACTCACCATCGTTAGTGCGTCAATGTGTTAAGACGGGCGTTAGGCACGCCTCACAGGCGTTGGGCACGCCTCATTCACTCACTCACCCACTCACTCACTCACTCATTCACTTTTGTACCCAGGATGGAGAGGTAACTCTACCATGATAGACCAAGCCACATCACCAGTATGCCTGTGCTCATGAGTTCGGGATACACTCCAGGGTTCACGACTCGCCCCCCTATAGACTAGTGTATAACTCTCGACAAAGGTCATATGGCAAATATACTGGGTTTCTGCTTTCTCTGCTACTAAGGGACAACTGAATTACTTCCCTTGATTTTTACTTTCCCGAAATTGAGAGACTTCACTATCTGAACAACAACATTCCCATTTCTATAACTCACCAGGTGCAATGTCCGTTTTCCGGATCTTTTCCGTGGAAAGCTTTACATGCACCCACCCATCACTTGATCGGCCTCGAGGAGTGCTTCACATGGACATCCTACACGACCAGTTGGGCCAATGTTGGCCCATCTCGACCCCAAAACATCCATTCCAGTGCCCTTTTCCCAGAATTCCCTGCCTGCGCATGCGCACCATAGCCTTACTTCCACTCCACACCATCCAGTCGGATGGTCCCCCAAGAAGGCTTCACTAAAGCACCTCATACGACCCAATCGGACCAATATTGGGCCACCGCGATCAAAAAACGACAACCTCAGGCCGGCCTATACACTGCGCATGCGCACGATAACCTTACAGCAAAATTCGAGACCCTTCCATCGTGTTCTACAGCTCGAGACAGAAAACAAGGTGCCACACCCCATACCGCAAATGTACATGAGTGGGTTCCCGATTGGGACTAACATTGAACCGTTCAATGTCCATTGCGCCGGAATGGACCTAACATGTTCACCCCAGACCTGCCTGAATTTTTCAGCGAAATTCAAGCAATGGCCTCGAGACCCCAGCCATCGTGTTCTACAGCTCGAGGCCGAACCAAAAAAATGCCACACCCCATAGCAAATTCCACAACAACAAAAATAATAAAGAAGACCACCCCAATATTCCTACCTCAAACATACATTCCCCGATTAACATTGGAAGTCACTGAGGTCTTATGTAGGGGCAGATAACTCTTGCTGGGCCTTTGACTCGGACGTGATTCGGATGTGAGCTTTAATCCGGATGTCACCGGAGGTCACGTGACAGGAAGTGACGTAATCCGTGACGTCATCAGCGTCACTTTTAGCCTCATTTTAATGATGAATTTATGTGGGTAACAGAAAAGTGATGTTTTCGTCATTTTTCTTCAAAATTCCTGATTTTTTAGACAATCTTTTATTTCACATCAGATTATTATTTACTAGTTTATCATGCAGTTTTTTAGAGGAAAACACATGAATGAAAAATTCGAAAAATCTGACCGAAAAATATACCATAGCGGCTATCTTGGATGTTTTTTTTTTTTACATTGCTCAGCTCCTTAGATCAACGGATAAGAAATTTATTTAGCGGGGAGCGAAATGGCCTCCACCAGGTCTGGACACATCCAAATTTAATAACCCGGACCAGATAGGGTTAATCCCAGCTACCTTGTGCTACTTCAGGTTAGTCTCAAATTACTGTATAATGAGGTTTTGAACTGTATTGAATTGTATTGACCTGCATTTGGCTTTGTGACTACATAGCGCTCCATCGAGAAGAAGTCTGAAACATCGGTTACCGATTACCTTTTAGATACTATCCACTATGATGAACACTTTAAAAAGTGGAATTTTATCTCCTTTTATTGACTTCGTAATGGAGACCACGCACAGCAGAGCTTTCTACGCTTTTCCAGGACTCCAGTTCCTTCGACCCTTCTACTGAATTTACACTCTCCGATATTTAGTTTGACGATAACCAACAGACATAACTGTTTCCGTCAATGGTGACAATACACTTGATTTGTACAAAAGAATTACGTTCTCTTCGTCTTTATCATACACTGGGATTGCACACATCAGTTTAGCCATTAGATCGTTTCTTCATGATATGACACGAATCGAGAGTATGTTGTTGTCGTCATTCCTTCAGAATTCAAGCGGCGTCAACTGTGAGATATGAACTTAGGTCATTGGGCATCAGATTGTTATTGTTGTTACATTCGTACATTAGATCGATATGCAAAAGGTGGGGAAAATTGACGTCTGGCGGCTAAAAATCAACCATATGACTCTACAGGAAAGCTTCCCACGGCCCTCACATTCAGACCCGAGAATACGGTGGATTCTCGGACGTAGCCTTAGAATCGCTTGTGATCATCGAGCTTTATGTCCTACAACTCCTATTACAATGTAAAGCTCGCTTGTATTACAGATTTTATAGCAACGACTTACTCGTTCAGTTTAAATATATATCATTGTTATAATACTACACACTCTGACACCTAAGTGCATTTAATACACGAGCATATAATCAGGCTAGTAAAAGTATCACCAGGCGAGGGACCAGAAGCGTTATTCGCAGTCAGCCAGGTCTTCAGAATATTGTTAGTGGAAGTGTATCTTCTCGGACTGAGAAATCAAAATCCATAAACAGTGACTGTAAAGGTTACTTATTAAGGCTCCTTGTTTCCTATTCATTATGTTTTTTACGGCGCGTTCTTATGTTACCTTTGATCTCTTGATTACACGGGATATCCTTCATGGCTTCGTGAACATAGTTTAGGACCAATTACATTTTGTAAGACATAAACCAGGATATATCAAGAAAATGATCTGCAGTCTCTAGTTTTCTAGGTAATAAGATTGGATAAGATAGGGTTTAAATTATAGCCAGATGATTATCTGACGTAATGAAGCACATGGCTATAATATTAAAAAAACATACATCATTTTTTTCTCTTTTGAACAACTGTCTCTAATTTTAAACCATGCGGGTACCATGCTAGGACATGCATAATAATGACAGGTCAGATTGCAGAGTGATGGTTTGGCATCCAATATCGAGTACGTTCTACGCTGCTTGTAGGAATACTAGTGAAAAATCCTCATACCCCCAGAGATTAAACAATAAAGACCATCATTTTGTTCGGTTTTCCACAACCGGTTTCTGAATATTCAAATATAAAAGAAATTGAAATACAATTTTAATTCTCCCAATCCTTGGAAGTTGACATATCAGAAATATCTAAAGCATTCAGCAAAACTGACTGTACTCTATAAGATATAGATTTAAGTTTCAGAAATATTTACAAATATTTTGAAAAAAGATAAAGGCTCCAAAATGTTTATAATAGACGCCGTTATTTTATTAGCCCTATTGCACATTCCAGTTTATAATCTGTCATTTAAACTTGGGTTATTGAGCGCCTGATTATTCGTGCTTATTTTTCGGTTGATTTTGCAATCCACTATATAAATGGATGCTGTCACCCACTGTGTTGTTATGATTGATGGTACTTCTCAATAACTCCATTAGGGAAATTGCTTTCTTATATCTACGTGTTTAGAACTAGAACGTACCCGTATCTGTCTGTACAATCATTATGATGACAAATGGTTCACGACAAAATTGAAATTCTCCAGCTGCATTGATTCTGGGAAAGGCCTACATTGCCGCAAGTACGTTCTGTGTTTTGATTATCATGACAACTTTACTTTGGATATAAGGTCGATTGAGATGACATAGAAATAATATGAAATTATGAGAGAAATATTACATTATTTCAAATACCGCTCTAATAACAATATCACAAATTTGCTAGTGAATGCCAGTATTTTGCAGGAGATCATGTCTGGCTAACAGTACTTGCAGTTTCTCGTTCATTGCTGATTTCCAAGAGAATGTCGACTCTAGTAGAATTAACCATTTAAATGAACAAAGGAAAAGATTATTAGGGAATATTTTAGGCGTGATATCAGACATTCGATACAGAGTCGTTTTCTACAAACACGAATATCAGGTCCGACATTCATTAGCCAGCCGTCGTCCATACAGAATTCCCGTGTCCAAAATCAAAAGCTCTTATCCATACACCATTACCACCAAATTCCAAGAATACTCAAATTGATAACGATGATCATATAAATACAAGCTACATACAAAACATTTCCTTGTTCAGTTACCTTGAAATCATCATAGTCAGAAAAAACGGTGATGGACCATCACCATTTATCGGTTCTGAGATATGGTGACGAGGTCATTTCATCACCATTACTGGACGGGGACTGTAAAATGGTCATGAGCAATGGGTATCACTCTTTTCCTGACTGTGATCAGCTGTGCAGAGTTTATGTCCTTGTAAAGGCATATTAAATTGTTTCGTTTATAGTTTTCTTTGCATCCAGTGGTCTAGTGATTGAAAAGCACTCCCATGTGCGAAACATTTTGCCCGCTTTTTAATCCGGTTAATCCGGGACTGGGGGCTAATTGAACGCTATATTTCTACATCTCCACAGTTTTGAGATGAGCAGTCACACGTGTGACCGAGATACATTATACTCTATACAACGACTGGGAAACTCATTGTCATTGTTGATGATATAGGACAGCATGATCTATTGAAAGAAACAAACTGTTATACCTTTGTGGATACTGAATGTCGGATCTGACGCCTTTTACGTTTGATCCAGTGTAATCATTATCTTCTTATTAGATAGTGACACAGTTCTTAATACGGACATCAGACCGTTGTCAGTGAAGTGATGCGTTTTCTTATCCTGACATCCATGTAGGTACAGCTCTTAAGAGAATGAGAGATCCCGAAGGATCTTGGCGCCCACCATTGTACGATAATTGTAATGAGATCGAAAAAAGGGCATTGAAACACACCAAGATATTATCTAAGTTTCATGAGTTTCAAGATTTCTAGAAACTGTACTTGATGTCGGTTGTTATAGTACAAGTGAAATGAGTAAAGTTAGTCTGAAAGTGAATGTCCGGAGGATCCTTCGTCTTGGTTTTGTAGCATTTTATTTTGCACGTGTCATCATTGGGTACTAGAAGCGAAGACAAATTTCTTTGAAACTTTGGCATGAGCTATGAATCATACTTAAGATTTTATAATTAGGAACGAATGCTAATTCTGTTCTGTTTACTGGGCTAGTTTGAGATATCTCTTTTTAGATACCATGTTCGAAAATAGAAAGATGGTACAAACTTAATATTGAAGAGATCCGGTCCGTGCAGTAATGTTGAAACTTTGAAAGTGTCAGAATCCTGATTATCTCCCTTGGATCGAAACACGCAGTAGTCTACAGTTGTCGAGTTGTGCCGTTGTGTCACAAGAGTGACATTTCTTCGTGTAGCCGGTCAGTCGGCAGACGAAACAGTAGAGCAGTTCACTTGCAACGGCATGGAGTAAAGTAAACTGATTTCAAATTTGAAGAAATACATTTTAATTCAGAATCATTTGAACTCCTTGATATAGAAGGTGAAGGTATGGATATTCTCTAAAGTAAATATATAGAGTATGCCCCACCGTTTGATCCGCCGACTCTTGTGATGCAACGTCACAACTCGGGAATATCGTATTAATTTGAAGCGTAACTTGGGTTTCCGAATCGGACCAAAAAAGTAATCTTGCACAACTAGGCCCCATGTGGGACCTGTGTACCAAATTTGAGAAAGATCTATGCAGTACTTTCTGAGAAATCACGATAACGAAGTTTCATGGGGAAATTCAAGATGGCCGCCTGGTGGCCATATTGGATCTTGGAATCGGACCAGAAAAGGTATCTGGCACAACTAAACCCAAAGGGGAACCTGTGTACCAAATTTGAGAAAGATCCATGTAGTTGTTCCTGAGAAATTGCGATAACAAAGTTTCCTGGGAAAATCCAAGATGGCCGCCTTGTGGGCATGTTGGATTTTCGAATCGGACCAGAAAAGGTATCTTGCACAAATAGTCCCAAAGGGGATCCTGTGTACCAAATTTGAGAAAGATCCACGTTCCTGAGAAATGGCGATAAATTTCATGGGGAAATCCAAGATGGCCGCATTGTGGCCATATTGGATTTTCGAATCGGACCAGAAAAGGTATCTTGCACAAAAAGGCTCCAAGGAGAACCTGTGTACGAAATTTGAGAAAGATCCATGCAGTAGTTTCTGAGAAATCGCGGTAACAAAGCTTCATGGGGAAATCCAATATGGCCGCCTTGTGGCCATATTGGATTTCCGAATCGGACCAGAAAAGGTATCTTGCATAACTAGACCCAAAGGGAAACCTGTGTACCAAATTTGAGAAAGATCCATGCAGCACTTCCCGAGAAATCGCGATAACAATGTTTCATGGGGAAATCCAAGATGGCTGCCTGGTGGTCATATTGGATTTTCGAATCGGACCAGAAAAGATACCTTGCACAACTAGACCTCAAGGGGAACCTCTGTACCAAATTTGAGAAAGATCCATGCAGTAGTTCCTGAGAAATCGCGATAAAGTTTCATGGGAAAATCCAATATGGCCGCCTTGTGGCCATATTGGATTTTCGAATCGGACCAGAGAAGGTATCTTGCACAACTAAACCCCAGGGGGAACCTGTGTACCAAATGTGAGAAAGATCCATGGAATAGTTCCTGAGATATCGCGATAACAAGAATTGTTTACGGACGGACTGACGACGGTCGATGGACGGACGACGGATCACGGACGAAAAGTGATTTGAATAGCCCACCATCTGGTGGGCTAAAAAGCGTTAACATTTCCATATCCCATCGCGGAGTCATTGCTCTCAGAGGCCAAGTTTTGTCTTGAGGTTTAAACCCACCAGGCCTGGGGGGGGGGGGGCACATTATGGCCCCTCTATTAAACTCTCTGTGCTATCTCCGGAACGACAGAACATTGAGCGCTAATACTCCGGGAATTTGTAGTTCGACATATTGTGGTCATTTTGAGCCTATTTGCATAACCCCGAGTAGATGAATCAGGGGTAAGTTCAAGATTCTGGGGTACCAGAAAAACAGTGATATTTTCGTCCTTTGTCTTCAAATTTTCTATTTCCGCGAGGAAAAACGGGCAAAAACAATTTCATTTCTGAGGATGATTCCTGAAGACTAAAACGACAAATATTAATATTCTGGTTTAAATATAAGTGGGTTTAAAACTATAGCCTTTTTTCTATTCTACCCTTTGTTTGCCAGTGAGACAGCGAACCATAATCAGCGTAGCAAAGAATGAGCTACTTTGAGGTTTGAAATAAGCTGAACCGGATTGAATATTACGAAATTTTCTTTGCAGTCACCACTATCAGGTTCTGGTATTCATATCTCTATCGACTTCAATAACTGACATATGTCAACACGCGTCTTCAGGTACGCATTGGAGGAATATCTGCCGAGAATATCCATATTAATCATCTTCTTACTTGAATTTTGCATAATATGGTTTCTTAATCAAGCTTAGCACATCGTAAATTGGCACAAGCAGGAGAAACATCCGATTACTTCCAAACTAACACAAAAAGGAAATAGAAGGACCCCGCAGTGTCCCGCTGTTCTAGTGACACAAGAAGAGAAATTGTTGCATCTGAATACTTTCGATTGTACCAGGAAGCACATCATCTAGTTATCTTTCGAAAATAAACAGTAAAATACTTGACACTTTGCCAACGGGACTCACTTCATACTACTTATTTTTGGTTGGAGAAATATTTTCTGTTGGCAAGCATTATAGATGCGTTTCAGCCTAGACATTTTTAAAGTTATACTTTCATACTTTTATACTTACTGACTTTCCAAAGAAGAATAAGTAAACCATTATATCATTTTGGCATTTAACCAGTTAACATCTGTATTAACATATGCTTCGACAAGATTTATTTGGAAAAGACAGTTCTGTCATACAATGTTATCTTAAATATGTAGGGGAGGTTTTTTGCCAGATCTTCGAATTGCATTTTATGCTCGTCAGTTAATTTTCCGACATGGGAGTAGTGGCTACGCTATATAGACGATCTTTTTGCGGTGGATAATAAAATCCACCTTCATTGAATTTTAAGAAAACCACGGATGGCCCTAACCACACCTCTTATTTAGACATATATCTCTATAAAAATTAAGCGGGCCTTCTCTCTCGTTGACATTAAGACGAAAGAGATTATTACAATTTCGACATCGTAAACTATCCCTATCTGGACAGTAATATACCAGAGGTACATGTACCTGCATATGACGTATACATATTCCTCCTAGTAACATTTGCTAAATCCTGTGTTAAATGTGACCATTTTAGTCAACGTCATAAGACATTATTGCAGAAGCTTATAAAACAGGGCTATAACATCAAGCGCCTTCACTCAAAGTTTCTCTATTTTGACGGTACATATGCTGATAGCAAAACACGAGAGTGCAAGATCTATGACGTCACATTTCGTAACTTGAGTCTAATTTCGGTTAACCGGCGCCTAGGGGCCTAGGGGCCGAATGAACCTATGTGTTTCAAGATCGTCTCAGTGTTCATACGAACAGTCACAATCAAAGCATGGCTGAGATACATCATGCTCTATATAAACAAATTGCTTATGGATAACAACTTCTAGCTCATTCAGGACGACGTTTCGATACAGGTACTAATATCGTTTTCAAGTCAGTGACACCAATAAACAAAATAAGCAGGAAATAGATATTCCCTTGGGTAAATGTCTACAATATGATAACAACAGTATTGTACTAGGTGAGAAAAAATGATGGGGCAGGACTGGACTTGTGAATATGACTGGATTAATGATGGGGCAGGACTGGACGTGTGAATATGACTGGATTAATGATGGGGCAGGACTGGACTTGTGAATATGACTGGATTAATGATGGGGCAGGACTGGATTTGTGAATATGACTGGATTAATGATGGGGCAGGACTGGACTTGTGGATATGACTGGATTAATGATGGGGCAGGACTGGACTTGTGGATATGACTGGATTAATGATGGGGCAGGACTGGACTTGTGAATAGGACTGGATTAATGATGGGGCAGGACTGGACTTGTGAATATGACTGGATTAATGATGGGGCAGGACTGGACTTGTGAATATGACTGGATTAATGATGGGGCAGGACTGGACTTGTGGATATGACTGGATTAATGATGGGGCAGGACTGGACTTGTGGATATGACTGGATTAATGATGGGGCAGGACTGGACTTGTGAATATGACTGGATTAATGATGGGGCAGGACTGGACTTGTGAATATGACTGGATTAATGATGGGGCAGGACTGGACTTGTGAATATGACTGGATTAATGATGGGGCAGGACTGGACTTGTGGATATGACTGGATTAATGATGGGGCAGGACTGGACTTGTGGATATGACTGGATTAATGATGGGGCAGGACTGGACTTGTGGATATGACTGGATTAATGATGGGGCAGGACTGGACTTGTGAATATGACTGGATTAATGATGGGGCAGGACTGGACTTGTGAATATGACTGGATTAATGATGGGGCAGGACTGGACTTGTGGATATGACTGGATTAATGATGGGGCAGGACTGGACTTGTGAATATGACTGGATTAATTAACATGGTGAACTTCGAGACACGGCAAAGTTCCTGGATTAGTGAGTCATACGCGCTGGGGATGAATAGGCCCTGGTCTCTGTTCAGTTATGGTTTTGTTCTTTTGCTGTGGATGACCTCCAGTAGCTTTCTGGGGTTTTTTTCAGTGCATTTGGTTTACGGCAAGCGTTTTGATGTTGTTCAAGTTGATTGATTGAGTGGGATGGGTTTTCTTTGATGTGGCCTGAAACTGCTGATTTCCCATCTTGTTTAGTCACAGAACTACACTCTTGTATATTACTCCTTTTGACTGGGGTTGGGTGGTTGGGGCTTTGTACCAGTCGCATCGATTATGTTGGTTGCGAAGGTGGCCTGGATGCTGGCTCGTGTCTGGGGTAGTCTGGCA
The DNA here is from genome assembly GCA_036873755.1 of Hanleya hanleyi. NCBI lineage: Eukaryota > Metazoa > Mollusca > Polyplacophora > Lepidopleurida > Hanleyidae > Hanleya > Hanleya hanleyi. The sequence goes on along the minus strand of JAVTVY010021036.1, from coordinate 421,766 downwards.
GTCTGGTGGCTTGTCTTGCCTATGTAGGGTAGGGTTATTCGGATATTTTGGCCCACTAGATGGAACTAATCTAGATAACGTCTTTACAACGAAAATCATATGGATTAAGAATACTGATCATACGGATTTAATATTTTTGGAACATCATGATGTCTTGCTGGCATCATCGAAAACTATTGACTGCCTCTCTCTTGCAGGAAACTAGCCTAGTTTTATGTACACTATGATTTATCTTTTAATTTGGTGCAAATGCCAGTCTCCATCCATACTGGTTACTGCAAGTATGTTTTATTTTAAATACGGTTTTAGTGAAAGTCTAACGAACTTTCATGAAAAGCAAATATTGTCTTTTATTCACTCAGAAAATTTCTGCAACAAATTCATCAATGCTTAAACGAGAAGTCTCCTCAACGTCGTTTTCTTCAGGAAATTGCACTATTTATACGCTCCCTAAAATAAGGTGATCCACGGAAATAATTCATCAGTTGGGATGTGTTCACTTTGCGGCGGTAGGGGGCCACCATACTTGTACACGAAAGCGAGGCTCTGTGAGCAGTGACGTTGTTCATGCTCCATGCCACGTTGTTCATGCTCCATGCCACGTAACAGAGGGGACATCCCATGTTCTTCACCACAACGCTAACGTTAACTCCGCTCAACTCGGACGTCATTCTCCCTCAACTCTGACGTTATTTTACCTATAGTGGCGGCGCCCTACACGTACAGAATGTTAGAACGAAAGGCAGGCGCTCTATCGCCGACATGAAATAGATTTTCCTCGTAAATTATGTCAGTTCACAAAGACATCGTCAAGGAGAAAATGTAGAACAAAAAACACGTTCAGACAAGTTTTCCTTCAAGTTACTGTGGTACTCCAATGATAGCTGGTAAAAAGATAATTTGAAAAGAAAAATCTGACAAAAGGATACAGATACGGTGTTAAAAATGAGAGAACTTCACTCTATGCACAATTTACGAGTATCACGCACACGATAAAGCTGGCATTGGCTCAGTCAGAATCACAGGAAAAGCGATTTAATTGATCTAAACCAAAGGGAACAGCTGTTGAGCTGTTTAACGCCTTGCTTCCACCTTTTCAGATTGGTTAATTCATCTAGTTTTGTTAATTCTGCTACATGTATCAATGCAAACCGTTGCTAAGATTGCACACCTACATAACAGCTATGTTTTAATACATGTACCAGACTTCCGTAGACGTCTGTACCCCGTAGACGACAAAGCATCAAAGAACCTATTGTATGGATTTCAGGCTTCCCTGCCAAGTACACATACAGAAGTCAGCATATGTCATGGATGAAACGTTTTCTTTATACATGTATATATATACTGCACATTAATAGAGGTACTTTGTTCGTCCATCCCTTTGAAAGGTACAGTCACGATAACTGGCCATGTGGGCACGAGATGATTACCTACAAGATCAAAGAGAAATTTCTGATATTTTCTTTACAGGAATTCCTCGACTGTGAGACTCGTGCTATAAAATCTCTGTAATTTGACATTCAGATTATATGTATACCTGTATACTAATATTCCATAGAACTGAAAAATGGAGACGGGGTATTTTACGGTCCATAATGGAAACCAGAACTAATCTAAAAAAAACAGTTGAGGAATTACTATGAAGAGAGCCTTTGTCTTCCACAAATATTAGAAATACATCGTCCTTCATATGTACGCCGATCCGCTCTGCATTAAAACGCGATATGTGCAACTAATTTTTGAAAGGTATGCTAAAAATAACAGCCAATGAACGGGCGACGAGAGAGACTGGCATCTCGTTATATTCCATAATATAAGCTTGGTGGACTTCGACCATTTTTGATGTCACAGATGAAATGAAATGGAGGCGACGAGTAAAAGTTTCAAAAATAAGGGAGAGAGAGAGAATTAAGATTTAATGTCGCGTACAGCAATATTTCAGCTATATAGCGATGATCAAACAAAATTATAAATATTCAAGTTAATAACTCAGTAAACTAATGCATTAAAACAGGTAGATACATTAAAATTTATACAACAAACAGATCTCTCTCAAATAATCTAAAATACAATCTTCTTGTACTCGATTAAAAAGGTCTTCCAACGTAGCTGCTCGATAAAAAGTATCTCTCACAATCTTAAAATCTATACAGTCGATAAGAATATGTCTCACCGTCAGATCTTCGTGGCATGGAACACACCTTGGGACGGGCTCTTTTTTAGTAAATGTTCGTGAGTTAATCGTGTATCGTCGGTTCTACATCATCTAATCATGGCCTGATCGAAACGTTTCTGGCTGTTCAGAGGAGTATAGCCTACTGTGTTTTTTGAACTCATGAAGTTTGTTATTATCCATAGTATCCCATAAAGATTGAAACAACTTTCTCACATAAGCACAGATAGATGGTCTGAAATCGCTGTATGGGATTCCAACAGGATCAACCTCAACATCTAGGGCTGCCTTAACCATTTTATCAGCTTCAGTATTACCTTTGATGTCAACGCGACTAGGCACCCAACAAAACACAATATCAATCTTTTGATCAAATCTAATGTCATATAATTGTAGAATATTCAAGATGGTGGGATGAGTTGAATTTCCACTTTTAATCGCTTGAAGGCATGGCAGTGAATCTGAGAATATGACATTTTCCCCCTTTTAGTGGACCCAATACCTTCTAAAGCTGACAAAAAAATTAAAGATAGTAGCACATGCTACTCTCTCACCATCTGTATAAATAGCCTGATGTGATCTGTATTTCTCTCTCAGTAGACCAAATTCTTGTATATAAACGAGCTGGCTCGTGTCTGCTTTTTTATGTTACGTCAGTGAAATATCTACTTCTGGTTTGGCTAACTGCCATGGTGGAGTTGGCAAGAGCTTGTTAGGTAAACTTTTACTAAGGTTAATACCAGCTGCTACAATGTGTGGTTTCATACGAATTCCAAGAAATGGAATAATGGCGGGTTTCTTTGAATAGAAATCTGCGTACTGAGGCTTGAAAACACAGTTATATGCAGGATTTGAGTGGTTTTATCGCAATTTTGTGATATATTGCAGCGATAGTTTGATTCTTCGAAATTCATCTGCTTCGACATATAAGCTTTCTTTGTTGTTCTGAACGCACTGAGGCAAAGTCTTAGTCCTTGATAGAGAATAGGATCTAGCTTTGCCAAGTTTGACTTGCTTGCACCGCTGTAAACAATACAGCCATAATCAAGTTTAGAACGAACAAGTGACCGATATAAATGGAAAAGAGTTTGCTGATCTCCTCCCCCAATTATAGCTGGCAACTATCTTCAACAAATCTAGAGCTTTCGTGCACTTGGCTTTCAAGCAATTTATATGCGATTTGAATGTTAGTCGGTGGTAAAACAATATTCCTAAGAATTTTTTTGGTACTTTGATCTCAGTTCCATCTAATGTAAGCACTGGATCTTTGTGCTGGAAATATTTTCTGCAAAAGTGTCTTAGCTCTGGAGAATTTGAAGTCATTTTCTAGACACCATTTCTGAATTCTAGTTAGACAAAGTTGTAATGTTCTTTCAATATTGTGTATACATTTTCCACCACACGATATGTTGAAATCGTCTACAAAGAGTGAACCATCAATTGATTTATTCAAAACAGTAGCTAAGCTGTTGATCTTGATATTAAACAGAGTTGTAAACAAAATACTGCCCTGTGGGACACCCTGATCCTGTTCGAAATGATCAGACATGGTTGTACCCAAAGGAACCTGAAATTGTTTATCATTCAAAAATTTGGATATAAAAACGGATAAACAGCCCTTTAATCCCATATTTTGAAGATCTTTAAGAATCCCGTATTTCCATGTCGTATTATAGGCCTTTTCTAAATAAAAAAAATGGAAACTACATGTTCATTCTTGGCGAAAGCATTCTTGACAGGAATATTAGGGAAAGTTACGGAAGTATTTACATTATCAAACTGGTACATTCTGAATTCCTGACGACGGATAGCCTTTTAATGTCGGCTATGACGCTTCTAGTCAAATTTATTATGACACGACCTACAGTGTAAACTGCACCTATATAAATGCAATATATATATTCATGACCGATGATGGAATAATATTCATTGACCTCAACGCAAATTTCCATTTGACCTACTGGTCTTTGCGCTATGTGGATCGCTTCGTGGATGAGCACGTGTAGAATTCTAAAATGAGACTTGTGATCTGGATATGATGACGTAGATGAGAATTAAATCACAACCACTATAAATTGGAAGATTACACAAAGCTGGACAGGTTCAACCAATTAGCTGACAACGGTGAAATTGAAATAACTGACGGCACAATGCCATTAAAGGCTAAGTGAATCAGCATCATCAATTGTATCTGTCACCAGAGCGTTTCGATGATTAGTCTATTTGCAGCGAAAACTAGGTCGCACGTCAAGATCAAACTTGAAACATTGAAAGCTCATGCTAACTCTATGTGTGGAATGCATTATCTGTCTCCAGAGACATGCTTGGGTGTTCGATCTGCTTTCATTAAAAGTGGAGCAAACCTGCCTATCGGTGTTCCATAATTGAAATTTGTGTCTATGTAGAGATTGTTCATGAACTTACCTTGATATGATTGAATGAATTTAATCAAATAAGGAGATTAAACGTTCATTAACATCAGGTAAGAGATGAGTCAATTAGCAGCTTTTAGAGGTAGTCCCTGGCGATCAATCCACCTCGATTGTCGAGGCGGAATTGAGGCTAGTTGACTTACCGTTTGAGGTGTATCATTCTTAACGTTGGTTACGGCTGTGATAGTAATGTCAGTGTGAACTCTTTGACAAAGCGTGTGTGCTTGATGAACACAGACAGACCTACTAGTAACTTTGCAATGCAACTTTTAAGCGCTATGTGTCGCTCTATGATCTTTGTCACAAGAAAAGCGATACGTAACATTATCATCGCAGATCTATTGCAGCAAAGAGCTGGCTAGAAATTTCAGTATGGCATAACATAACAAGAAGATATGATTTAAGACAAGATATTGCGGTTTTTCTCTAATATCATTGTGGTTACTGACCAGTTCTTTGGACTTGAAGGCAATACTTGCGACAAAGCAGTTCCGAGAAATGCGGCTCTCCAGTTTAGAAGTAAAAACAAAAACAGCTGCTTTACATGAATAATCTTAAAAATACGAATAGCTTTGCAGTTTTTGTCAATGGCGCATCAATTCATATATACTTACGTACGTGTACTTTGCTTCAGCACAAGGAAAGCGATCACATGCGTCTTTCAAATTTCCCATTCAACATGTTCAAACAGCCAAATAAAACATATGAATGAAAAAAATGTGTCAAAATGGCAAGCGTTTTGTAATGTCTTCGCCATTGAAAAAAGACCTCCAGACTGGAGAGGTCCCATTTCCCTAACCTGTAAGTTATCTCAAATATAATCGCATTTTGGTTGCGGTATTGAATTTAGCCGGACATTCAAATACTTCAAATCTGGTCATATCTATTATCACTACCACCGAACCATCAAATAGTTCTGTCGTTTTGTTTCATGGAACGTTTTTGGCCGCAATTGGCTAAGTGAAGTTTCAAGGGACCTGTTTTGTAAAGCTTTTGTGCGATGTGGTAATAAATAGACCCAGTACCAATATGTGTTTCTAATTCCGCTTAAGCCGGTGCTAGGGGCCCTGTGGATACTTCATAGTCCCTACATGAATACCTGTGGCTGAGATACTAAGACTACGTCCGAGAATCCACCGTATTCTCGGGTCAGAATGTGAGGTGTCGAGGGAAGCTTTCCTGTAGAGTCATATGGATGCTCTTTAGTCACCCGACGTCGTCAATTTCCCTCATCTCTTGCATATCGATTCAATGTATTACCTGTGTATGGTAGGATTCTGCTGGTAGACTGTTAGTCCCCAAGGTCCCTCATTTGTACACGTCATTCGACAAATAAATGCTTATTGTTTTGGAGGGAAATTTAAGTCGCTCGACGTCGAGCATTACAGGTTACTGTTTCTGTGTATTCTTGCATTTACCAGGTTTACCCTATGTTTAGGCGTTTACTACATCAGACGTCATCGACGCTCATCCATTAACATTCGGTGAGTTATTTATTTGAGCTGATCTGTCATCATAGCTCCCGAGCTAGCTTATCTAATTCCGCATAAGCCGGTGCTAGGGGTCGTGTGGATACTTCATAGTCTGCACATGATCAGCTGCTACAAAAGCGCGGCTGAAATACTACGGCTACATCCGAGAATCCACCGTATTCTCTGATATGACGGACTAGACGCTTGTAATGAATGTGAGGTGCCGAGGGAAGCTTTCCTGTACAGTCATATGGTTGGTCTTTAGTTGTCAGACGTCGTCAAGTTTTACTACCTCTTGCATATCGCTTCAATTTAAAATATATGACGAAAAGTAGGATGCATAGGATGTCGATCGATAGAATTTCCAAATAAATCTTTCTGTGCCCTTTTGTGATGTAGGAGATGAAGAAAGATGTCCATGTATCCATAATGATGCACGGGCACGTGAACAAGACCCTTTTTCGACATTGTCTTCCTCAATACTGGTTATTTCAAGCATGTTTTCATTTCAAGTGCGGTTTTCAGCGGACGTCCGACCACACTTAAAATTTTCGGTCCGAGTGAAATTTCGTGAAAAGCAAAAACATGCCTCAAGTGAGTTTGTGGGCATTTTGTTCCCACTGGAAATCGGTGCAACAAATCCATCAGTCCAAGTGAACTTTCACGAAAAGCAACAAAATGCCTCGCATGAGTTTGCGGGCCTGTGTTGCACACTGGAAATGGCGGCAACAAATCCACCAGTGATTAAAGCAGAAGTCTCCGCAACGTCTATTTTTTTCAGCAATTTACACTATATATACGCTCCGTGAAATGAGGTCGTCAAGGGAAATAATCCATTCTATCTGATAATTCGGGATGTGGTTGGGCAGGGATGTTGTTCTTGTTCCATGCGACATGACAGAGGCGACGTCATTGATGGCTTCACATGTACGCTAACATTACCTGTACTGAACTCGGACGTCATTTTTCCTCAACTCGGAAGTATCTATTGGCGGAACCCTACATTTTGTTAGCACGAATTCCAAATGCTCTATGGCCGAACAAAATTAATTGTTCTCCTAAAACATGTGAATTCACAAAGAAGGTATCAATGTGCATATAGGTAGAGCGAAAAACACGTCCAGACAAGTGTTCCTTCAAGTTTCTTTGGTCCTACAATGATCGCTGATCAAAAGATAGTTTTGAACTGACAAAGGATACAATATCAGAGAACCTCTCTCTATCCACAATTTACACGTATCACGTACTAGATCAAACTGGAATCTGCTCCGTACAAATCGCGATTTAATTGATCCATACCCAAGAGAACAGTGGTTGAGTTGTTTAACGCTTTGCTTCCACCTTGTAACGTATTCAGAGCAGTTAATGCATTGGGTCTTGTCAGTTTTTCTACCAATACAAACCATAGCTAAGATTGCTCACCGATATATCATACATACACGGTATAGCAGCTCATAGAAATATTTTACTACATGTATCAGGAGCGTTGAAAGTCATGTACCCAGACGTCTTTATCCTGTAGACGACAAAGCATAAACAAAATTATTGCATGGATAAAAGCGTTTCTACCAAGTACACATTCTGGATCAGAGGGCCTACATAGAGAAATCAACACGGTGTCATGGATGAAACATTTTCTTTATATATAAACTCTACATTAAAAGCCGCACTTTGTTGTTCCATCCATTCGAAAGGTAAAGTCACAACTGGCCATGTGGGCACGAAATAGTTACCTACAAGAGAGTTTTTAATACAGGAATACTTCGTCTTTGAGACTCTAAAAGGCCTGCAATTATACTAGTAGATTATACTAGTATTTCAGAAAACTGACAAATGGGCACGGGGGTATTTTACTGTTCATTATGGAAACCAGAACTAATCTGAAGAAAAAAAAACAGTTATGAACAGAATTGCATGTCTAAAAAGACTGTATCACAGGTATGCAAATGTGTATTTTTCTACTAAAATTGTGCATCACCGCTACACAGTGACTGTAGATATGCAATTTTGATACGGTGGTGCGTACTTTTAGTTCACATTTTTAGACTGTAGACTAAAAATATCAGTTATTTATATGAATGAGTTCATTGCTCGTAGCTCCACGAGAGAAAGATCCACACCTTATTGTCTTTGTACCGAAAAATAGACTACCCTTACCTTTGTCTGAGAATGTAATCCAGGTGACACAAAACTCCAGGTGATATAAACATGCTATCAGAAGGTGGATGAAGTAAATATGTTTTTTGAAAACTTGCTCCCTAGGAATCCACTAGTTAGTGTTTATAATTTAATTGCTCTGGATTCTGGTCCGACATATATGCATCAGCGGTCTGTCATGAATAATTTCTAGTCCATAATTGAAACTAATAAGACAATATAGTGTCCCTATCTTCAATCCGTGTCACTGATCTGTATTCGGTTTTCTTGTAATATTGCGCTTGTTGATTGTTTAGCACCGAATTCTACATGTAATAATTTCAAAATTTCTAAGTGTGGACATCGTGGATGTCTCACGTGTCCACTCTTTAATACTTCAGCTTCATTTAGTTCCGCGTTAACTGGTAACTCATATTCTGTTAACTCGTCTGTTGATCTTAGTTGTTCTACTACAAACTGTATTTATTTAGTTTCCTGTAAGAAGTGTGGTCAACAGTATGTTGGCAAGACCACCCAAAGACTCCATCTTAGGGTGAACGGTCACAGAAAATCCGTTAGGAAAAAGCAATTGCTTATAGGTAACATTTTTCTGGACCCGACCATGGCTGGGATAACTTTAGTATTCAGATCATAGACGTCGTCTATCCATCTACTAAGGATTCCCCCTTTGGATTTGAGAGAAAAATCCGAGAGCGGGAATTATTCTGGATGCTAGAACTTGGGTCAGTGTTTCCGTTTGGTTTAAATGATAATGTCAGTGGGTTCGGCAATGCTACAAACCGCCGTTCAAATATATCCAACATTACCCAACTATTTAAACCCCATCAACGGAGACATCGCAGCCATGGTTGGCGAAAGTTTAATAGTTCGATGATTCACGATCATATCACTTTAAATTACTTAGTGGGTTTAACTAACACACCCAACAGTATACATAGCTTACGTACAGTTCTGTATGCGTTACCTCTGAGAGCTTTAGATCAAATAGCCAGAGATATACAACAATCTGCGTCTTCAGGAAATATAATACCACCAAAAATCAGTAAAGTATGTCAAGATATAGCGTATTTTCGGTTGTATCGTCCAGTGAACATAATCGAAACATCTCAAGATCGGCTTTTCTTGAAACTCAACTACTTAGATAAAGGACTGGACATCATTAATTTAATTTACGCAACGCTGTACCAAACTATTTTAAGTTCACAGAACGTCCTTGTATTCCATATAAGTATACTAAATCTATAGCCACCAAAATATTCAATTACTCCAATGCTGTCAAGGAGTTTGACTGGAACTTATACACGTCAGGAGGCTATAGTTGTGATTGTGAATCGTCGAACTTTATCTATACACCATGCGAACATATTGTGACTGGTGACCTTGATGTGGTGAGTGATAAGGATCTGAAATTACTCTTGATGAAAGGACCTAAATATAGAGAGCCAAGAAGAATAAATCTGAAGGCCGACCAGAAGATAGTCCTGTCTGCATTGGAACAGTACGTTATTGATTGGTCTAGGCGAGAAAAGGTTGAATCTACAGTACTCGCTGATTGGCTGGACCTCACCAAGAGCAAGGTCGTTGAAACAATCCGCCATATTGACAGAAGTACTCTTCCCCAAGCAAAACAAGTACTGAGAAACCTCAATTCGCAAGAAGTTCCAGCAAATCTCCAGAGTAAATTCGTCATAGTCCCAGCAGACAAAGCTCCGAATAATATAATATTCATATGTAAATATTACTATTACCAGGTGCTGGTTAAAGAATTGAGTGTAGACATATCTTCATCAAATACGCCTACTTACTCCCAAACTGCATTTACTCTGGAAGATTTATTTAACAATCACAAAAAGTTTCTCAGGGAGAGAGGTATTTGTCTTCCAACCAATCATAACGACATACCAAAACTATACTGGACTCCCAAAATGCATAAATCACCATACAAAGCTAGATTCATAGCTGGTTCTAGAAGCTGCACCACCAAGCTTCTTTCAACCCTATTGACGAGGGCCCTTCAGGAGGTAAAAGCATTTTGGGAAAGGTATTGCGCCACTATTTCTAAGAACTCTGGCGTTGAATGTATGTGGATATTCAAAAACTCAAAATGTCTTAAGGAAGAACTTGATGCTAAAGGTCACATACCGTACAAATATGTATCCACATGGGATTTCTCGACTCTCTATACTACAATCCCCCATCAGGACCTTATTGACCGTCTGAGTTCGTTAATAGTATCTGTGTTCAAGAAAACTGATCGTAGATATATTAATGTCGGAAGCCATAAAGCATTCTTTAGCTCTACTACATACAAGCTTTATCGTTCATGGGATGTTTTTTTGTTTATAGAGTTGCTTGAATTTATTATTGAAAATATCTATGTGAAATTTGGCAACCCAATATATCAACAGCATATATGCATTCCAATAGGTACTAATTGTGCACTCCTGTTGGCTGACCTATATCTGTTCTCTTGTGAATATGACTATATGCAGGCGCTTTCAAAAACCGACCAATTCAAAGCCCGTTCCTTCTCATTGATCAACCGCTATATAGACGATCTTCTCGCTGTGGATAATCGCTATATAAATGACACAGTGTAGGATATATATCCACCTTCACTGGATTTGAAGAAAACTACAGATAGCCCTACCGGCACATCATAATTAGACCTTTATCACTATAAAAATGAAGCTGGCCTTGTCTCTCGTCGACGTTATGACAAAAGAGATGACTACAATTACGACTTCGTAAACTATATCCTTTTCTGGACCGTAGTATTCCAGTGGGACCTGCATATGGCGTATACATATCTCGCCTAGTAGCATTTGCTAGATCCTGTGTTAAATTTGACGACTTTAATCAACGTCACAAAATATTGTTGCAGAAACTTATAAAACTGGGTTATACCACCAAGCGTCTCCACTCAAAGTTTCTCAAATTTGGCGATATATATCGCATGCTGATAGCAAAATGCGAGCGTAGCGTGCATGATCTATGGCGTTACGTTTCGTAACTTGTGTCTAATTCCGCTTAACCCGAGGCTAGGGGCCGTATGAATCCATGTACTTTAAGATCCTCATGGTGCTCATATGAACATCCACAATCAACGCGTGACTGAGATACATCATTCTCTAGAGAACGAGTTTCATATGGATTAAGAATACTGATCAGCAATACGGAGTTGATATTTTTGGAACATCATGATGTCTTGTCGGCATCACTGAAAACTGTTAACCGCTTCTCTCTTGCAGGAAACTAGCCTATGTTTATGTATACTATGATCGTCTTCTTGAATTTGGTGCTAATGCTGTTATATGAATATATATAGTCTTTGGATTATGGAGGCGGATATTCTTTAATGGATGACGGGCCAGACGCTTCTAATTGAACACATTAAAATACATCATCCTGCATATGCAGTCATTACTCTACTCAGTGCAGCTCTGCATAGGAATGCGCCACGTGTAACTAATATTTGAATGGTCTATTACAAATAACAGCCAATGAATGGACGACGTAAGAGAATGTTTCGTCACCTTTGAGTAAAAAGTTATGTGAACAATATTTTCGCTTTGTCCGTTTCTCCTCTTCAACTTCACACAGGTTGAACATTCATTTCCTATTTCCAATAAATTTCAAACAATTCAAGTGTATCTTATTTTTCATAATCCCGATCTCGTTAAAGATATCCATACGTAAAATAAGCAACCAGTTTTATGTGAAAATAAAACAAACAAAATGCAATACAAAAAATTCTGGGCCGAAATTGAAAATAAACGAGAGTTAAAAACGTATTTTAAATGAAAGTTGGAAGATAGATAACCTGGGACTGGTATAGGGGGACCCGATAATTAATAACATCGTCTGGGAACCATTGTGCCAGCAGAATATGTTCCGACTGGCATTGGTTTTGGGAAGAGCATTTGCTGTTAACTCTTCCCAGAATACTAAATTAGAATTTGATACTGACTATTTTAGAAAACGATTCACTGGACCGACATCGTTGTTGTTCTTAGTCGATAGCACAATTAATTAAAAATAGCAAAATATAGCACCCAAATTCTCATTCAAACAGAAATTTGACACGTTAAAGTGCGCAGCTGAAGGCTTCTTATCAGAGGGAGATATTAGTAAACCAATAAACCAGTATGGAATTTGGCATCGACCCGGGCATTCCAAATGTCGGTGAATTATCATGCTAATAATAATTACAATCAAACTCACTGAATTTCGCTAGTCACGCTGGACATTTGGCCATTTCTTTCGTCAACTGGTGTACAAAGACGACGCGTGACGTCAATATTTGAATCTTACGATATTGCAATGGTGACATCGTCCGTTCGATTGATGCGCATCTGACTAGGAACGTGACGCGACTTTTCGCATCTCCGGTCAGAAATTAAGTCGAACAGCGCATGCTCGTCGAAAACTACATACTGACACTGCCATTGCAGAGATGCCCGTGGACTAAACATGTACTTTCCAATTCATATGTATCAGTCCTTTATAAAAGCTAGAATTTATTAGCAATCTGAATCAGTAACGTTTTTTTGAAGAAACCTGCTTAATACCTTAATTATTCGATTGTTAATAACCCGAATGGGATCCGTTCGCATATTAGAAGTCCCCGAATTATCATCTTTCGAAATATATGTAGCATTTTTAGCTTGGGAGATTTCAATTTTATAAAGCAAAATCTGAGGGGTTGTCGAATATATATGTGCTCCTTAAGTCAAAAGAAATACCGCGTTCTTCGGATATAAACATATATTTTCTAATTCTACATCACATTCCATGCTGGCCTTATGAATTAAGCTTAAAGATTATGGAGGCGAAGTCTTTCATGGTCGACGGCTGGCTTGTGTATGTCGAATCTGATGCTTGTTACAAATGATACCATTATGACGCAACAATTCTCGCGTTCTCTGGAAGAATGGATGATTTTTTTCTATGTAACGTACTTAGTATAAACCATTTTACACTAATATAAGAGTCATATCGCTATGCTGAGTGAAGTTTTAAGCGGGGTTTGGGAAAAATACAAAGATCGATATTGAGAGAATATTCAAATGGCTTTTCCACATACGTCTTCTTGTGATTTTTGTGATATGAGCGTGTTTCCGCTACTAGAACCGGGTAGATAGATTGCTAGCATTCATTCGCTGTATATAAGCCCCCATCACCCATTTGCAACGTTTCTAACTTAGATCGTTTAGTATGAATAACAATACCGATGTCAGAAGGGAGAATGGTATAGGAGAAGCATTGACATATGAGATTGAATTCAAATAAAAAACGACAATAACTGATCCAAGCAATTTATCAATAAAATGATTGCTTCTCCAGGGACCTGTTGTCAGATTATCTTATTCAATAATCATTTTTTTTCTCCAAGTGATAATACCTTGATTGAATAGATGAGGGTAGGATTTATTCCAAATATATCTCTGGGGACCATCGAGCAATACGCCATTATTTGTTTTTGAAAATACAGTGTCACCAATGAACAGTATGGTTATAAGTGTCATGGCGATATTTCAACATAGGCGTCTAATTATTTTGAAATCTAGGCAAGGTAGTGAGGAGCAAATATTCGTCATTTATTGTGAGTAATAATTGATGTGCTTTGGGACATGTAGTTTGTGTTGCACGACGTTAATTTGATCATCGAAGGAAAGCATTGTGAATAGGAGTTGAGGCTATTATCCAGATGATTTGCAGCACAATTACACATGAATTGGACCAGAAGTGCTCGTTGTAAAATATAGCCGAGGATGGAATAATATCCATTGACCCAAAGCTAATTGTCATTTGACCCACTTGCCCTTGCACTTTGTGGATCGCTTCTTAGATGATCAATTAGCAAGTGAGACTTGTGATCTGGATATGATGACGAAGACGAGAATTAAATCTCAACCACAATAGATTGGAAGATTGCACCAAGTTGGACAGGTCCAGTCCAATTAGTTGCCAACAGTCAATCGAAATTGAAATCGCTGACGGCATGGTATCAGTAAAGACAAATTGAATCAGCGTCATCAATTATATCCGTCACCAAAACGTTTCGACAGTGTATCTATTTGCAGCGATAACTAGGTCGCACGCCAAGATGAAACTTGAAACATTGAAAGTACATGCTAAACCAATGTCTGAAATGCATTACATGTCTCCAGAGTCATGCTTGGACGATCGATCTGCTTCCAGCAAAAGTGGAGGTAAACTGTACGTGTTCAATAATTGAACAACCTGTGTCTATATGTAGATGTTGTTTATGAACTTATCTTAATCTGATTGAATGAATATAACCGAATAAGGCCATTAAGCGTTCATTAATATCAGGTGAGACAGGACTTGATTAACAACCTTTAAAGGCAGTCCCTGGGGATAAATCCATATCGATTGTCGAGGTGCAATAGTGAGTGAGTGAACAGATCCAGAAGAAACTTTGGAATGCAACTTCCAATTGCACTGTATCTCTCGTTGACCTTTGTCAAAAGAATAGCAAAACATTATAATGGCACAACTATTTCGGCGAAGAGCTGGTTAGGAATTTCGCTGTGACATAACATAATCCGAAGATATGATTACGAACAATTGTTGAGGTACTGCCATCTTACTCTAAATTAGATCATGTCGGTGTACTTAGTGACTGGCATTTTAGGCATGAAGGCATTATAAAATTCACCCTGTATATATATACATTAAAACCTTTAATATGAATGGTGTCATTTGAGTTACATCTGTCCCTAGATCAATGCCAACTGTCCTCATTACAGCAGTTGTATAGCTCAACTTTTACCATGACATTTTAACGATCAATCCCAGTATTGTAATTCCAATAACTACAAAGCCGTGGCTTCATTCGCGAAACGTAAACGGTAAACCAGTCGATATTTTTGCATTAGCGGGTAATTATGTTTTAAAATAAAAATCGCATCTTCTACCAAACCATGTTGTTGGGTCAGTGAAAATAATAAACAAAGTTAGTTGGAAAGAACCTATTCATTACACGTTTGCTCCCCCTGGCAAAGATGCAAGGTTGGGAGACTATTGATTATCAGATTATTATTCGTTAGGAGAAGTATTATTTTCCTGCATAATTGTAGTTCACCTGCATTATGTACTGGATCACTGCACATAGCAACACCCCTCGGTTAGGTAACATTACATTTTGCCGAAAGGGTTCAAGGGATTAATTTCTGAGTAGAGCGACAGTCGATCATCAGTGATATCAAATCATTTAGAAACAATACTGATCAGTTATACGGATTTGACGATAGGACCATTATGATGTCTGGTCAGCATTATTGGAAACTGTTAACCGCTCTTCAATTGTGAGAAACTAGCTCGTATTAAAATACGCCTCCCCCGCGATTGTGAATGACGGCTGGGTACTGGAGATAGGATCTGACGCTTGGAAACTGTTAACCGCCCCTCAATTGTGAGAAACCAGCTGGTATTTATATAAGCATCCACCCGCGATTGTGGATGACGGCTGGGTAATGGATATAGGATCTGATGATTGAACTTTCCACGATATTTTGCTAATTAATTCCTAGGATGTTTCTCATAGAGTGTCCTGAAATTCTTATTAATCTTGTTTATGAAACTTTCGGTAACAGTGTATACCAAGAGCATTCAGCACTTTCAATGAGAGGGAAGCGGATTGATCAATTTCGGGCCGAGTCATAGCTAAGACTGAAAACATTGGACATTTTACTTCCTGGCTTGGCGCTCAGTGTTAAGAAAATATAGGTCAAGGACTGGTTGATCCGGTGTCCGGATAATCTGACCGCTTCAGGTTCAAGGCATGGTGCTTCGGTGAGACAGTACTCTAAACAGCGATATGAATGAAAGCGACGTTAGGTTCTATTCACTCACTCACCCTATTTCAGTGGGTGCATATTTGATGGGCCTATATCTGTTCTAATTTGAATGCGCCTATTCGCCGAAAACGTTGAAGGTCTACCTTATAGTCCAGACAAAACATCGTATTCTGAATGGATTCGGACAAATTAGAAAAAAATTGGATAGAGCGTGCAGGGAAGTTCTTCAAAGTGAAATATGTGGATGGCAAGAAAGACGAATTAACTTAAAGTTATAAACCATTGCGCGCAGAGGGATCATTTCCATACGCCAATACACAGGATGCTTTAGTTCGTGTAGCCGTGTAGATGAGGTAATTATATTTCTCCATGTTTTTAAAAAAAATTGTTCCGTTCAGAAAATAATTAGCTTATACATTTTTTTCTTTCGGCAAATTGCTTATTCCCTTAAGATATATTCTGTACATGCATTCTCTTATAGTGTTTCCCGGTATTCTCCTCACAATGCAGGTACCAGATCCAATATTCAGTAGGTAGTCTTTGTTCATCAATAATTTCCGCACAAATAACCGGAATACCTTTTTCGTATGACGACCAAAATTCAATCAAACATTAAATAAAAGTCAAATGAAGAAAATTATAATTTCTTGGAAGAGAAAAGTGGTCAATAGTTAACAATGATGCCGACCAGACATCGTGCTTTTCTTTTGTGAAATCCGTATTTCTCTATCCAAATGAATTTCAAACTTGTTTTCTATAGTAACATGTAGCAACCCTACTTTGTGACAGTACATTTCAACGCCGTGGATAGCGTTCAAATATCTTTAACACCCAGAATAAGAAAATGCACAACGATGGAATTCCCGTATGATATACGTTCTCGTGATCTTCATTTTGCACAATAGATAAGACTGTGAAAGCAACTGACCCAGAGTTATGGGTGTGCAATGCAACAATTACACCTATATATAAATGCAACGAGCAATCTACAACCGTCAACGTTAAGCGAGCTATCGGCTCAGTTAACAGGCCTCAATTGCCTGTCATCTCAAGGGGTAGCTCTCGTGTGCGGTGAGTATTTGGTGAGTTTTTAGCCTCGCGAGGCCGAGAGAAAAATATCAAACTTGTTTGATTATTTCGCCTCGCGAGGGCAAATCCTCAGCCTGTGCGGCGAACGAAAGTAACAGCTCAGCCGTTTTATTCGACAGGCCAATGAAACGCATCTTTTCGCGTCATTTATACGCACGACTGTTCAAAATGGCCATTTTTACGCGAGCCCAGTCACATGAAAGATCACATGATCTTAAAGGTGTTTCGCGGGAACTGAAATTATAATAATAATAATAATAATAATAATCTTTATTTAGACTCGAAATGCTCATTTAGCCAACGGCTACTTATACATGAGGTCGAGTATGTGTATATACAAATTATGTTGTGGTGATGTGCAAATATAAAAATATAAAAATACCAAATATATATATATATAGATTATGAAAGTATTGAAATGTAAAATTACAATATTTAGCTTAAATGTGTATAAAAATATATAAACAAGCTACAATTCAGTAAAAAGCGCACCATTTGCTAAGATTGATCGTTGAAAATGTATGGATAAATGATGCAAGCTAGAATTCTACGAAATGTACGCCCTCTGCTAAAAATTTATTGAAAAAGAGGTGAAAACAATTTGTCTTAAAAGAATTTACACTTGGGGCTGCTTGAACTGTGGAGGGTAAACTGTTCCATAATTTCATAGCTTGGAACTTGAAACTACGTTTAAACAATTCAGTTCTACAACGAGGTAAAATCATTCTCTGTGAAGAACGTAACGACCGAGATGACAAACTAGAGGAAAACATGTTACACATATGAGACGAACTTTCATTGGTAAGAGATTTGTATACAAGTGTAGCACGATGGTAATTTACTCGGTATTGAAATGGTAACCACTTTAGTCTGGTAAACATCTCTAATGATGGGGTAGTATAAGGCTCATCTAGAATTAACCTGGCTGCACATTTCTGCAGCCTTATCAATTTGTCCACTTGTTGAACTTGCTGGTTACCCCAGACAGCAGAACAGTAATCAAACATGGGCAGGATGAAACTATTGAAAAATCGTCTGCGTGCATATTCAGGTAAAAAACGTTTGATGCGGCGTAGTAAGGCAATGCGTTTCAGAAATTAATTCAGTGAACCTTTTGCTCACCGTATGCGCTTAAACCACACGAGAGCTAGCCCCTGAGCTGACAGACAATTGAAGCCGATAGCTCTCGTGTGCGCCGGGCTTTAGGTTTAACGTCGTGTTCAGCAATATTTCAGCTATATAGCGACGGTCAAACAAAATTCTAAGTTAATAACTAAGCAATCCAACACATTAAAACACACACACATTAAACTTTATGCAACAAACCGATTGCTCTCAAATAACCTAAGATACAGTCTTCTTTCACCCGACTAAGAAAATCTTCTAAAGTAGCTGCTCGATAAAAAGAATCTCTCACAATCCTAAAATCTATACAGTCGATAAGAATGTGTTTCACTCTGAGATCTTCGTGGCATGTAATACATCTTGGGACTGGCTATTTTTTAATGGACAAAATCTGCTAATGTTCATAAACATGTAACGTTTTTGGTAATGAGTATCTTTTTACGCCACTGCTTATATATTCCATATATACTGAGCCGTATAAGCTGAACGTTAATTAAATGCTCCTCTCTGAATGAGCTACTTTATGCCACAAGGAAAAAAACTCGTTTCCATTTCGTATAGCTAACATCTACATGTATATAAAGATATGTTAATGCCATACAATTCTTCGTTACTGCTATTTATTACGCACCATTCACGCGTCACATTTCCATAAACATCTATTTCGGAACGATAATTGCGTCATATATTATTAACTTCTGGTTTATCCCTCTCTGTTCACCGCATTGCTTTTCCCTGCTCGTCAATTTATATGCGGACGTGGGAGTGGAATATCCTTTGTAAGGTGACCTCAAAGATGTATCATTGATTCCCAGGTGACTCTTGATCTCTAATTAAAAGTTAGTAGCGTTAATGAGTTGGTATTTTCGTTAGATTATTTACTGTATATTAATGTCTCATGAGAGGGTCTGTGTATCTTTACTTTGCAACTGTTAATGAGATGGTATTCACCGTGTAATATACCTTCGATTAACGTTCTGAGGACACTGAACAGTTACCCATTTAGGCTGCCTGAATTGACAGCTTTTAACTCGTGTAGCGGGAAGATTAAATCAGAATCGCTACAAATGTTTATATTTGCATCAGAATGCACTTTAGCTATTCCATGTTAACTTTTCATTTTTTACCCACAGTTATCTCTCTTGTTGGTCATGTTGGTGGGCGGGTCTTCTTGCTGTCTGTGGCATGGAAATGAGCAACGAGAAATAATATGGTCATATATCCTCTCATTTAAAGAATGAGTGAATAAATGTTCATGTGTGATACACGAGTGAATTTTAATATAGTGCACCGGATGGAAAATTGACTACGTGAGCTGTACTCATACAAAAGTGATATTTACCGGACT
The DNA here is from genome assembly GCA_036873755.1 of Hanleya hanleyi. NCBI lineage: Eukaryota > Metazoa > Mollusca > Polyplacophora > Lepidopleurida > Hanleyidae > Hanleya > Hanleya hanleyi. The sequence continues at coordinate 402,141 of JAVTVY010021036.1, read as the reverse complement.
ATTTAAAAAATTAATATTCCAGGTCTTCAATGCTACGATTTTGTTGATTTAAGAAAATACGCCATGGTTATTCTAGTGAGAATCTGTGACTTACCTCTCAGCGCTCTCTCTAATTCTAAGGTAGCAATTGCCTTCAATATCCAGACTGTGAGAGCCTATTACAGCCTATATTAAAGCCTTCTGGGATTTAGTGTTTGTATCCCGATAGGGTTTGGGTTCGGCTATAACATCACAGCATGAGTACAGCAACACAGTATTTAGGGACTTGCCTTCGTTCAGATCACCTTTATGAACGACTAGTTTTTTTATAGTCGAAAATGTTTCAAAATGAACAGCTGACAGCGCTGCCATGTTACTGAATGATGAAAGCTCTGATACTTTGTCAGACCGTACAATCCCGTACTGTTTTTTTTTATTATGCGGATCATGACTGGGTTATGCCCTATTGTATTCAGAGCATAGCTGTGACTACATTACACTAATTGATAATTCGTTTGGAATGCCGGTCAGTAATACGGATTAGAAGATATAAATATGATGCATAGGCTGCATCATTAAAAGCTGTTGATTAATTATACGATTCAAGAGACGTGATTGTACTAGGTTATATGCTTGACTTATGATGCTAAGACTGCCGTTCGAATATGATATTTTGATGGATGTATAAATTCTTTATGGCCTGCTGAATTCGGATCTGATTATGTATTTTACATTATGTCAACACCTATGTACGGAATATTCAGGTGAATTACTCCAATTTTACTTTACCAGGCATACAAGCTTGCAGCTGTACGTGATTAGATTTGTAAAATTTGTCAAATATATATTCACCATCGCAAAATTTAAGCACTACCCTATTTTGCCATGGTCTCGCAAAGCACCGATCTGAATCACCTTGAACACTTTATATTGTGTCTCAGAGCTAGTGACAGCTAGGAATTCCACAATACAGACAAGACAAGAATTGACCTAAACACTCCATGAGCGATATACAGTTCAGGCGGTTGATTAACGGTATAAGAAGAACGTCGTCCGTAAGAGGAAGGGTACACCAGATACTGACAGGTTACTGTAGCAATACAAAGGACGATTGCTACTTTGTGATCAAACACATCATTTTTCCTACAATGTTTTTCGCTGGAACTGACATAATTAATTCGTTCATCAATTGCGCCATTTTCAGCCATTGTCTTTTCGTGCTTATAACGTTCTGATTAATGACAATGTTTTTTCTCTCTTTTATAAGAGTAGCAGTGTATGTTGGTTTAGAACAAGTTCAGTTTCGCACTGTCTAATCGCGCTTTTCGCAACTGTACATGCTTAAGCAATACAATGGTTGATAAATAGGGTGGTGCTTAACTTTTGCGTACGTGTATATTCAAATCCTTAAGGTCTGATTGATTACTACAGTAAATAGAACGTTTAACTGCAAAGATAAGTATGTAGACCTCCGTTCTATCACGCGCACCCAACACCAAAAGAGAGGCCAGGTGTAGAGATAACGCTCGAACGTAGAACTGATCTCTGATCGACTGTATAGATTTTAAAATTGTAAGACGTCCTTTTTATCAAGCAGCTGGTTTAGAAGATCTGTTTAGTCGAATAAAAGAAGACTGTATTTTAGGTTATTTGAGAGAAATCCCTTTGTTGTATGAGTTTTAATGTATGTACATGTTTTTAGTGTGCTGTTTTTACTTCTGGATTGCTGGGTTGTTGACTTGTTTTTGTTGGAATACTTAGAATTTTGTTTAATCGTCGCTATATAGCTGAAATATTGCTGAACGCGACGTTAAACCTTAAATCTCTCTCTCTCTCTCTCTCTCTCTCATGAAGAAAGTGGAAAAGCTCCACCGAGCTACTGATCAATAAATATAATTAATAAACGGAATAAATGATGCCAATTGATTCTAGGTGAATAATTATTTGTTATTCCTTTATTTATGAGACCGATGTGATTTATATGATTTCTTTGTCTGTAAACCCACTTTTATCACCGGATATGGTTAAGCGTTTTATGGCAATACATCAACATATAACCTAACTTATTTTGAAAGCTTTGAACGACACATGATGAGAATAGATTCGCCGCCTTATGTTGATATTGATGTTTGTGCTAACCACTATGGGCGTTACAATCTATTTGCCTTGATGGAGCCTGATGTTTTCGACTGGCTATTGTAACCTGAGATTCACTGTTCAGTTTATTAAAACATCATAAAATGAGTGATATTTAAAAGCTGACAAAATGAGTGTTACCACTGATATTTAACTAAAACGTTCCAGCACGCACGATACCATGTCTCTTATCTAAAACGTACCAGGACGCACGATACCATGTCTCTTAACTAAAACGTACCAGCACGCGCGATACCATGTCTCTTAACTAAAACGTACCAGCACGCACGATACCATGTGTCTTAACTAAAACGTTCCAGCACGCACGATACCATGTCTCTTATCTAAAACGTACCAGCACGCGCGATACCATGTCTCTTAACTAAAACGTTCCAGCACGCACGATACCATGTCTCTAAAACGTACCAGGACGCACGATACCACGTGTCTTAACTAAAACGTACCAGCACGCGCGATACCATGTCTCTTAACTAAAACGTACCAGCACGCACGATATCATGTCTCTCAACTAAAACGTACTAGCATGCACGATACCATGTATCTTAACTAAAACGTACCAGCACGCACGATACCATGTCTCTTAAATCCGAACGTATGCTAATATTGCACTCTGAAATGCAAAATATATGGATGATCATTAAATCTTATTTAATGGCATTGAAAGTTCCTCATTTGACCGTCATGGTCATACACGGTATTGACGAACCGAGATGGGATTCAGCGAAATGACATGTTCTTCAAATTTCCGAGCCAGAAGAACTGATGACCCACAAATACAAACTGAATTACAGTTACTGGAGAATGGAAAATTGCACCATATGGAACGGTTCAATATGAATTCGCTTATGGTGTGGTGCTGGTAGGGACAAACTGCATCAGAAGTATCCGCAACCAAAGAGTAGTCGATGATGGATTAATTTACTGCGAGAACCAGGTCACATCACATGCCAGAATAAAACTCGAGAATTTTCGACATGTATTTGAGAGTTTATGTTAAAAACCCCCGTTTACCCTCGAAGTCGTCCATAAAAAATATCCAACATTTCTATAATTAACCGTCACCACAAATTCATACACTTTCGGTGCGGAACGGAGTAAAAACTTCCTAAGACATTCCTATTCTCTCTCTGTCCCTCAACTCTTTTTAAACGTATTTGAATATGACAGTATTGATTTAACTCGAGATTAATGACACCTAATATCAGACGACTTGATAACCAAAGGATCAATTCATACTGATTTCCAAGGTGGAAAACTTGGGCTATCGTGTCTCACCGATGTTTTAATCAGTTGACAAAGCCACGGGCAGAGCGTGCAGGTTATGTCGTTAATAAATTAGAGCAATGTAAATATGTAAAGCTCTCTGCATCGCTCATTATCCTTAGCCAGAAGAAAAGCAAAACAACATAAACGAGTCAATGACTTCATCAAGCTTGACATACCAAGAAGACGGGCCCGGTCATGGAAAATCCAGAAAATTATAGAACCCTCTCGTTAGCCGCCGAAGACACAGCCGTCTAACGCTACCTGAATTTAAACTTAAAGAGACAACTCTTGTGTTGTCCCTTCAATTGACAACTCAATACGCCTTGACAAAGTCCCGTCTTCACAGTTACTTATCCGTGTTATTTGTGGATTATTGTCCCCCGCCGCAACGCGGCCGGGGGACTTTAAAATGGTTCTTGCTTCTATGTGTCCGTGCATGTCCGTGGATGTCCGTGCATGTCTGTTGGAATGATTACTTCCTAACGCTGTGTTGGATTCTTCCGAAATTCGGCATACACATTCCTTGCGACAAGACGCCAGTCGGTATCGCATTTCAGCAACATCTGCCTGAAGGTGGCGCCACTGGGTCAACATGGATCTTGCTTCTTTGTGTCCGTGGATGTCAGTTGCAAGCGATAACTTCCAAACGCTTTCTTGGATTCTTCCGAAATTCGGCATACGCATTCCTTGTGAGAAGACGCGGTTGCATACTGGATTTCAGTAACATTTGGCTGAAGGTGGCGCCACTGAGTTTCGCTTCTTCGCGTCCGTTCGAGTTAAAATGGGTCTTGCTCTTCATGTGTCTGTGGATGTCTGTTCAAATTCTTCACAGGCGATAACTTCCAAAAGCTTTGGTGGATTCCTTCGAAATTTAGCACATACACTCCTTGTGACAAGACATGGGTTGGTATTGCGTTTCAGCAAGATCCACCTGAAGGTGGCGCCACTGGGTCTTGTTCCAATCTTCTGTGCATGTCCGTGTTTTCCATTCAAATTCTTCACAAGCGATAACTTCCAAATGCTTTGTCTAATAATTAGGCATCCCTAAATGTGTTTGTCATTTTTCTTCTTTCTTCCGCTTCTCGCTGTTAGTTTTGAATCTCATATCGCTTTAAATGAAGGACACCATTTTCTTAAATTTGCTGTCCAGTCCTTCTATTCCACATCATATGATTTACACTAAAGCTTTTGCAGGAAGCATATTTTATTTCAGAATTATAATATGAAATAACTGGCGGGGGAATCCCTGCAGTACCGAACCCGTGTTAGTTTTGAATTTCGTATTGCCTTAAATGAAGGACAACATTTCCTCAATTTTGCTATGAAATCATTCTATTCCACATCATATGATTTACCCTAAAGCTTTTGCATGAACCATATTTTATCCCAGAAGTATAATATGAAATAACTGGCGAGGAAATCCCCGCAGTACCGAACCCCTGGTTTTTGAATTTCGTGTCATCTTAAATGAAGGACAACATTTCCTTCAATTTAGCTATCAAATAATTGTAATCCACATCATATGATTTAAACTAAATCTTTTGCACCAACCATATTTTATTTCAGATGTATAACATGAAATACCCAACCCAGGTTGTTTTTTTTGAATTTCGTGTCATCTTAAATGAAGGACAACATTTCCTTCAATTTGGCTATCAAATAATTGTATCTCACATCATATGATTTACCCTAAAGCTTCTGCAGGAACCATTTGTTTCCACACGTGTAACTTACTACATTAATTACAACTGAGTTCCTAAAGTTTGGGTGCACTGTGCATATGATCAGTTTCCTGAATTGAATTGAATTCCACCTTGTGGTTTTTCGGACTGACAGATGATGGCATGCAGTTGTCAGTGTGGTTGTTTCATGTACAGGGAGCTTTCTATGGCATTCATGTCAGCATACCTACCACTACCCTCAAGGAGAGCATGTCCCCATCCCCAGGGCGCCGAGCCGCACCCTCTATCTCCCAAATTAGCCTGCGCCCAACCCTCATATATTGTGTTTGAGCATATATATCTCCAATATATCTTGGCAGAAGCTGAAATTTGTGTGTTGTCTGCAATATTGGGATAATTGCAACCCCAAAAGGTTTCAATTTATCAGGCACAGAATTGCTTGGAATTGTTTTTCGTGCCAATCCGCTTCTGGGTGGCTCCACCTCGGGCCAAGTTAAAATTGCATCTCCAGACAATAAGTTTTGAAAACCTTAAGGATTCTTTCCAAATTTGGTGATCTGCCTTGACAATGTTTTTCATGTTGATAGGGGAACCACCTGAAAGCCAAGTGAAGTGTTTCCAGACAATAACTTTTGAAAACCTGAACCGATTCATTCCAAATTTGGTGTGTAGGTACCTCGCCTCAATTTCTCGTTTGGCATTGTTTTTCATGCCGATCCACATATAGGTGGTGCCATCTGGGGGCAAATTTAAAATTGTTTTCGGACAATAACTTTTTAATACTTGAATGAAATCTTTCCAAGTTTGGTATACATGTACCTTACCTGAAAGTTTCACTTGGTATTGTTTTTCTTGTCGATCTGATCATAGGTGGCGCCACCTGTAGGCCAAGTTAACATTTTCTATTTCCAATGTCAAGGGATCTTGCCTCAAGATCTCGGTTGGGATTATGCCTATCTGCCTATCTGCCTACACATGGCACTACCTGAGGGCCAAGGTAAAATTGCATTTCCGGACAGTAACTGTTGGACCTTATGGATTCTTTTAAATTTGGTATGTGGGTACCTACCTTCAAGGCATCTTATGGGGCCATGTTAATGATGTTTTTCCTAATTTTTACGTTTTTAATTTCTTCACAAATAATGAATGTTTCCAATCGTGCCTCATGCCTCCAATCGTATTCGATCGACTGTATCTAGTTTCTTCAATATTTGGCATATGCATTCCTTGTGACAAGATGTTGATTGGTATTGCGTTTCAGAAAGATCTGCCTGTAGATGGCGCCACTAGGGTTCTTTCCGTTCTTTTGTGCTGCAAGCAATAACTTTGAAACGCTTTGAAATGTTGCTCGAAATTTGGTTTCCGGGCAATAACTTGAGAACTGCTCATCAAATTCTTCCCAAATTAGGCATGCATATACATTGTACCTTGCCACGAGGTGTTGCTTGGGATTGCGTTATCCACTTCTGTTCAGAAAGTAACGCCACCTGATGACAAAATCTAAAATTTGTTTTTGGCCAATAACTTGAGAATTGCATGCTCATAGGATTTTTCTCAAATTTAGCATGCATGTACCATGCCAGGAGATGTTGCATGGGATTGCCTTTCACTCACTTGCACTTACAGGTGACGCCACCTGGTGGCAAAATCCCAAATTTGTCTCCGGGTAATACCATGACCTAAGATATCGCTTGAGATTGCATTGCGCCTATAGGTGGCGCCACCAGGTGTTAAAATCAAAATTTGTTTTCAGCCATTAACTTGAGAACTGCTCATCAGAATCTCGTCAAATTTAGCATGCATGTATCATGCCAGGAGCCAGAAAGCAGTCAGATAATATCAAAGGCTTTCTCTAAATTTGCCATCTATTTCAGTATCTTCAGTGCATATCCTTATTTGATTTGAATTTCCTTTTCTCTCATTGTCGCTGAGAGTCATATTGCTTTTTGATATGTCAGCCCTGACCGATTGGAATTATGGCAAATGTTCAACAATTGACGTCTGACTGTGATTAGTTTCCAAGGCCGTAGTGGTCCTTATCCTGCTCATTGCATACGGCTGGAAGGGATAATTTAAAAAAAACGGTCACCGTCTTGTCAAAAGGACTCTCTATACAGGCTATGATTTGATGTGTGGAAATCCAAGTCCGATTAACCTTCATTGTGAAGCCGTCGTCCATTCATCAACAGCTATTGGTGTACAGTAGCTGCACTGTGGACGTCCTCAATGAAAATATCTACACGATCCCTAATACGCGAATCTTCTAAATAAATGCTGGCACATCACCAGTAATTGGTAATGAGGCTTGGACTTCACCATTTACTGGTGACAACAAATTGTGACGTGGTCAGTTCATCACTATTAATTGGTGAAGTGTTCAAATATTCTGAACACACAACATGTTTAACAACAGCTTGGCATTATTACGACTCCAAATCTACGAGACTTTCGTGGCTGGTTGTCAGAGACCTTGACCGTTGAAATGTTGACCTCATTCTTGGTATCCGACACATTGCTCTTTACAACTGCATCCACTCACAAAAATGTGATTTTCAATGGTTTGCCGATTGTATCCCCAGCGGCCTTAACATTTCACCTTTCGACCTCATACGTATCTGTGCGTGTCATAAACGTGAGATATTTCTGAAGTCCGATCGCAATTCACATCCTTTGACAAAAGTGCCAGCACAGACAATTTCCTGAAGGAAGGCGGAGTGGAGGGGGGGGGGGCACTGTGACGTGACCTTTGACTCGTTTGATCCGTTCACTCCACAAAAGCAATTTGAATTTCGAGGATTACGTGTTACGTGTTGGTAGATGTCATTTTCCATTGTTCTGTCATTTTTGAGCTCGAAATTATCCTGAACGGCATAGATGATTTTTTTCAAGAGATGTCTCTAAATAAATGCATAACTACTTTAGAAGATGCCGAAAGGATTTTTGCTCATTGTAATATACTGGAAACGTGGATACAACGGTGAGTTTAGGGCTTTGGGGTCCAATTTCATTTTTCAGCTATGTAGCTTATAATTAGGTGATCTAATTGTCTGAGCAAGCGATGCTCGTATGTCCTCCTCTCATACAAAGAGGACACAGAAGCTCCAAATAATTTCACGGAGTTTCTATCATATTAAGATGACTAGGGTGTTCCAAACGATATCGATCCCTCTTAAATGCATTCTTGAATATATGGATGGGTTTGGTGATTCAGCTGACAACTTTTCATTTTTGGACAAAACGCGTCCGCTCTGCTGACAATTCATCATTGAAATCGAAAGACCTATTCCATTTTGTCACAATTCAAATTGTGACAAAACGCGTTGACTATGCATGCAGTGTTAACCCGTTTGTCAAAATTGTGACAAATGCAACAGTTGTGACAACACACACTGATTCTTCATGTAGCGTTAACACGTTTTGTCTTAATGCGAATAATGCGATATATGTGACAAAACGCGTTGAAGATCTATACACTTCAAGATCGTGACTGAGATACATTATTCTCTAGATGACAACTCTACAACGAATATCATATGGATTAAGAATACTGATCAACGATACGGATTTGATATTTTTGGAACATCATGATGTCTTGCCGGCATCATTGAAAATTGTTGACCGCTTCTCTCTTGCAGGACACTAGCCTATGTTTATACTATGATTGTCTTTTTGAATTTTTGTGCTGATGCTGTTATATGGAAAATGGATTAAGTCTTTGAATTATGGATGCGGATATTCTTCAATGGACTACGGCTGAGTCATGAATGACGAACCAGGGGCTTGTAATTCCAACAATTGGACGAGCAACTTTATTTCTTTGTATCGCATTAGGTATTGAATCACGGTCGACGACAACATTCTTACGCAGTTAAATAACATAACATTTCTGCAGAAAGGGTTGGTAATATTAATTAATTAGTGCAATCCTATTCCCAGAAACAGCCTGAATTTTATTTGCACTCTACATTTCATATTGCGTAGCGAGCAACTTTGTAGTGCACATGACCGGTTAATCCAGAAACTCCACACCAGTAAAAATTACGCAAAATTAGAAAAAAATTACAAGGGGTGAGGCAAATGCCGGAGTACTGATAATAAGTCAAATGGCCACACAGGGTTATATTCCAACCATTTTGTGAGTTTAACAGAGAAAAATGATAGTTGGGGGAGGAGGCAGATATTCATTACACACTGACGCCCGCTGGCGAAAGATTCACCCTTAGAAGATGATCGGTTATCGGCACTTCGTAACAAGAAGGCTTCTATTTCCTCGTATTAACTTTAGGATCGATACTACCAGAGACTCGTGAAAACTCTTCCGGTGCCCCTGGTACATGTGCAGGGTCAGTACACTTAGCTTTCGACACGATCTTGTCACTGGCAAACAGAGCCTCCTACACCTGTCGTATCGCATCCCGTTAGGAGGAATGCCATTCAATATTGGATCAAATTGCCAATTAGTCGAACAAAACGCCATTCGGAGCTCATCGTTAAATGTGCCCGGTGGCACACCTTTTCCATACAAATAATTCGTTCAAGCATCTTCCGCCGTCCATTACGACCTTCGTGTGAACTTCTATTTCTTCAATCAACGCATTCATTTTTCCTAAGAGTTCAAATTCAATACATCTCCACTAATTGGGTAAGAGTAAGAACGCCATTTAAGCGATCCACTTGAGGCATGATACGAATCCCTTTGGAAGAAAGAATACTTGACATTGGCGATCGAAATCTATCAGTTTGCAACAACCATAACATGTACCACGTGTTCTTGTTGTCGACGATAGCTTTATTAACTTATAGATGAATTTTGAGGCGGAGAGCTGTTATCTTTTCATGTTCTTCCATAAGTGCATATGACGAGAGATTTTTTCATAGACGACGGCTGTATATTTCATATCGGATATGGGGTCTGCATTATAAAAAAACTCGGTCTTCAATTTTGGTTTTATGTCGATTGTGAAGGAAAACAGATGTGCCACGGTTGCCTTCTTCCTTGACAGTATTTTTTACTTTTCACAAGAAAAAGATGTTTAAGAAATTTGGTTAAGCATTTTTTTTTCGAAGTTCCAGACTATATGTAGTTGTCATGTAATGGTACCTATTAGTTAATATAATCCAAGAAGTTTAAGTGGAGCAAATAAACGTAAGGCAGTTGCTGATTGCGCCTAGCTGGGGACAATCAATTAGGTTGCAATATCAATGGCTAGTTCTATATATAATATGATCTAAGAAGTAATTTTGTCCAATAGAGATGGTCGAGCAAAAATGTACTACAATAAATGTATTGGTTTAAAAAATCAATATTAGTCACATTGGGTGGTATGGAATGAAATGAAAGCCGCCATGCGCATTTTGTATGATTGAATTTGTATGAATCCTACAGTCTGCAAACCGTTCTTAAAGTTCATTGTACAATTAACGTACAAAACAGTCAATCCCTAAGAGAGCATTCGTAATATGACTCAATTGTGCTAAACGTTACCCTAAGAGAACTCTGCGAGGAATACTTACTTAGACTGTCGAAACTGGGAATTTGTTGGTCACCCTTGATGGTATCGGTGAACTATTACAGATGACTGTAGGATCCTAAATGTTATACATCAGGATATCCGTAACAGTTTGAGATAACGTCAAAATTAAAACAAAGATATGACAATTACATGGGTAGTCCTGTGATCACAGGTATAAAGGTAAAATCTATTCCCATCTCTTACATATCTCTGCAATGACATTCTCAGTATATGGGTTTCTGGCAAATTTGACGAGGTCTGGTGACTAAAAAGTAACCAGTTGACTGAACAGGAAAGCTTCTCTCGGCACCTGACATCCAGGCTCTAGTAAACGGAGGATTCTCGAACGTAGCCTTATTATCTCAGTCGTGCTTTTATTGCAGATGTTCATGTGTAGAATAAGATGTAACCACACGGTCCCCAGCCCCGGCTTAAGCGGAATTTGATACGCTAGTTTGGGAGCTATTATGACACATCAGTTCAAAGAATTAGCTCATCTGATGCTAATGGATAAGCATCAAGAGCGTCTGATGGTCTCAACATCGGATAAACGTGGTAGATGCAGAAATACCCAGGAAAAACAACCTGTAATGCCTGACGTCGTGCGACGCCAAGAAAATAAATCTACATATATCTGTCAAATGACATGTACATAGGGCGGGCCTCGGGGGGGGAAATCCACTAGCAAAATCCTACCACATACAGATGATAAATTGGACTGATGTGTAAGAGGTGGGAAAAGTTGACGTATGGCGAATGAAAAGCAACCATATCACTCCACAGGAAGATTTCTCTCGGAAACTGACAGTAAGACTCTAGAATACGGAGAATTCTCGGACGTAACCTTAGTATGTCAGCCGCGCTTTTATTGGAGTTGTTCATGTGAAGAATATGAAGTACATTTGTAACCGCGCTACCCCTATCACCGGCTTAAGCTCGGGAACTGTGATGACAGTTCAGCTAAAGTAATTAACTCATCTGATATCATGACAGAACAGATTACTGTTCTTAAATATGCGAGTTGTACTTAAGGGAAAATGACTCTAAAATAAAATATACCTGTTCACATGCGGCAAAGAATATCATAATAACGTAACCTAACCGAAAATCTTTTACTAAATATGAACAGCATTACACTTAGTTATATATAAATGTACAGGTATTTAAGTGTTAATTCAAATATGGGAGAAAAATAAAGTTCATTATTCCCAAAATATTAAGATGGATTTAACCATATACTCTCTTTTGTGGTTTTGGCTCACCGGTCTCTCACATACGCTGTATAATTATACGTCAGAAGGCAGAATAGGTGTGAGGAATGTATTTGACCTCAAATTGATTCTGAACATGGAAGCGGCAATAAGTGGTCCGAGATATTTGTCGACAACAATAACCTGATTGATATTATGGCTTACGTCAGTTAGAAATAAATTTAGGAGTCTTTCATGTTATTCGTATTTAGATGATTTACTATCACTGTTTGGAGTGCACACACGATAGTTTTTTTTATCAGTTATTGCCTATTCCCAACGGATCTATCTCCGTTGACTCTTCTGGATATGACATCGACTTCAGAGGACATCGTAGGGAGATGGATACCGAGGGAACTATTCTTACCTTATCTTATTTGGAAGAGACTGTACTAGTTGCACTTTACATGCCAACTTGTCACAATAGTTCCCTGATGAAGAGGGTATTATTGACATAATAGTTACATTATGGGAATTTAATTTCCTGTCATGAGTTCCTACCTCCGCATAGATATGCTGTACTCCTCCAACCAAAATGCATATTCTAACATGAGGTATTATGAGCAATGGTTATCTTCAAATGGTTGATTCAACCCAAATGTTGAAATAAGTTTGAATATCCCATATTATCATATCTCAGAGAAGCATGTAGACTTTTGATTGGCTGACAGACCTCATGTGTGATGCTGTATTGTCAACTTGCTGGTCGAATATATATCGTATACCCCCGTCGCCAAGGGCAACGAACAGGTGTTCACTAGATTCCATCGTCTGCTAAACAAAATGGCTGAATCAGGCAAACGTTTCGCGTCTCACACGGACGATGAAGTTGTTGAAAAGCGGGCTAATATTATTCCCAGCAACACAAAAAAATCGAACAAAGCGTCCGCCAGAACTTTGAAGTATTACCTGAAAGAGAAGGGACAGAGTGAAGAATTCGAAGGATTCTCGGCCGAGAGGTTAGCAGAGGTACTCAGTCATTTTTATTTGGATGCCCGAAAACAAGACGGAGAATTGTACAAAACATCCACTCTCGAAAACTTTCGACATTCTCTGAATCGTTACCTGAAGGCCCCACCGTATTTGAAAACTTTTGATTTGATTAGAAATTCGGAGTTTAATGAAGCCAACGAGTGCTTCAAAACCGCACTTGCAGAGTTGAAGGCATCTGGAAAAGGCGACACCGATCATTATGAGCCCATAAACGAGTCCGATCGTTGTAAACTCTACAAGTCTGTTCTCATGTCCCCAAAAACCCCAACTGGGCTTGCAAATAAAGTTCAGTTCGATGTACGTCTGTTCTTCTTTAGAAGGGGAGTGGAGAATATGGAAAAGATGACAAAAAACACATTCATCATCAAGCGGGACCCGAAAACTGGGCAGAGGTATGTGAAAAAAAGGAGGATGAACTCACAAAAAATCGCCGGACCCAGCAAAAAGAGGGTGTTACCGGATTCATACCTGAAGAAGAAGGTTCCCCGTTCTGTCCTGTTGCTTCATTCGAAAGTTATATCTCCAAACTCCATCCGAAATGTGATCGCTTGTGGCAGTACCCGGTTGATAGTTTCCTCGACGACGATAAAGTTTGGTATTATAACAAACCTATTGGGAAATACCGCTTGGCAGCCTTCATGACCAACCTGGGCACTCGTCTGAAACTTTCTGCACCATACACTAACCACAGTATACGAGCAACCGGCATCACCATCCTTGGTAGAAACAACTATTCAGCATCTCAAATAATGGCTGTCACAGGTCACAGATCTGTCTCGTCGCTGTCGGTTTACCAGCGAGTAAGTGATGGCGAGAAACTGCAAATGGGCCACACGGTTGCGTCAGTAGCCTTTCCTGACACGATGGGTTCAACCCGAAAGACGAATACCGGTACGCATACACTTCCAGTAAATGTTCTTATTATACACCTATGCCCCTGCCCTATCCTTATAACATTAGCACCCGAGTCCAGTATTCTCCCATATTGGACAGTTACTTATTGGACAGTGTATCTTAGCAACGAAGGGTCATGCTCCGCCGGGACTATTTTTTATTTACAAACGAAAGGTCACGCAAGTGCAATAGCAGACGACAACAACATAAACATGGCGAGCGATGACACGAATGTTGGGACTGATCTTGCAAAGTGGCTGTCCGATCTAAGTGGAAATGAACTTGATTTAATGTTTACACCATTTGAGGAGGAAAGTTCGGTGTCCACAATCAGTGTTGAAACCAGTACGTCCTCGAGAGATGTTGCAGTTCCAAATGTGCAGACGTTCATAGATTCACAGAAAAAACAAAATACTGTGAAAACAACGAAACGAGATATACAAAACGTGCAGAGATGGCTATGGGAACAGAAGAGAGAGCCCCGACTGATCGAATTCATACCACCAGAGTTCTTAAACGATTATTTGGCCGAACTGTTCATTAGCATACGGAAACAGGATGGAACAGAGTATGAACCGTCAAGCCTCGACTCTATCAAAAATTCTGTGGAACGACACTTGAAGGATAAAGCGTATGCCATTTCCTTGCGGGATCGTAGATTCCATAAAGCTAACCAAGCTCTGACGGCCAAAAAGATGGATCTCAAGAAGCAAGGGAAAGGTCGAAAACCCCAAGCTTCGCAGGCCATTACACCGCATGAAGAAGAGGTACTGTTTGCCTCCGATCAGTTGGGAAATAAAACCCCCCGGGCCCTCCAGTTCTCTCTCTTTTTCTTTATGGGGAAAACTTTCGGATTTCGCGGCCGCGACGAGCACAGGAAGTTACAGTTTGGGGACATTACATTAAAATCCGACACAGACGGGCAAGAATATTTAGAGTGGATGGAGCGTGACAGCAAAACAAGAGACGGAAGCAAACGTGACGACTGGAGAGATGTCCCCCCGCGCCTTTTCGCCACAAAAAGTGAAGATAAATCACGCGATCCAGTCGAGTTGTATAAAGAATTTGTGAGTCGAAGACCAGTTGAAGCAAATAGCTCTCACAGTCCGTTTTATCTCACACCTATTCCAGTTAAACGTATCGAAACAAACGACAGAGTTTGGTACTATAACTCACCGATGGGCGTCAAAACACTGGGCTCCCTTGTGACGAAGGCAGTTGAAGCGGCGGGGATAACAGGTCGAAAGTCCAACCATTCGATCAGAAAAACCACAGCTAAAACCCTCACTAAAGCGGGTATCTCTGCTCACAAAATCATCCAAGTCACGGGACATAAAAGCATTGCCTCACTTTCCAGTTATGACACCAGTATGGATTTTGAAGAACAGAAGAAAATGTCCGAGATCTTGAATTCTAATTCCCTGCAGAAGAAAGTCACTCCATCGTGTACGGTCTCCTCGTCGGCTTCAACGGCAACAAGTGAGCGCACAGCCGAGTCAATGCCAATTATGAATCTTTGAATTATGGATGCGGATATTCTTCAATGGACTACGGCTGAGTCATGAATGACGAACCAGGGGCTTGTAATTCCAACAATTGGACGAGCAACTTTATTTCTTTGTATCGCATTAGGTATTGAATCACGGTCGACGACAACATTCTTACGCAGTTAAATAACATAACATTTCTGCAGAAAGGGTTGGTAATATTAATTAATTAGTGCAATCCTATTCCCAGAAACAGCCTGAATTTTATTTGCACTCTACATTTCATATTGCGTAGCGAGCAACTTTGTAGTGCACATGACCGGTTAATCCAGAAACTCCACACCAGTAAAAATTACGCAAAATTAGAAAAAAATTACAAGGGGTGAGGCAAATGCCGGAGTACTGATAATAAGTCAAATGGCCACACAGGGTTATATTCCAACCATTTTGTGAGTTTAACAGAGAAAAATGATAGTTGGGGGAGGAGGCAGATATTCATTACACACTGACGCCCGCTGGCGAAAGATTCACCCTTAGAAGATGATCGGTTATCGGCACTTCGTAACAAGAAGGCTTCTATTTCCTCGTATTAACTTTAGGATCGATACTACCAGAGACTCGTGAAAACTCTTCCGGTGCCCCTGGTACATGTGCAGGGTCAGTACACTTAGCTTTCGACACGATCTTGTCACTGGCAAACAGAGCCTCCTACACCTGTCGTATCGCATCCCGTTAGGAGGAATGCCATTCAATATTGGATCAAATTGCCAATTAACATCTGAGTCGAACAAAACGCCATTCGGAGCTCATCGTTAAATGTGCCCGGTGGCACACCTTTTCCATACAAATAATTCGTTCAAGCATCTTCCGCCGTCCATTACGACCTTCGTGTGAACTTCTATTTCTTCAATCAACGCATTCATTTTTCCTAAGAGTTCAAATTCAATACATCTCCACTAATTGGGTAAGAGTAAGAACGCCATTTAAGCGATCCACTTGAGGCATGATACGAATCCCTTTGGAAGAAAGAATACTTGACATTGGCGATCGAAATCTATCAGTTTGCAACAACCATAACATGTACCACGTGTTCTTGTTGTCGACGATAGCTTTATTAACTTATAGATGAATTTTGAGGCGGAGAGCTGTTATCTTTTCATGTTCTTCCATAAGTGCATATGACGAGAGATTTTTTCATAGACGACGGCTGTATATTTCATATCGGATATGGGGTCTGCATTATAAAAAAACTCGGTCTTCAATTTTGGTTTTATGTCGATTGTGAAGGAAAACAGATGTGCCACGGTTGCCTTCTTCCTTGACAGTATTTTTTACTTTTCACAAGAAAAAGATGTTTAAGAAATTTGGTTAAGCATTTTTTTTTCGAAGTTCCAGACTATATGTAGTTGTCATGTAATGGTACCTATTAGTTAATATAATCCAAGAAGTTTAAGTGGAGCAAATAAACGTAAGGCAGTTGCTGATTGCGCCTAGCTGGGGACAATCAATTAGGTTGCAATATCAATGGCTAGTTCTATATATAATATGATCTAAGAAGTAATTTTGTCCAATAGAGATGGTCGAGCAAAAATGTACTACAATAAATGTATTGGTTTAAAAAATCAATATTAGTCACATTGGGTGGTATGGAATGAAATGAAAGCCG
Organism: Hanleya hanleyi; assembly: GCA_036873755.1. NCBI lineage: Eukaryota > Metazoa > Mollusca > Polyplacophora > Lepidopleurida > Hanleyidae > Hanleya > Hanleya hanleyi. The sequence continues at coordinate 385,254 of JAVTVY010021036.1, read as the reverse complement.
CCATGCGCATTTTGTATGATTGAATTTGTATGAATCCTACAGTCTGCAAACCGTTCTTAAAGTTCATTGTACAATTAACGTACAAAACAGTCAATCCCTAAGAGAGCATTCGTAATATGACTCAATTGTGCTAAACGTTACCCTAAGAGAACTCTGCGAGGAATACTTACTTAGACTGTCGAAACTGGGAATTTGTTGGTCACCCTTGATGGTATCGGTGAACTATTACAGATGACTGTAGGATCCTAAATGTTATACATCAGGATATCCGTAACAGTTTGAGATAACGTCAAAATTAAAACAAAGATATGACAATTACATGGGTAGTCCTGTGATCACAGGTATAAAGGTAAAATCTATTCCCATCTCTTACATATCTCTGCAATGACATTCTCAGTATATGGGTTTCTGGCAAATTTGACGAGGTCTGGTGACTAAAAAGTAACCAGTTGACTGAACAGGAAAGCTTCTCTCGGCACCTGACATCCAGGCTCTAGTAAACGGAGGATTCTCGAACGTAGCCTTATTATCTCAGTCGTGCTTTTATTGCAGATGTTCATGTGTAGAATAAGATGTAACCACACGGTCCCCAGCCCCGGCTTAAGCGGAATTTGATACGCTAGTTTGGGAGCTATTATGACACATCAGTTCAAAGAATTAGCTCATCTGATGCTAATGGATAAGCATCAAGAGCGTCTGATGGTCTCAACATCGGATAAACGTGGTAGATGCAGAAATACCCAGGAAAAACAACCTGTAATGCCTGACGTCGTGCGACGCCAAGAAAATAAATCTACATATATCTGTCAAATGACATGTACATAGGGCGGGCCTCGGGGGGGGGAAATCCACTAGCAAAATCCTACCACATACAGATGATAAATTGGACTGATGTGTAAGAGGTGGGAAAAGTTGACGTATGGCGAATGAAAAGCAACCATATCACTCCACAGGAAGATTTCTCTCGGAAACTGACAGTAAGACTCTAGAATACGGAGAATTCTCGGACGTAACCTTAGTATGTCAGCCGCGCTTTTATTGGAGTTGTTCATGTGAAGAATATGAAGTACATTTGTAACCGCGCTACCCCTATCACCGGCTTAAGCTCGGGAACTGTGATGACAGTTCAGCTAAAGTAATTAACTCATCTGATATCATGACAGAACAGATTACTGTTCTTAAATATGCGAGTTGTACTTAAGGGAAAATGACTCTAAAATAAAATATACCTGTTCACATGCGGCAAAGAATATCATAATAACGTAACCTAACCGAAAATCTTTTACTAAATATGAACAGCATTACACTTAGTTATATATAAATGTACAGGTATTTAAGTGTTAATTCAAATATGGGAGAAAAATAAAGTTCATTATTCCCAAAATATTAAGATGGATTTAACCATATACTCTCTTTTGTGGTTTTGGCTCACCGGTCTCTCACATACGCTGTATAATTATACGTCAGAAGGCAGAATAGGTGTGAGGAATGTATTTGACCTCAAATTGATTCTGAACATGGAAGCGGCAATAAGTGGTCCGAGATATTTGTCGACAACAATAACCTGATTGATATTATGGCTTACGTCAGTTAGAAATAAATTTAGGAGTCTTTCATGTTATTCGTATTTAGATGATTTACTATCACTGTTTGGAGTGCACACACGATAGTTTTTTTTATCAGTTATTGCCTATTCCCAACGGATCTATCTCCGTTGACTCTTCTGGATATGACATCGACTTCAGAGGACATCGTAGGGAGATGGATACCGAGGGAACTATTCTTACCTTATCTTATTTGGAAGAGACTGTACTAGTTGCACTTTACATGCCAACTTGTCACAATAGTTCCCTGATGAAGAGGGTATTATTGACATAATAGTTACATTATGGGAATTTAATTTCCTGTCATGAGTTCCTACCTCCGCATAGATATGCTGTACTCCTCCAACCAAAATGCATATTCTAACATGAGGTATTATGAGCAATGGTTATCTTCAAATGGTTGATTCAACCCAAATGTTGAAATAAGTTTGAATATCCCATATTATCATATCTCAGAGAAGCATGTAGACTTTTGATTGGCTGACAGACCTCATGTGTGATGCTGTATTGTCAACTTGCTGGTCGAATATATATCGTATACCCCCGTCGCCAAGGGCAACGAACAGGTGTTCACTAGATTCCATCGTCTGCTAAACAAAATGGCTGAATCAGGCAAACGTTTCGCGTCTCACACGGACGATGAAGTTGTTGAAAAGCGGGCTAATATTATTCCCAGCAACACAAAAAATCGAACAAAGCGTCCGCCAGAACTTTGAAGTATTACCTGAAAGAGAAGGGACAGAGTGAAGAATTCGAAGGATTCTCGGCCGAGAGGTTAGCAGAGGTACTTAGTCATTTTTATTTGGATGCCCGAAAACAAGACGGAGAATTGTACAAAACATCCACTCTCGAAAACTTTCGACATTCTCTGAATCGTTACCTGAAGGCCCCACCGTATTTGAAAACTTTTGATTTGATTAGAAATTCGGAGTTTAATGAAGCCAACGAGTGCTTCAAAACCGCACTTGCAGAGTTGAAGGCATCTGGAAAAGGCGACACTGATCATTATGAGCCCATAAACGAGTCCGATCGTTGTAAACTCTACAAGTCTGTTCTCATGTCCCCAAAAACCCCAACTGGGCTTGCAAATAAAGTTCAGTTCGATGTACGTCTGTTCTTCTTTAGAAGGGGAGTGGAGAATATGGAAAAGATGACAAAAACACATTCATCATCAAGCGGGACCCGAAAACTGGGCAGAGGTATGTGAAAAAAAGGAGGATGAACTCACAAAAAATCGCCGGACCCAGCAAAAAGAGGGTGTTACCGGATTCATACCTGAAGAAGAAGGTTCCCCGTTCTGTCCTGTTGCTTCATTCGAAAGTTATATCTCCAAACTCCATCCGAAATGTGATCGCTTGTGGCAGTACCCGGTTGATAGTTTCCTCGACGACGATAAAGTTTGGTATTATAACAAACCTATTGGGAAATACCGCTTGGCAGCCTTCATGACCAACCTGGGCACTCGTCTGAAACTTTCTGCACCATACACTAACCACAGTATACGAGCAACCGGCATCACCATCCTTGGTAGAAACAACTATTCAGCATCTCAAATAATGGCTGTCACAGGTCACAGATCTGTCTCGTCGCTGTCGGTTTACCAGCGAGTAAGTGATGGCGAGAAACCGCAAATGGGCCACACGGTTGCGTCAGTAGCCTTTCCTGACACGATGGGTTCAACCCGAAAGACGAATACCGGTACGCATACACTTCCAGTAAATGTTCTTATTATACACCTATGCCCCTGCCCTATCCTTATAACATTAGCACCCGAGTCCAGTATTCTCCCATATTGGACAGTTACTTATTGGACAGTGTATCTTAGCAACGAAGGGTCATGCTCCGCCGGGACTATTTTTTATTTACAAACGAAAGGTCACGCAAGTGCAATAGCAGACGACAACAACATAAACATGGCGAGCGATGACACGAATGTTGGGACTGATCTTGCAAAGTGGCTGTCCGATCTAAGTGGAAATGAACTTGATTTAATGTTTACACCATTTGAGGAGGAAATTTCGGTGTCCACAATCAGTGTTGAAACCAGTACGTCCTCGAGAGATGTTGCAGTTCCAAATGTGCAGACGTTCATAGATTCACAGAAAAACAAAATACTGTGAAAACAACGAAACGAGATATACAAAACGTGCAGAGATGGCTATGGGAACAGAAGAGAGAGCCCCGACTGATCGAATTCATACCACCAGAGTTCTTAAACGATTATTTGGCCGAACTGTTCATTAGCATACGGAAACAGGATGGAACAGAGTATGAACCGTCAAGCCTCGACTCTATCAAAAATTCTGTGGAACGACACTTGAAGGATAAAGCGTATGCCATTTCCTTGCGGGATCGTAGATTCCATAAAGCTAACCAAGCTCTGACGGCCAAAAAGATGGATCTCAAGAAGCAAGGGAAAGGTCGAAAACCCCAAGCTTCGCAGGCCATTACACCGCATGAAGAAGAGGTACTGTTTGCCTCCGATCAGTTGGGAAATAAAACCCCCCGGGCCCTCCAGTTCTCTCTCTTTTTCTTTATGGGGAAAACTTTCGGATTTCGCGGCCGCGACGAGCACAGGAAGTTACAGTTTGGGGACATTACATTAAAATCCGACACAGACGGGCAAGAATATTTAGAGTGGATGGAGCGTGACAGCAAAACAAGAGACGGAAGCAAACGTGACGACTGGAGAGATGTCCCCCCGCGCCTTTTCGCCACAAAAAGTGAAGATAAATCACGCGATCCAGTCGAGTTGTATAAAGAATTTGTGAGTCGAAGACCAGTTGAAGCAAATAGCTCTCACAGTCCGTTTTATCTCACACCTATTCCAGTTAAACGTATCGAAACAAACGACAGAGTTTGGTACTATAACTCACCGATGGGCGTCAAAACACTGGGCTCCCTTGTGACGAAGGCAGTTGAAGCGGCGGGGATAACAGGTCGAAAGTCCAACCATTCGATCAGAAAAACCACAGCTAAAACCCTCACTAAAGCGGGTATCCCTGCTCACAAAATCATCCAAGTCACGGGACATAAAAGCATTGCCTCACTTTCCAGTTATGACACCAGTATGGATTTTGAAGAACAGAAGAAAATGTCCGAGATCTTGAATTCTAATTCCCTGCAGAAGAAAGTCACTCCATCGTGTACGGTCTCCTCGTCGGCTTCAACGGCAACAAGTGAGCGCACAGCCGAGTCAATGCCATCATCAACACCGTCTACTGCTCGCGACGAAGCTGCTCAACCTGGTCAAGTCGGACAGTTATTCCGAGGAGCTATACTGAATAACTGTACATTTAACATTAATCTCACATCCCATGAATGATAGATAATCATTTTTGTATTGTTGAAAATTTGCGCTAAATCCTCCCGCGTGACTGTTCAGAACTGTTTCCCTGGGAGCGCGTGCTGAATTCGTGACCTATTTACCATATGTTGACTGTTCTATATCAATCCGCCATTCACAAATCTGTTACTACATATTTTACTACGACTGTTACAGGTACTCGTCTTTATGAAATTGTGAATATATTCAACTTTGAAAACATACCTCGTGTTGCTAAGTGATCATTTAGCTATTTAGATGTATAATAAATAGGTTATTGGTTGAATACTGACTGATGTGGACTCGTCCTATTTTTGTGGGGCGAATGTGCGGACTCGCAAGCTCGTCCGCACATCTTCGCCCCACAAAAATAGAACTCGTCCACATCAGTCAGTATTCAACCAATAACCTATAAATATACCTTTTGTTAATAAATACATCGAAAGACCCGTTCCGGATTCACATCTGTTGCGTGGATATGTAAGTTTCAAATACACGTGTGAACTGTTACATTTCCATTCTGTCTATAATTCAACACCGTGTCACTCGACAGTGTCACTTGTGTCATGTTTCCATAACATCACACAGGAGAAGGACCAACATGAACTGACTTAAATTTACAGTTCGAGAGAAAAATCGGAAAAATCAAACTGTCCTGCACAATTTGGCAGAAGTATAGGTATTTGCTTCATTTTCGCACGATCATGTTGATTGCATTTATTGTGCAGTTATTGAACATTGGCGCTGAGGGATTTGCGGCGACCAGGATAGCTGTGAGCTGTGGGAATGTCACACGATGTGGGCGGGACAGCGGTGCTGTCGAATTCACAAAACAGCGGATTAAGATCAAAATCAAAGTCGTCGGCATGGCCTTCTGCTCGTACATCCTGGGTGTGTAACACGACCGACGTGGCATCATTTGACGTGGGTGCAGGGTACTGAGAAGATGATGTCACAGTTTCTGCAGGATGGGGTTTGACAATTATAGGTTATTGGTTGAATACTGACTGGATGTGGACGTGAGTTCTATTTTGTGGGCGAAGATGCGGACGAGCCTGCGAGTCCGCACATTCGCCCCACAAAAATAGGACGAGTCCACATCAGTCAGTATTCACCAATAACCTATTTATTATACATCTAAATAGCTAAATGATCACTTAGCAACACGAGGTATGTTTTCAAAGTTGAATATATTCACAATTTCATAAAGACGAGTACCTGTAACAGTCGTAGTAAAATACGTAGTAACAGATTTGTGAATGGCGGATTGATATAGAACAGTCAACATATGGTAAATAGGTCACGAATTCAGCACGCGCTCCCAGGGAAACAGTTCTGAACAGTCACGCGGGAGGATTTAGCGCAAATTTTCAACAATACAAAAATGATTATCTATCATTCATGGGATGTGAGATTAATGTTAAATGTACAGTTATTCAGTATAGCTCCTCGGAATAACTGTCCGACTTGACCAGGTTGAGCAGCTTCGTCGCGAGCAGTAGACGGTGTTGATGATGGCATTGACTCGGCTGTGCGCTCACTTGTTGCCGTTGAAGCCGACGAGGAGACCGTACACGATGGAGTGACTTTCTTCTGCAGGGAATTAGAATTCAAGATCTCGGACATTTTCTTCTGTTCTTCAAAATCCATACTGGTGTCATAACTGGAAAGTGAGGCAATGCTTTTATGTCCCGTGACTTGGATGATTTTGTGAGCAGGGATACCCGCTTTAGTGAGGGTTTTAGCTGTGGTTTTTCTGATCGAATGGTTGGACTTTCGACCTGTTATCCCCGCCGCTTCAACTGCCTTCGTCACAAGGGCGCCCAGTGTTTTGACGCCCATCGGTGAGTTATAGTACCAAACTCTGTCGTTTGTTTCGATACGTTTAACTGGAATAGGTGTGAGATAAAACGGACTGTGAGAGCTATTTGCTTCAACTGGTCTTCGACTCACAAATTCTTTATACAACTCGACTGGATCGCGTGATTTATCTTCACTTTTTGTGGCGAAAAGGCGCGGGGGGACATCTCTCCAGTCGTCACGTTTGCTTCCGTCTCTTGTTTTGCTGTCACGCTCCATCCACTCTAAATATTCTTGCCCGTCTGTGTCGGATTTTAATGTAATGTCCCCAAACTGTAACTTCCTGTGCTCGTCGCGGCCGCGAAATCCGAAAGTTTTCCCCATAAAGAAAAAGAGAGAGAACTGGAGGGCCCGGGGGGTTTTATTTCCCAACTGATCGGAGGCAAACAGTACCTCTTCTTCATGCGGTGTAATGGCCTGCGAAGCTTGGGGTTTTCGACCTTTCCCTTGCTTCTTGAGATCCATCTTTTTGGCCGTCAGAGCTTGGTTAGCTTTATGGAATCTACGATCCCGCAAGGAAATGGCATACGCTTTATCCTTCAAGTGTCGTTCCACAGAATTTTTGATAGAGTCGAGGCTTGACGGTTCATACTCTGTTCCATCCTGTTTCCGTATGCTAATGAACAGTTCGGCCAAATAATCGTTTAAGAACTCTGGTGGTATGAATTCGATCAGTCGGGGCTCTCTCTTCTGTTCCCATAGCCATCTCTGCACGTTTTGTATATCTCGTTTCGTTGTTTTCACAGTATTTTGTTTTTTCTGTGAATCTATGAACGTCTGCACATTTGGAACTGCAACATCTCTCGAGGACGTACTGGTTTCAACACTGATTGTGGACACCGAAATTTCCTCCTCAAATGGTGTAAACATTAAATCAAGTTCATTTCCACTTAGATCGGACAGCCACTTTGCAAGATCAGTCCCAACATTCGTGTCATCGCTCGCCATGTTTATGTTGTTGTCGTCTGCTATTGCACTTGCGTGACCTTTCGTTTGTAAATAAAAAATAGTCCCGGCGGAGCATGACCCTTCGTTGCTAAGATACACTGTCCAATAAGTAACTGTCCAATATGGGAGAATACTGGACTCGCGTGCTAATGTTATAAGGATAGGGCAGGGGCATAGGTGTATAATAAAATCTAGATATTATACTCGTCGATGGCTATTAAATATTAAATATGAAATTGAGATTAAGCTTAATGTTCCAGTATTTTATACGTTTCTGATTTTCAGAATAGAACATAAGAGATGAAGCTGAATTTGAAGTTAGATTGTTCATTCTTTATCACCGAAGCCCACCGGTATTTCACACGGAAACCGGGTTCATTGTTCACGGATTACAGTATATGTTATCGTTATCTTTGCTCCTCCCTTAGTACGTTTTAAAGATGAGGATTGTAAAAATGATACATTTGTCTTTGTGTTCATTTTTTCCGGTGCATGCTGTGGATCGTTCTGAAACCAGTGCAAGTCCGATCGAAGTCCGTTCCATTATGTCGGCCTTGAAGTCCAAAGTGATTCTTAATGCTCTGAGATATGATAAATTCGTTATACATCGCCCTTCCGGGGTAATACGGGATGAGATTTGGTTTCTCTCGCCATATTTTTCCGAGGCGCAGACCAAATCTCATCCCGTATTACCCCGGAAGGGCGACGTATAACTAATAATATTTCCCAAGAAATTAGTTATATTTTTTACAGTTTCATTTAAAATCGCATTGGACTGCCAAAAGTGTCTTTCAAATATTGATTCAAATATTCCATTCAAAGGCTACCCACTTAATGTTGAATCTTACACTTGCAAGAAAGTAACTTGTGTTGAGAGCATATTATATGCTTGCTTGAATGGAAAACGTATTTCAATTTTGGATGCGGAAATCCTTTACGAACGATGAAAGCTATTGAATGTCGGTTCTGACATTCATCATCGTCTAGATCTCCAAAACCGGCTAATAATTTCCAATATACTTAGTAACATGGACATACCTGCTTGAACTGCGTTAAAGGACATGTCATGAATTATGGTGAAAATGTTCTTTATCTAATAATTTCGTGTTGATTGCGGCATAAATGTTCCCAGGCAACAGTTTAATCACACATATTTTGGTTATTAGGTATTTTATCAACATTTGTAATCTATCTTTAGATTAGAAAGCGACGTCCCCAAGATTTTTTTATTTGTTCTGCATTAGGAAGTGGACTACAGCTAAACTCTGGTTTAACAAGATCCTTCCATTGTGAGAATTGTAGAAATGGAAAGCAAACACTGACAGCAATATCAACAACGACATATCAAGTGTTGACTGAATGCGTTGACAGAGCGCATGGAATAGGGAATTATTCTTTGAATGCGCGTGAGCCTGGCGTTCCTTTCACAACGATAAACGTTGTTATCAGATAGCAGATTTCTGACGGAAAATTTCAGTTTGAATTGTGAAATATCTTCGAACACAGATAGTAAAATGATGTAAAATACGTCCATAATCACGCGGATGCCCGTAACGAGAAAGAGGACCTGTTAATAACTATTATGTCGTTTTCCCTTTCATTCAATATTTGGTCAAATTGACAGTTAAATTCTTTTTTCAACAACACATCTTGTCTTTCAGCGCAATCTTTGCCCAATGGCAAACTTTCTTCATAGTTTGTCGTCATGTATTTTAACCTCCGTGTGATCTCTTCTAGTCTTCAGATCTGCAATATAGCTCGCTAACATGCCACTATACGAGTTAGGAATCAAGTAGGAAAGTCATTAAATCATCAGAATCCTTGGGGCATTTTCCATTCGATAAAGATAGTACTTATCAGTAATGAGGATTCTCAAGCTAGAAATGTATTACTGCCCAACACCGATATCGCAACGTCCCAGGCTTTTAAGTTACTGGTTCAGCAACCGTGCTAGTAGTTGCAATCCCATATAAATGGATTTGGCAGGTGTTAAGTTTTTTCTATTTGTCTAGCTTCTGTTCCATGAAACAACTATTAACACGAGGAACCTTTCCCGTCGAGGATGGTCGGATCTGATGTTAACATTATGAAAACGGTGTCTTCAGTTATTGCCTTAAACTATATATTTAATCGGAAAAGCTGCCAACAGATGAAGACCCGGGACAGAATTTCCATCTGATCGTAACCGAAGTGGATCTCACCCAATATAGTCTCGGTGATAAAACGCCAAAGTAAACCCTAAAATAAATTGTTTATGACGCCAAGATCGAGATGATAGGTAGGTACCAATGTCAATGTCTGGTACCGGTGCTTTAGTTTGTATTTTAACTTATAATCTAGCCTAGCTTCATGTTGCTATAACGTTACCTTATTGAGGTACGGGAAAACTGTTTGGGGAGGGGACAACCATCAAAGTTATGTTTGGCTAAGTTTAGTAGTCACATATATCGATGACTGTACAACTAATTACAACATGAATAGAGCCCTCCCTCATCTAACTCGATGATGGATCATTTTGAATTGCATCTTGTTTAAAGATTCTTCTCGTATAAATGCACAAAGATATTTGTCTCTAATCGAGTAAAACCAGTTTAATTAATTATTTAGAAATACAATTATATTTCACACTGGGTTGAACCGCCACAGATATCCACAGTAAATGGACACAGCTGGAGAAGTGACAGACAAGAGAATCAAAAGACTTTCACTAAGCTTGTCAATGACCTCTTTGACAGTCGTATCAATGTCTGCATGACAAGTCCTGTCATCGTCTTTTCTATTTATCATGACAGGCCTGTCAAGTTGGATATCAGGCAAATATTACTGTATGTGGCCAATAGACATGCTATAGAAGTTAGCTATACCTACTACGGGCGCATATATGGAATAGGTAAGTTTACCAACCATTTGAAAATCACATACTGGTCTAGTTTCAGGAAACGAGACAACGAACATATATATATATTACACGATCACTGTTCGGAATAGATCCAGACTGAGGCGAAAAAACACTCATCATGTCGACAGACATGCTGATAGTGGATCCTTTTTGCAATAAAAGTAACCAAATTTGAGTAATATGCAACAGGTGGGAAAAATTGACGACGTCTGACGATTAAAAAGCAACCATATGACTCGGCACCGAACATTCAGACCTGAGAATACGGTGGATTCTATGACGTAGCCTTAGTATCTCAGCCGCGCTATTATTGCAGGTGTTCATGTGCAGGCTATGAAGTATCCACACGGCCCCTAGCACTGGCTTAAGCGGAATTAGACACGCTAGCTAGAGAACTGTGATGATAACTTATCTCAAACAACTCATCTGATGTTAATCGATGCGTATTGTGGACGTCTGATGGAGTAAACGCCCAACGTCGTACGGCTTAAATTTCCCGCCGTTGTCTTCTGTGGCAGAAGGCAGAAGACAATTAAACTAAAAGGACAATTAAACATGGAACGCCAGAAAGTTTTTTTTAAAAATCTGAAATGTTTAGAGTTTATCTCTCCTCGTAGAAAGTGGAAACAGAAAGATTCGACTGGAGTGAACAAAAATGTACCAGAAACCAACAACACACTTGGAAAGAGCGGGTAGTCATTGATGGCAAGACTGAAACCGAGCATTTTGGTTGAAAACATTTTTACCAGATGTGCAAGAAAAACCCAACCAGGATCAGTGGACATCAGTTTTCGAAGCGACCTCCCAGTAATTTGGCATTACCATTGCCTAAAACCTAGACTAAAACACCCAGATAAAATGAAAATTCATATCAATTGTATGGTGTCATCTTTTGCGATCTACTTTTGCATAAAGATACAAACTGACAGGTGTAAAATTCACTTGTCTACATATATTGAGGAAAGGAATGGGAAAAACATTATTTTTCTTCTAATAAAATATAATGTTCTCAAAGTGTCCTTCTAAGAACAATGGTCGAACAATATGCTAAGCATCTAGATCTATTTGTCATATCTGAACTGATTATGAAATATAAATGAAGACAAAGTAAATTTTGGGCAAATATTTAACTTATATAAAACATACACATTCCAATTCACAGATATTAAATATGCCTAGTTGATTGTGGCCACATGTGAAAATGACGTACCGAATCTCTGAACAAAACAGCTTTTTTGAAATAAAAAAAATAATAAACAGGCAGTGTCCTTCAGCTGAGGAAACCAGGACCGGGACGACGACTCAGATACATGTAATAGGCGATACTAGTAGAAGGAAAAGACACTCTTCATTAACTGGGACACTCCAGCGAACAGGATCGGAAGACGTCCTATGATGTTATGTAAAAACCTTTGGCTGTACAATTGTTCGGATTATACAGGTGTTCTGTTTATACCTTCCATTACTGATCACCCAACATGAGCGTCGGTCTCCTGCTGTTCAACATTGCTCCGCCAAAAAAACCCCACAAGCATTGAAATTCACACAATCGTCCCATTAAATACAATGAAATCCTAACATTACGTTCTTCATGTAACGGTTCGCCTTTTATGAAATAAACGCAAAACAAAAATGTGGTAGAAAGAGATACGAAGCCCTTCGACCCCACAGGCGAATTTTCTGATTGCATATCTAAAAAATATCACAAGAACCAAATAATCAAAATTGATTCCTTGAACTAAAGCACTTGTGGTAAGTGTTTTCATAGATTTATTGTTGACCAGGGTTTGTTCCCACCTTATGCTGAGAGGTATAGAGGGATCGCTCAATTACGAAATTGGCAGGTATCCTTACAAGCCGGACATAGACACCATTTTTTTTACAGAAACACCACCTATTGTCTAGCTTCCAAAATCCCATGATCCAAACATTTCATTTTGAAGTCATTACTCCAAAATCAAATTTAAAATAACTAAATCATAGTTAAAAGTTCATACTAGGATTTTAAGTTGCGGAATTTTAATTTGCGGTATTTCAATAGTGTTTGATGTTGTCTATTAAGATAACCCAACATCCAAAAATATCTGATGAGAAGGAAGTCATAATGACTTCCTTCAGATAATGTCTATTCAGCTATTGCTCACCATGATAAGATGTGGAGTTAAAACATATATTTGCATGAAAATGAGGCTAAATTGTGTCATCCCATGTCACGATTTTAGGTATAAATGAGGTCAGCGTTAAGTTACTGACAACAAGCCTCCATGGATATTTGATAAAGCCTAGAAAGTGTAATCAGTATTTCTTGGAGCAAGGGAAGCACACTTTATTATGGACGCCGTTATCTACCGACTTGATGCTGGTCTTATGCACACAACACCATAACCTTAGGCAAACGTAGTTTTTAATCCCCAATAAATTCGCAAGCTCAAAAGTAGGAGATTTTGTGCTTTTGCCCTATACATTAATGGAATTAGCGACCACTTAATAACCCTTCGTTGACAAGGCATATTTGATCGTCAGCTGAACTGAAGTATTAAAATGTGTATCAGTAATGAGTTTCGGTTTGACCCTTCATCAACTTCATGACAAATGATCGTCTGTGGTAGCGGGGATCATGTTATAGCATTTCTAGGTCAAACAAGTCTCCTTGTTCAGACTATTGATGACAGTGACAACCCATATGTCACGGATTTGCTATGATCATGCCCTTGTCTTTCGAGGGATCCATGCAAGGCCGCCAGATGTATCCAGTGACTAATCCAGAATATACCGAGCTGTTTTCACGGAACACGCAAGACCTCCAGATAAATTTCAAAAAAATTCGCCCAAAATATGTCTCAAATCTGTGACGTCACTGTCACGTATGCAGGTCTCTCATTGTTCGCTCACAGGGAGTACCCATATAAATGTACATGTAGGCATTTACATGGAAATGTTTCACTTCCACCAGATCGCAAGGGTAGTTAACATATTCATACCGATCACCAACACTCACCCTCACTAGTTTCACTCGAAATGGCCATGTCAGGTGATCAGAAATTGACAAGATCTTGAGACTGCTGCACCTACGGAATCAGGGTAGATTGGAAATTGTGGAAAAACATAAAATCTTTGGTAGGTAAATATGCACTTAATGTTATTACTGTAAAAATCTTATTCTGGACCGCGTTGTGGCATTTTACTGTCCAATCAGTTTTCAGATGATAGTATATCAACCCAGGACAATAGGCCATATTGAAAGAATTTTGACACCCACAATCTTACAATGACACGTCTGAAACTGTTTAGCTATTATTATCAATATTTAATTAACGGTGTCACACTGACGCCATATTGTCGTCAAAATAGTAACTAGATTTCTTTGGAGACTGAGATTTTCTCAATATCTGAACCCATGCGATATTGTATGAAAAAAATGATGCTTTGGTCCGGATTGTAAAGATCATTTCATCAAGCGACCCCACTAGTACGGTGACAGCGAACTGAGACGGAGTATGGCATTCTTGAGAGTTATCCCACCGTACATTCCGTCGTTATTTAGTCGTCATTCCATTTCTGCTAGCTCGCATGGATCCTCCCTCAAAATGATCCATGCTATATTCACACTCATTTTTTAAAAAGTGATTGACGCTTCAAGTGGGTGAAGTAGTGAGAAGCATGAAGATTGATATTAGCAGATAATTAAGATGGATTTATTCCGGTCGACTAGATGCGCTGTTTTGTGATTTTGTATAACATATGTGCTACTCCGCTGATAGAATGGCGCGAAATAGACTGGTGACAATTGATCGGCTATATATAGCTCCCAAACTTCCAATTGATTATTATGGTATTTCGACTATTTAACGGGAATCATAAGCGCCCAAAGCACAATTTCCGCACAGAACGCTCGGCGTCAGAAGAGAGGGAAGGCAAGCGTTCCACATATCTTTTTTTTTGCGGAATAATGAAAAACTATAACTGGACCAAACCATTTATCAATAAAGATAATTAATACACGAGGGGCCTGTTGTCACTTTAGGCTATTTCACAGATCGTTATATTTCAGAATAAAACCCTTCTGATAAAACTGATAATATACTGCTTACTTGTCTGCAAATGTCTGATGTAAAGTCGCTATCGAAGCTAGAAGCCAACTGGCTTCATATTCTACATTAACCGCACTCCTCTACCACTTCTCACTGTTCTTTATGTAATGCTATGGACTATCAGTCTGAAATAAAATTATTATTATTATTATTATTATTATATCATTGAGACATATTGATTTATAGAAGCATTATCTCTGTGGTGCATTGGGGAATCTATAATAAATCTGTATCAAAATCTACGTTTTAACACCCGATACACGAATATGGTTATCAGTTCAATGATATCTTTAGCTGAAGATATTTTAAGTCTCTGATGATGGCGATGAAAAATAAATTCACCCTATAATGTAGGAGATGATCAGCTGAGTTTTTGTACTCAAATCTAATGTTTCTTCGAAGGTGGATAATCTCTTTGGGCGATTGCAAGAATATTAACACTAGCTGCAGACGAAGGGGAGAGCATTGAACTCAGTGAATACATCTCTGTAAAGCTGAGATTTTCACCTGGATGTGTAGACGATATGGTCGCCTCACTTCCGCTAAGAACAATAAAGTTTTATAGAAACATCAATGTATCACGGGATATTTTCCATTTTTAAAGCACTTGATTGGTCAATTTAAATTTTCAGAGAATTTTCCACATTGTACATATACATCCAGGAAAAAAGACCTACAGAAGACAGGACGAGCAAATCTGGAGACTTCTATTCGATTCAAGACAATGCGTCTGATCTGCTTTTTCCTGGAGAAAATCTGTTGCCAATCCTCTCAACTGTGGGTGCAATACATTATTAAGAACATCTGGACTAATTCTCGCATGTACTTTTCTATCCGGTACACTTTGGCAATGATACGGTGAAATGTTTAACCACAATTGTTGTTTAGAAAGACCATAAGCACATGCTTCCTCTAAGTATGATTTGATATTAGTTTCGCCATCTGACAAGATGATTATTTGATCGTAATTACGGCTGGTCTTATTGTCACAGAGCTTCAAATTCCCTCTTGATTCAACAAGCCTGTATGGTTTGGTTCTAGCCTTCTGCGTCTGTTACTTTCCAATGCCGTGACGGTCACTATAGATTCTGATTGTAAAATACCGGTTAACGATTCGTGAATAGGCAATTGGTCGGTAGCGGACCTTACAGAATAAGAACTTGCACAATTTTCCCTTATTATCTATGAGCCGTTTCTTACATCTGATGGTGAAACAAACCTTTGATTTTCATCAGATATATTGGCAGAGGTATTACATAATTTGTTCTTCGATATCTGTATCTCAATCCACTTAATTCATGCTAGGGGTTGTGTGAGCATTCCACTCAAGGCGTCCACATGAACATATACAGAACAAGCGTGTCTGGGATACAGAACATCGCTCTTGATACTGTCGATGTCTTTAGGTGGAATGTATTAAGAATATTGTCCTATTGGGCCATGTGACTTCCTGTCTATTCGTTGGCAGCTTCTTCACCTCCATAGCCTTATATTTTCTAAAAAATGCCTATAAAAATGGCCACCAACCTGTAAAACCTGAGATTTAACACAGGGTTCGATGTGTTTCAAGTGAAACATAGAGAGAAATTTGTCTCAAACCAAATTCGTTCGACCGTTTAGCCTGTGTTTAACACCGAAACAGCGTTGTGATGTAGGGAGAGAAAGGGCTCAATTATGTCCGAACCAAGAGAAGTATAAACTCTTTGGCAAACTGCATATCCTTTACCGTTACCGCTGTGCAGATATTTCCATTGTATAACCTATGTTAAGCTACATTTAGTGGACACGCGATGAACTGTTTGTTTGGTTGGGAAACAGAAACGATACTGTCGAATAATCACACGTGGAATTCTTCAATACAAGGCTGTCAGAATATCGTTAAGTTGTGTCATATCGCTTCTAGCTAAACATTTTCCGACCTCCACTGAACGCTTTTGGTCTTTGATATATGTTGGCATTTGTGGGAAGTTGATGCTGGGTCGACATCGGGCCTTACAGACTAGTCTTTTGTGTTAAATGCCGTCATTTTCATCTGAGGACGATACAGCTCACCAATCCCCAGTGTACGAGTTGTCACAGCGAAACAGCTCACCAATTACCAATATACGAGTTGTCAGAGCATTTCTATCATAGCTCTCTAGATTTGTATCTAATACCGCTTATGCCGGTGCTAGGGGCCGTGTGGTCATGTCACCCAAGTTGCCACATGAACAGGTACAATAAAAGCGTACCTGAGATACAACACATATCACGAATCGTTAGATTCTTGGTATGTGCTTTAGAATAGTTTAACCGGAAGACTATACTGTGAAGTCATGTGACTCTGTCAGTATGTCGGCACCTCTTCCCACTTCCCTTATATGTGTTGTAATTCAAAGGAAGCCGGATGCGGCCTATCTCGTCTTTTCGTTTTTTCGCATTTGATAATGCGCGGCGCGAAAAAAACGAAAAGACGAGATTGTGTCGAATTTCGCGAGATTTTATGGAAGACGGTAGCGGCCACTCGCCTTCTCGCATACTCGCCCTGTATTTTGCTGACACGAGAAGTCGAGAAGTCGAGAACGCGAGGCGAGAAGTCGAAAACGCGAGTCGAGAAGTCGAGGCGAGAAGTCGAGATTGCGAGGCGAGAAGTCGAGAACGCGAGGCGAGAAGTCGAGATTGCGAGGTGAGAAGTCGCGATCTTTCTCGATTTCTCGCCTTCTCGTCTTTGCTTTGTGGCAAAAAGGCGAGAAGTCGAGAAGGCGAGCATGCGGGAATGGATGGATTCTCGCGTTCACGACTTCTCGCGTTCTCGCCCTTTTAAAATAAGGCGAGAAGTCGAGATGGCGAGCATGCGAGAATGGACGGATTCTCGCGTTCTCGCCCTTTTCAGATTAGGCGATCATGCGTATAAGAGACCGGAATGCGAGAAGTCGAGAATGTTCTCGCCTTCTCGTCTTCTGGCCCTTTAATATCTTGTAAAAGTGGACACTCGATTAAAAAATGGTATTCATTACCAACCGTTGTCATAGTACATTTGGTACATAAACGTGCGGTTTGAGTGACATTTCTAAACCTACACAATGCTATAGCTTTACTGAAAGGCAATTTGAACATATAATCGTCCAGAAGCTTCTTTGGTGTAAACTGTTTGTACAATACATAAACTGAGCTCTCAGATAGTGTAGCTTCCCATTTCTGGGTATGTCGATCAATCAGTCTTTGCTTGACAGTATAATTCAGCCAATTCAAACTTCTAAAGTTTTGATTAAGCCAAAGGTAATTCAGCCCACAGGATTCAAATATTGCTTTAACAGTAACCATTTGGAAGAAAAGACATCTGAATTATGAACATGAAACAGAGCCTCATATATAGCGCTGGAGTACTTAGCTTGTGTGTCTAATAAGAGGGTACCCCAGAATTTAACCATACGCAGATTAATTTTAATACTAAGAGAGTATTTGCCCAATTCGCCGAATATCTGTGCAATAGGCGTGCAAGTACCGAGTTTCATTATGAATTTGAGATGCATAACTTGCAATTTTTCAATGATCTGGATCTAAAACCCCAGACTTCACATCCATACAACAAAATGGGGATAACCATATCCTCAAAAAGATTTAATTGAACATCAATTGCCAGACCTAGACATCTACTTCTCTTGATGATAGCAAACATAGCCTTTCTAGCTCGTTCAAACAGGTATTTCCGACATTGATGGAAGTTACCATTGTAAAAACAACAAAATGCCAAGATATTTGTAACTGTCAACAATTTCGAGCTGCTCGTTATCAAGGTGGAATGAAAAGTTACTGTAGTTAGCTTTACGCTTGCTGAAGATAACTATCTTACGTTTTTGACAGTTTATTTGCAACTTCCAGGTTTCACGAAAACCTAACAAATTGTTCAGTGCGGATTGAAGGTCTTCCGCATTGACCCCCTATTAACACTGTATCGTCTGCATACAAGAAAAGTAATAACTTGATGTAAGAAGTCCCCTTGTCGGACCACCATCCTGGACAACACATGATTTAATGCTATGATACATATTGAAAATAACACGTATAATTTTCCCATCATTTCCACTTTTAAGAAGTTTCACCCAAAGCCCTGGACGCCGTACAGTATCGAAGGCTTTTTTATAGTCGATAAAAGTACAGAACAATTTCTTCCCTTGACTAAGGCACAAATCTATAACAGACTTAGTAAGAACACATGGTCTGACGTACGGTAATGTGTTTTTTCTGGTGTTGTTTTTTTTTTGCAGCGGTACTGAACAGGAAACTGATCGTGCGTATAAGTGACCGGAAGGCGAGAAGTCGAGGATGTTCTCGCGTTCTCGCCTAATCTGAAAAGGGCGAGAAGGCGAAAACGCGAGAACATCCTCGACTTCTCGCCTTCCGGTCACTTATACGCATGATCAGTTTCCTGTTCAGTATCCGTCCATTCTCGCATGCTCGCCTTCTCGACTTCTTGCCTTCTTTTAAAAGGGCGAGAAGGCGAGAAATCGAGAACGCGAGAATCCGTCTATTCTCGCCTTCTCGACTTCTCGCCTTTTTTTTAAAGGGCGAGAAGGCGAGAAGTCGCGAACGCGAGAATCCGTCCATTCTCGCATGCTCGCCTTCTCGACTTCTCGCCTTTTTTGCCACAAAGCAAAGACGAGAAGTCGAGAAATATCTCGACTTCTCGCCTCGCAATCTCGACTTCTCGCCTCGACTTCTCGACTTCTCGCCTCGCGTTCTCGACTTCTCGACTTCTCGTGTCAGCAAAACACAGGGCGAGTATGCGAGGAGGCGAGTGGCCGCTACCGTCTTCCATAAGATTTTGCCTTTTTCTCGTCTTTTCGTTTTCTCGTTTTTTCGTCTTTTCGTTTTCTCGTTGTTTCGTTTTCTCGTTGTTTCGTCTTTGCGTTTTCTCGTTTTTTCGCCTTTTGATAACGCGAAAAAACAAAAAGCGAGATCGCGTCGGACCTCGTGTTTTCGTTTTCTCGTTTTTTCGCCTTTTGGTGACGCGAGAAAACCGAAAAACTCGGCGAAAAGACGAGATTTCTGGTCTTTGTTTTCTCGTATTTTCGTCTTTTATTCTCGTCTTTTCGCCTTGCAATCTCGTGTTTTCGTGCCGCGCGTTATCCAAACACGAGAAAGCGAAAAGACGAGAAAAGGGCAAAATCTCGCGAAATTCGACACAATCGCGTCTTTTCGTTTTCTCTGGTGCGCGTTATCAAAGGCGAAAAAACAAAATTGACCGCATCCGGCTTCCATAGTTTCAAAGCTATTGTCTCGAAATACCAATACCACAATCAACATGATTGTTTTCTATTGGAAGCCTCCATACAACGCATTAACTGTAGCTTCACGTTGGTTAACTGTATACATCTGTATTATATATGAGACAGCCCATATACATGATATAGGTCTATTTGTATCGCTTTGTTAATAAATCTCACGCTGAAAACAACAGTGAAACTTGCGACCAAGATTTTCGACTTTAATGACAAAGAGATATTAATTTACAGCCATGCAGACGACATTTAGGCCTGCCGTTCATTACAAGCCCTGTAAGATAGAATCTCGCGAATAAACACCTGCGCTTGTCAAAATGACGCCTGTAGATTTCACACGTCTCAAGGTTCTAAATCCTGCAAAAACGTGCTAAATAAACCCACAGTTACCACCAGTGTGTACGTGATACAAGTGCTATGAAATAATAAACTGTAATTAATATTTTCAAAGGTTATCTTATACCCAGTCTATCTTCTGACGTCGAGCACGTGTCCGAAAATGACGGTATTTGCAAGCGCTTCGTGCAAAACTCTCTGCATTTCATAGTGACCAATACGATGTTTAGGACGGTTAGCCTGTGTGGCATGTGACTTCTTGTCTGTACGCCGGCATCTTTTCCCATCAGCATTATATGGTGCGTATAATTCTTATATGTATATGGCGAGATTCTGCTGTTGTTGTAATAACAAGGTGGAGGGTGAAGCGCTAGGTCGGCGTCGGGGCCTCACAGACTCCTATTCTGAAAAATAACTTCATTCTGCTAATATTTGGCTGTTTCCTTTATTTAAAGGTCACAGTATTCTTCATTCTCCACCAGGTGCCTTGATAGGGCTATTATTACTTCCTCTCGAATATCTAATACCGCTCAAGCCGGTGCTATGGGTCGTGTGATCATGCCATTCAATGTGTCAACATGAAGATCTAAATAAAAGCGTGACTGAGATATAAATCATCACAGGAATCATTTTTGTTCTTGTGATGCATTATGCAGTCAGAATCCTGGCCTGTGAGGTCATGTGACTTCTAGCCAGCACGTGGCGTCTCTGTCCACCACAATTGTATGTTGTGTGTGATTGTTATATGTATATGCGAGATTCCATGTCCCTGAGACTGACCCCCTGTACAAATCATTGTGATTGTAGTTAACAAGTTGAAGAATGGAGCGTTCGGTCGCGTCGGGCCTCGCATACTTGTGTTCTGAATCAGGACAAGCATTCTACTAATATTTTCACCGCTTGGGCCGTTTATTTAATCTGACGGTCACCCATTTCATCACTCTTCATCAGATGACTTGATAGGCTATTGCACCATCGCTTTTGAATACTATTATCTATTAACGCTCCATTCTGTGTTAGGGAACATGTGCTAAAGCCATTCAAGGGGTCCAAATGGACATCTAAAAGAGAAGGGTTCCGAGATACAAATCCGCAGAAGAATCACTGTGGTTCTTAGGATGTATTAAGCAGTCGGAATAATGGCCTGTGGGGTCTTGTGACTTATTATCAATACACCGGCATCTTTTCCCACCGTCATTTTGCGTTTAATGCGTAGCTGACTAAATCATACAAAAAATAACACTTATGATATGTAAGATGACAAAGAGTGTATGAATGATATTGAAATGACTTTATCGTATAAAAATGTTGTAAATATTAATCTTCATACTTGTCCCTAAGTTTTAAGTTATGGATTCTGCGTTCTGGTATTACGCTATTTTGCATGCTCGATGTCAGAAGGAAGAATAGGTACAAGTGAATGTCGAAAATATAAAACTGTTTTAAATATGGAAAATGCATCTAGGGGACAGTTCTCTGGTCATATTGCACCAACCTCGTCCCATGAGCTGATAGCTATTTCCTTGCCCTTTTAAATCAGTTAACTTTTCTGAATGCGAGACTCATTTTGACTTTATTGTTGCTGTACATAATAAAACATTGAAGTATGGAATAAGGCAGCCCGGAATTTTTAAAATATGCACTCGTTCGCACAAAATGATAAAGCGAACTCATCTTGTGGAGAAGAGGCTCCATTGGGCACACTTGACGATGAAATATGAATTGTGTTGTTGACACAAGAATTTAATTGACAATACGACGAAATGTCCTCGAAGGAAAAGCGATGTAATAGTTGTTAAGGGGGCCTATTTATTATGTGAATGCCGTGAGATGCTTAGACACGAGAAGACATTTCAAAAGGCCGAGGATATCGATCGCCAGGTTAAGACGGAGGGAATGCAGATTTCTCCTTAAGAAGTACCACCAGTCGATAGCTCTGCAAGGTTGATTTTTTACCTAAGGGCGCGAACACAGAAATGAATAGGTTCTGCCTTATTACTCTTGTATTGCGCGTTCACTGGAGAAGTAAGTTTGATCGCTATTTCTAAATGATCCCCAGATATGTATTTACTCTTGATATTTATTTCAAAACAGGATCACCCACTACATTTTGAGAACTCACTAGTGCAAAAGTATCGATATTACCGAGGTGAGGTTTGTTCTCGGCAAATAAAGCTCTTTTTCTCAAACTAGAATGCCAACAAGGAACAGATCTTGCTAATCCAATAAGATAAAAAAAGTGCGGTTCTGTAACACGAGTATAGATGTTGACAGTGGTTCAGTACCTAATGCAATACAAACTAGATACAGTCGATCGAATACGATTTAGGAAGCGTCCCATTGACGACACATTCATTATCATTCATTCAATTTATTGTGGCAAGGTATACATGTACCCAAGGATTTATTACATCATTCTATTTTGCAATTTGGTCAAAATTCGAGTTGGCCGTTAGGTGAGATCACCTACAGTAAGTGCCAATGTGGATGGAAAGAAATGCCAAGCGACTTCTTGTAGCAAGATTTCCACATAACGAATTTGAGAAGAATCCATTAAGGCATTCTACGTTTAGAGTCCAGAAACGAAATGGTTCCAGGTAGCGTCACCCATTGGCATACGTGAAGGGAACACGATTCCAGACGAAATTGTGTGGTTTGATTTCCGCACGCAAAAATTGAAAAGAAACAGTTATATCGTTCTAATTATATTCTTACATATCTCACTAATTTTACTTTCCGGAAAAATATATAAGTGTGTCTGTGTGTGTGAACAGAACTGAATTACAAGCGTCTAGTCCGTCATTCACAATTCAGCCGTCGTCCATTAAAGAATATCCGTGTCCATAATCCAAAAACCTATTCCATATTCCATACAACAGTATTAGCATCAAATTCAAAAAGACAAGAATAGTATACATAAACATAGGCTAGTTTCCTGCAAGAGAGAAGCGGTCAACAGTTTTCAATGACGCCGACAAGACATCATGATGTTCCAAAAATACAAAATCCGTATCGCTGATCAGTATTCTTAATCCATAATAATCGTTGTAAAGTCGTCCTCTGGAGAATGATTTATCTCAGTCACGTTTTGATTGTGACTGTTCATATGAGCACCATGAGGATCTTGAAGTACATGGGTTCATACGGCCCCTAGTCCCGGGTGAAGCGGAATTAGACACAAGTTACGAAACGAAACGTCATAGATCTTGCACGCTACGCTCGTATTTTGCTATCAGCATGCGATATGTATCGCCAAATTTGAGAAACTTTGAGTGGAGGCGCTTGGTGGAATAGCCCTGTTTTATAAGTTTCTGCAACAATGTTTTGCGACGTTGATTAATATCGTCACATTTAACATAGGATCTAGCAAATGCTACTAGGCGAGATATGTATACGCCATATGCAGGTCCCACTGGAATGTTACTGTCCAGAAAGGGATAGTTTACGATGTCGAAATTGTAATCATCTCTTTTGTCATAAAGTCGACGAGAGAGAATTTTCGCTTCATTTTTATAGAGATATAGATCTAAATATGATGTGTCTGTAGGGCTATCTGTCGTTTCCTTCAAATCCAGTGAAGGTGGATATATATCCCTCACTGCGTCATTTATATAGCGATTATCCACAGCGAGAAGATCGTCCATATAGCGTTTGGTGAATGAGAAGGAACGGGCTTTGAATGGATCGGTTTTTGAAAGCACCTGCATATAGTCATATTCATAAGAGGACAGATGCAGGTCAGCCATCAGTGGTGCACAATTAGTACCCATTGGAATACCTTTATGCTGCTGGTATATTGTGTTGCCAAATTTCACATAGATATTTTTAATGAGAAATTCAATAACTGAAGATATCGATCTATCAAATTTGGAAATAATCCATGCACTCCTATTTTTGTTTTGTCGTGGAAATTTTAAGTTGTCACCAGGTGTCGCTTCCTATAGGCATATTTGGATTGAATACGACCCCAGGCGACATCTTGCGACATGATATTCACACGCCAATATCGAAAAGAATCGGTGAACTTCAATTCTATCAATCCTTGAGTATATTTTTCAACAATTCCTTAATTTCCGAAGAAGGATTTTCTGCTTTGTTGAGGTTTAACAGACAATCTTCCTGCATTTAGAATTCGAACAGTGAAACATTTCAGATGTCTTGTCATCATTCTATGCACAGCTCTGGAAGAAATCATGACGACAATAATCTGGATAATCTTTGGAACTGTTTGTGACCACACTGTAGTCATTCAATGTTCCTTGGTAAGCTACAATTCCGTCTCTAATTCGCGTAGAACGCCCTGATATATTTTCGCAATGTTTTGAAGCCAACCTGCTATATGGTCTACTTGTTTCAGAAACAGAGCTTGTAATATTGCACCGAGAGCTAGAATTGAACATTTTTTGATGCGAATACACGATCCAACGCGTCCCACAAGTATTGCATAGAAACCCAAGGGCCTGGGATGTTGGATTGTGGCTGAAACATACTGTCGAAACTATATACAGAGACGAAAGCCTAATGGACAGCAAGGAATACGCCATTAAGGTGAAATATATGAATTTTTTGGTGGCCATAAGGTATTTACCTGAAGTTTGATCACAATGCACATCTCGTGAACTGTTAACGAGAGGTGGTCTAACACAGACAACGTTTTCAATAATTTCATGTATAAGACAGAATCATCAAAGCCACTAAGCATTCGAGTCTGGAGACTTCTATTGCATAGAAGAATGCGTCTGACCTATTTAATTCCTGGAGACATTCTCTTGTTAAGCCTGTCAACTGTGGGCACAATACATCAATGGACCATCTGGATAATTCACGCATTTACTTTACTGGCCGGTACCTTTCTCTTGCGCGGAGATTCATCAATTTAACCCTATCTGGCCTGGGCGTTTTGGGACCTGTCCAGGCCTGGTGGGGGGCCGAAATGGCCCACCCTAATTATTTTTCTTATCCCTTCAGCTAGGGAGCTGAAACTTACCACACTATACCCTTGGGTCAAGCTCTACCAGAAAATGTAAAACAATCCAAGATGGCCGTCTTAATGACGTCACAGCGACGTCATTTTAAAAAACGGCATTTTTTGGTCGATTTTTCGGTCGGATTTTCCGAATTTTTTATTTATGCAATTTCTCCGCAAAAACTGCATGATAAATTAGTAAATATTAATGTGATGTGAAATAAAATAGTTCTTGCCCACTTTTCATCGCGGAAAAGCAGAAATTTTGAAGAAATGTGACAAAAACATCACTTTTCTGGTACCCCACGTGGCCGCCATCTTGAATTTACCCATGATCCTCTGCTCAGGAAGTTAGGCAAATGGGCTCAAAATGACCCCAATATGATAAACTATAAGGTCCCGGAGTTTCAGCACTTCATTTTTCGTCGTTCCGGAGATAGCGCAGAAAGTTTGGTAGGGGGGCCATAATGCCCCCCCAGGCCAGGTAGGGTTAATACTCACTGAGCGGGTTCTTAGAGGCATTTGCTGTGATGGCGTGAAGTTGATATTTCAATTTGAGCTTTTAGCCCTTAGACTGATGCACAAATCCATCACCTTGCTTCCTCTAAGAATGATTGAAATATTGGTGTCGCCGTATGACAAGATCCTCATTTGATCGAAATTAGGGGCCGACTGATTATCACAGAGTTTCACATTTCTTCTTGATACGACAAGCCTACAAGACTGAATTCAGGTGAATGCTTAACTTTACCTCAATTATTTTCCAATGCCGTTACGGCCACTAGCCTGATTGTGAAAACACGGGTTAATGATCCGTGATTATGCCTATAATAAATGCCCATCATCCTGTCAAATTTAGGGTTAAGACACAGTTCGAGATGTTTCAGCTGAAACATTAAATCTAGTATGGGAGAAATTTTGTCTCAGGCCAGAGAAGCGAATCAGGTCTGTTCGTAACGATTTTCATTCCTCCTTTCCGGATACCGGACATATCTGTTCATGGACACGTCATGAACTGTTTGAAGGAAATTCCTCTGTAAAATAAATCCAAGTTGATTGCGTTATAAATGCTTCCGGCACAGCGGCTTATTCGTCTGTCTTTTGGAATTACATCTGGCTTGATATTCATGAAACTGGTATTTTATGCGGCAGCATGCAATGGCGGTGTTATCGTATAACGACCTTTCAGAAAACATATCAAAATTGTTGGAGACCTGGTTCTTCAACACTGAATTGGAAACCTTGAATTGCGGATGGAACTGCTGTGATAATTAGTACGACAGTCAGTACGAAAATATGGTCAGCAGATTCTGCATTTCTAGGTAAGAGAATGAAATTTAGCATGATTTAGCCTGCAAATTTCCGCTCAAAAGCGAATATAAGACCCATGTCACTTTTCTCCAAAATGGCCGCTAAGTCCAAGATGGCCGCCAATAACCTGCAGAAATCGGGGAGTCATTCAGGACCTCTAAATATTTTTCTAAGTCGTCTGGCTAGGGAGGTGAAGCTCTACCATATAAATTGGGTTCAAGCTCTACCAGAAATTGTTAATGATTACAAATGTTCGTCTCGAAGACGTCACAATGTATTTTTGTTATATTTTCATCCGATTTTCTTAATTTACCTGTTTATGCCATTTTCTTCGGAAAAGCTACAAAATAAATTGAGAAATAATTTTTAAAAATGTTTTAAAATAATTCTGGACACTTTTTATAGTAAAAAGGCAAACCAAAAATAAAATAAGTAAACAAAGAACATACCCTCGTGGTGGTTCCTATATGATAGGCTGGAAAGCTTTAGTTGTCATTTTTTTGTTATTTCGGAAATAGTGTAGACAGTTTGGTGGTGGGAGAGGGGCTTGATACCCAGCACGCCTTGTAAGGTTAAAATCAATGCCACATTCAATATGGTAGCCATATAAGTTACGCAAGCTCTATTTAAATTATATTAAAATGAAGGCGTCTTCCTTTGTAATTAGCAGCGTTGGCAATTGAATGATTTGTTGATCTTTGTGCCAGTTTGTATAATGAAGTCAGTGGACACAGGAAACGATTTTGAGCAGTTGCTAGCAGAACAATGTCAAGGTTGGTTCTGCATAATTTTCAACAGGTTATATGCATATAATATGGAAATTAACCAATGCATATAATATGAAAACTACCCTCCCGTTAGCTCTTTCAACCAAAGAAGGGAATCATTTTAGTCATTTTCTCATAATAACGAGTATGGACGGATGAGCGTACTAACGTACGCACGTACACGTTTGTACCTGAAACGATGGAGACTAAATTATATACGCAAACTACTCTGTGCTAGAATGAGTGAGTGAATATGTTTTAACGTCGCTTTCAACTACATTCTAGTCATATCACGACGCTTGGATCCTGCTTGCACCCCACGGGTATGGTCCAATACCTTTTTACAACCGGAAACCCCACTGTTGGGGTTCTATTCTTTTTCACACCCGAGAACCCCACGGGTGCCCTAGTTAGTCGCCGCTTACAACAGTATGTCTGAGGTGCTGAAATCTATTCTTACCACGACCTGGGGTGTGCACGATATATCCTCTGATTGCACTGGGATTGAAATCGCAGCTTTTGTGTGCAGGGCTCTCGGTCAATCAGCATTGTAAACGAAGCGGAGTAAGCTCAGCATGTTACAGGTAAACAAGACAGCGTACCGTGTGTTCTTGCGGTGTAAGAGAGAGGAGGCCAACGATATTAAGATATCTTCCATGATAATAATTTTTACTCAAATGAGTGTTCATAGTCACTTCCAGGGTACAAAGTATCTTAAACATATATCATATTTCCGCCTTATTTGTTAAACCTGGAGCGAAGGTGCGTAGAGAGGAACCAGTCACACGAGGTACACTATAAATGTCTGAGCTATTCACTATCACCAACTAACCTTTGACTTAGTGCAAAGTTAAAATGAACAAACTGACAAATCAAAATGACATTCACTCATATCCAACCGTTCTTATCACCTTGGTGTAGCGAACGTTCGACAAAGTACTTCTCTGGCGCAGTAACTGTGCGCTTCTGGACAAGCGAATAGAATTGCTTGTCCACGTAATTCAACATTTAAAAAATGCATTCTGGCATACGTGTTTCCATATATCCATTGTCTTAAAAATGTCATATCCCACCAGTCTAGTGAGGTTCTGGCGCTCATTTTCAAGCGTAAATGTTTTTAATACGGCAAAAATGGTATTCTGTACATACCACTTACACATGTAGGCTTGTATAGATATTATCTGAAGCAAGAATATGCGATCATGAGAGCAGAAATAATGAAGCAGTTTACAGAAGGATGTATTGAAGGTTTCATGCAAGTTCTCAAAGAGTAGATCGTCTTGACTGTTCTTGAAGATCTCTGTCAACGTGGTGGATTTTAACTCTCAGCAGCAATGATTTTAGCATGATCAGTCAGTCAGTGTGTACTGTAGGCTCTACTTGTACTCGCTTTGATCACTTATACAAGTACTTCGAATTCATATTGCAGTTTGATAACAAAAAAGTGTATTTGCTCGATGCACCCGAGAGATACAGTTATCAGATAAATCACACCAATGACTAAGTTTCAAGGGTCCCTTATTCTGACATACAAAAGATTTATTGAAATAGGATTAAATAATGGACAACAGGTCCCTCGTGTATCAATTATAAATTGTTCTTTAACTTAGTGGCTAATTACTATGTCATGATCTGGCATTTTCGCAATTAAACGCAAATTTATATTCCGAACGTTTCCCTTATATCCAGCTTCCATTCCGACGCCGATCGCGTGTCTGAAATCACGGTATATGTAAGTGTTTAACCAATCCTGCAAACGTTCTGGATTCCAATATAACAAAAAAATGTATGAAAAAGATGGAGAGAAGTCCATGGTAATATTCTGTCAATATCCATCTTCATTTTTCTTGCTATTTGCTCAGCACTCGAGATATAATCGTGAGTGTATTATGGCTCAGTTTTGGTGATAGATTCTGTGTTATGGTATTACACAATGCACGTTATATTTCTGTTTTTGAATAAGAAAATGCAACTTGGGAGCATATTATTGGGTTGCACCAACTCCGTCCCATGTGCTGATAAGTATTTCCTGGTCCATTTAATTAGGTTAAATTTTCTCACCGCGAGATCTGTTCTGATGCGGATTGTGGTTGTGCATGCTAAAACGTCGAAATCTGGAATAAGACTGTCCGGAAATTTTGAAATATACCTCCGTTCAATAAAATATGAATATGAAGGACAGCAACATGCCTGAAGTTCGATTACTTTCCTATACCTATTATTTACCACCGATATCAAGGAGGAACTGTAAGGTAGAAAGGAAGGATTGATCGAGGCTATGTAAGTAAAGGCCGGAAATGATAAACTTAAATTTTTGCGAGGAGAAGGGGTTGCAACGGGCACACAGATGAAGTATGATGAAGTTAATTGACAATTGACGAAATGACTCGAAGGGAAGGCGATTAATAAGAGGCCCTATTTTTCATATGCATGCTGTGAGATGCTACTGAATTTACACCTGTATGTTTGACACGATAATAGATTTTATAAGTCTCAAGGTATCGACCACTATGTTAAGACGCAGTGAATGTAGTCGCCTACTTACGAGGTACCAAAAACAGTTAGTATTGTCACGTTGATTTGTTTTTGGGGTTTTTTCTCGATGGCGCGAACATATAAATGAGTAGGTTTTGATATATTGCTCTAAATGAACTAAATGAACGTCAGATATGTATGTACTCTTGATATTAATTCCGAAGCAGGACCACACACTACATTCTGTGAACTCGCTAGTCAAAAATTATCGATATTACCGAGGTTAGGTTTCTCCTCGGCAAATAAATCTCTTTTCTCATATTAGAATGTCAAAAAAAAAGAAACGGATGTTGCTAATCCAATACAGTAAAAGGCAACCGTTCTGTAACAGGAGTGTGGATGTTGACAATCGTCCAGTACCTAATACAAAACGAATGATAAAATCCGGAGTTCAATCAGCACATAGGTGTGACATTTTGCCAGATACAGTACACCGTGAGGAATATATAGCATAATACAATATTGGGAATATGGCAGATGGAATTTAAATATTCATTCTATAATTATTCAGTTGTCCGATGTGAACAGTCCAAAAATCCAATATTTCGGAGTTCCAAATTAAAGTTGATTAAAATTAATGACATAACTATATCTGTTCCATTATACTACACGTATATGCGCTAATACGACAGTTCTTATAATTTAAAGATTTGTTTCAAAATGACGTTACTTTACTGTTCTAAATAAACTCTTCTATGAACATGAACATTGTGGCTGGAAAGAATTACAAAGTTCGATGATTGGTTGAAAAAAATAAATATTCATAGCAATCTTTGTTTCAATGTGTAACCTTTACAATCGGCCACAAGGGTTGATGCCTCATTGAAATTATCAAAATAATGACAGAACAGTACAGTTCGCGTGAATCAGATTAATTCTGAAGTATTTTACCAACAATTCATTAATTTCAGAAGAAGGATGTTTTGTTTTGTTGAGCTTTGATAGACAAACTCTCTTCATTTGGAATTCGAATAGTGAGTCATTTCAGATGTCTTGTCGTCAATCCATAAAGAGATATGTAAGAAACCATGACGACAATAGTCATGATATTCTTCAGCAGTATCAAACCTGTTCGCGATCACATTGTAGTCATTCAATGTTCCTTGGTAAGCTAGAGATCACCTTCCAGCATTATTTATTGGCGTAGAACGCCATAAAATATTTTTCGCAAGGCTTTGTAGCAAAACTGGGATATGGTATCATTGTTTTTCAGAAAAACAGTTTGTAATATTGCACTCGGGGCAAGGGATGAACTTGACGCGACTACAAGATTCACAGCTTCCCACAAGTCTTCCATAGAAAGCGGAGGATCGGGGATGATGGATTCTGGTTCAAACATATATACTGACGAACCTGTCATCTGAGAACAAAGACTAATCGGCACGAGGGACAACGTCATTCTAACATGAAATCTATGAGGCTTACATGATTCATTGATTTGCTGGTGGGCATTGACATGACCGTTGCCCTTTTGCCTTCAATCTTGATACACGACACATCGCTTCTCACTAACGCTTCCACTCACAAATATATGACTTTCAATGTTTTTCTTATTCCTTTTGTCCCTACTGGCATTGACCTTTGACCTTCGATCGCAATAAGTTTCTTGTTAGCCAAAAATGACCGTGACATACATTCAGCACCTGGCATATACGTTTTCCCTCGCACAAAAAAATGAATTTCTATGATATCCTGATGTTTAGGCCACACTGACGTTTAAAGGTCACAGTGACCATGACCGTTGACCTACTGACCTAAATTTTGGTACGCCACATCTGCATCACCCCGTAGTTATACTGATGAAATTTGAGAACTCAAAACTAAAGTCGGGAAGAGAAGTATCAGAAGTATCAGTATCAGCTATAGCTGGCGTGGTCCAAATATGGTCTCTTTAACTCTGAAAGCAGCAGGCTTTTTAATGAAGGTAATGGTCTCTTAATGGATGAAAAACTCACCGGCGGGTCTTTATTATTGTGGTCCTTAAAGATAGGTGGTCTCTTGGCTGCAATAGATTGGAAAGATTCCAGCAGCATGCGACTCTGATGTTCTCAGGTGTGCTTTAATATTTTGCCTTGGTTCCTTGTTCTCAAACGATGCCCAAACGCAAAATATCACCTGCACTGACGCGTGTACATATACATGCGATAATGCAATTTTGATCATAACAGATGAGATTCGAACATTCTTTCTGGGAAGGTATTATTGCACTGTCCCGACTGAACTGTTACAGATGAACTTTTCAAAATAGACAATATTTCTGGAGGGAATTTAAAAAAATTGGTATGTTTTTGTGTTCCAATTTGCGACAGCGAACTGGAGTTGGACAGTTTAGTCAAAGAAGGTGACATATTATGGACATGATGAAACATGGCTTTCCGAGAGCTGTGCTGCGCATTCCAAGATATTTAACCAGTATTTCATTTCTGCCAATTCTCTTGTGTTCTGGCTAAAAAGTCAGCTATAGTACCATACTACATTCGCATTCATTTATAAATATGTTGAGTGACGTTCTAAGTGCAGTTGTAAGAAAAAGAGGAACCAAAACTGTCGGTTAATTCATATTGATTCTGTCGGCAAGAAACGCGTTTTTTTGTGGTTTTGTAGAACAAAAGTGCTACTCTGCTGATAGATCGCGAGAAACAGATTGGTAAAAATCGATTGGTAAAAATATATAGCTACCGAACACCCATTTGGTTATTATGGTATTCAGACTATTTTGCACGAATCATAAGCACTCAAACCACAATTTTCGCACAAAATGGCTCGGCCTCAGAAGAAAAAATATATATGGCAGCGTTCGACATATATGGCAATATTTTCGAATAATGGATAACCGATCACTAGAACAAGTCATTTATCAATAAAGATAAATTATACCCAACGGAGCTGTTGTCGTACTATTATAAAATCCTTATATCTCAGAGTAAAAATCCCTCATGACATATAGACCAAAGTGATTTACGAGAGAGGCATCTCTGGGGCGCATCGGAGAATCTATCATAAATCAGTATCAAAATCTACTTTTATCACCCGATACACGAATTTGGTTATCAGCGCTACGACGATATACAGGGTGTATTAAAAAAAACGGAGTCCTAGTACGATGACATATTTTTCATTGAGCAAAGGAGAAATCTATTTTTTTTGTTGATTTGTCATCAAGACCGACCCTTTGGGACTGACCAGCTGAACAATTCAATGGTCTGTCAAGCATGTTAGAACAATAGCTATTCTTCAATTATGAGTGAAATGTGACTTGCGCCAGATTTGGTTTACATCATTCGTCTGCCCTTGAAAGAAAAGAAATACGGTGTACAAATGAAATGTCTTTTATCCACTCTGAATTCATCGACATTTTGAAAACAAAACGGTGTACAATTAAAATGTCTTTTAACTGTTACCTAAAGTCCAGGGTGTACATCACGCCTCCAGCAGATCTCAATGACCTGGAACAGCGCATCATAACAGAAGTTGACAACCTGAGGCAGAACCAGGCACTTATCAGACGGGCCGTGGCGGCAATGAATGAACGTGCGCGTATAGCTGCATCCAGAGAAATGGAGGACACGTTGAAGATTGAGATTCAATTGTCTGTTAAAAAGACATTTGAATTGTACACCTTTTTGTTAAATTCAGAGTTAAAAGACATTTTAATTGTACATCGTTTTGTTTTCAAAAAGTCAATGAATTCAGAGTGGATAAAAGACATTTCATTTGTACACCGTATTTCTTTTCTTTCAAGGGCAGACGAATGATGTAAACCAAATCTGGCGCAAGTCACATTTCACTCATAATTGAAGAGTAGCTATTGTTCAAACATGCTTGATCACAGATCATTGAATTGTTCAGCTGGTCAGTCCCAAAGGGTTGGTCTTGATGACAAATCAACAAAAAAAATAGATTTCTCCTTTGCTCAATGAAACATATGTCATCGTACTAGGACTCCGTTTTTTTTGATACACCCTGTATAAATCAAAAGGCGAGAACATTTTTCGAATCTGAACTTCTCAATGTAACGCGTTGTGGTCGGCCCGTCACGCGAAACATAAGCCACATATATTTACAGAAACTGAATAACATTTTGGGGAGATGATTGTAAGAATACGCGGTTGAATATAAGCCGTTGTCCAATAAAGAATTTCCACGTCCATAATCCAGAGACCTTATTCATATAATAGATTAGCACCAAATTAAAAAAAAATCATTGTATTAAAGTAATGGCAGTTTGCCGTTCTTGAATGGCCGGTCGAGGTATTGAACACACAGACTGTCGTACGCTTAAACACAAATTTACTGATAACGATGGATAGTACAAATACAGATATACATAAACACATCTACAGTCAGCTTGGTTGGCTCATACTACCTGGTCTATAATGTAGGTAATTTCGAGCACTGGCCGTAATCCAACTTCTCCATTCAGTTCAAACGATATTTTTGCATCATGGCACTAAACGTCACTTGCATTGGGGACCCTAAACAAAATAAATCATGCGTAGATACTTTTAAACATATAAATGGCTGCATGGACGTGATCTATATAGCAAGCATGGAAAACAACTCAAAGTTAATCCACTATTCAAAGCTAACAATCAAATAAATATATCTATTGTATCACATGGGAATGTGACTAACGTCACAGGACCTACGAAGTAGGGTTTGATATGATTTGAGACATGTTTTTGCCAATTTCGAGGTTTCTAGGTCACCCAATTAGGTCAGAAATGGGTTCGGAAAGTAGGTCACTTTGCCTTGACCCAATTAGGTCAGATCACACTGACATTGACCTAATTAAGCGCATTTCCATGGTCTTACATGTATGATGCATTAGGACATGTTTTTGCCAATTTCGAGGTTTACACGTCACCTAAGTAGGTCAGCTCAAAACTTGCTGGTAACAGTCCCCTAATGCACGTTCATGCCAAAAATCAAGGTTCTAATGTCAACGGTTCTCCTTATTTTGCCGGAGAAAGGATTCGGATGGACTCACTGTCTGACTCAGCCTACTTCGCAGGAATAATCATACGCGTGTCATCCACATATATGTTGATTTGTAGGTATAAACACATCGACTGCTGCCTAAAATACTGTCTGAATGGTAGAGTAAAAAACATCTTTACTATAGTATACACAACCATGGACTAGTTTCGCAAGATAGAAGCGGTCAACCCTAAGGTCGGCAAGACACAATGATGTTTCAAATATCAAATGCGTATTACGGAGAGACACATTGCGAGACAAAGACTCAGTGCAGTGCTTTAATTTCCTTTAAAACGAGTCCACATTATTTAACTTTCGGCAAAGTCTTTTATTCATCGAGGCAACCAGCTAATGATGGTTGTAATGGTACGGTTTCCTTTCCTTCAATTTGTGGTAAATCTAATATTTCTCTGGAATACACTGCACAGCTAATTTTCAATCATTTCAAATTCTCGGACGGGTTGTTCAAAAGACCTTAAAAGGACCAAGGTGCGGCAATACGTGGTCTAGGAATTATCAACCATTCATGTGTTGTTTGCTTACTATGGAATATCCGAATATTGCATCCGTTGTGTATTTGCGTTTGACTTTGTTGGCAGATCGAAGCAGCAACGTGATTATAGCGCTTATTTTCCAGGTTATATATAACACGGAGAACAATCCATGGTGAGGCGTATAAAAAGGCAGACGGGCGTAGAATCGAGAGACAGGGGTATATTACACGACTTTTGATTGTTTCGTTGCCATTGCATTTAATGCAATTTTCGCTAGCGACGGGATATTTTTTGAAATGTAGTTTGCCGAATTATCCCGGGTTGACCTAGTTGGTTGTGAGCTCCAGCTTCGTGACTGTAAACAAAGTTTGTGTTGAGTTCCAGTGACAGATTTCCATACTGCTTATTTCCACTCTAAAATAGGCTATGAATAATTATAATTATCTATCTGGAATATGCGGTGTGATTTGTCACGGTCTGTTGCCGAGTGATGTTGCCGAGAACTTTTTGATCAAAAACAAGAGTCAGATCCGAGAGTCAATTTTCAGCCGCCACCCGTAAAAGAATTTCCCAGTCAATAATCGAAAACTTATTTCGTATGACAGCACCACTTTCAAATGCTCTGTCTCAATTGGAGATACGAGGGTGCGTCAATGAATTTCGAGGTGAGATTCCGCTGGTGGACGTTTCACCCGCGAGGCTTTTCCTCTGTTAAAACCACTATCATCGTAGTTTTGTGATTGGTAAACATATAGTTGAGAATGAAGCGCTTGGCCTCGCAGGTATTTGTTCTGAATACGAACTTGCATTGTACGAATACTTCATCGTTTGGCCCGTTTTTTTCTATCTGGTGGTCACATCGTTAATAATTTTTCATCGGATGATAGGATTATTACATCATCCCTTTGAAATGTTTGTATTTAATACCGCTCGGAGCTAGGGGTCGTGTGGTCATGTCATTCCACATGAACAGCCACAATAAAAGCGTGGCTGGGATACAAATGATCACAGGGATCACTTGTGGTTCTTGTGATATTTTTATAAATATACAGTTTGTCTGTGGGTTCATATGACTTCTTGTTAGTACGCTAGCATCGTTTTCCAGCTTCGTTTTAATGTTGCGCTTAATAATTACAGGTGAAAGAGTAATTTTTCTCAAACCAATTAAAATTGCTTTTTCCGTTTAGCAACACCGAAATAGCGAAATAGCGTTTCTGTATGGGAAGACAAATATGGGGCTCAGGACTGCTCGAAATGATGTTTAATTTACCACTGTCCAGAAATATTTTGACATGTTTGATAAATGTTCTGTGTTTATCCCCCCTGTACTGTACCCCCCTGGCCTGTACAGGGGGCGGGCCCCGAGGCCCGCCCCCTGTACAGACCTTTTGGTCTTTGATATATGTTGGCATTTGTGGGAAGTTGATGCTGGGTCGACATCGGGCCTTACAGACTAGTCTTTTGTGTTAAATGCCGTCATTTACATCTGACGACGATACAGCTCACCAATCTCCAATGTACGAGTTGTCACAGCGAAACAGCTCACCAATTACCAGTATACGAGTTGTCGGAGCATTTCCATCATAGCTCTCTAGATTTGTATCTAATACCGCTTATGCCGGTGCTAGGGGCCGTGTGGTCATATCATCCAAGTTGCCACATGAACAGGTACAATAAAAGCGTACCTGAGATACAACACATATCACGAATCGTTAAATTCTTGGTATGTGCTTTAGAATAGGTTAACCAGAAGACTATTCTGTGAAGTCATGTGACGCAGTCAGTATGTCGGCACCTCTTCCCACTTCCCTTATATGTGTTGTAATCCTTTATCACTAACATTTCATACGTATGTTGCCGCTGTGTATATATTTCCATCGTATATCGTTAACCTATGTTAAGCTACAGTTAATGGACGCGTCAGGAACATTCCTCATTGAATAATTTTATGTTGATTGCGGTATAAATGTTCCCGGGAGAACGGTTTAATCGGATATATTTTGTCTATACATCTGCAACATTACTGGGAAACGACACTCAGTGTAGGTCTTCGTATAAATGCAGATACGAACTCGATTCTAAATGAGTTACGTAACTAAAGAACTGTCTTATGAGAACATCAAATTACTTTTCTCATGGATCCCAATCTATCTCAGGCCAGCCTCTTTAGTCGAGATGACGTCATAAATCTGTAACACCCCAAGTCCGTTATTTTTATTCTTGTTTCCATTTCGAAAAACGTATATTTGAGTACTGTACCTGAAAATTTCAGACATAGACAACAGGCCCGCTGACGATCTTGGAACTACTGTGCGAACATGGAAGCTCGTGGGAGTGACCGGGTCATAGATAAACACATGTCAAGGTTAACGTCAATGAAAACCTGCGATGATTTGCAATCACTTGGGCAGTTTGCACAAGAAGGGAACGAGTGTGAAATCAGAATTACAGTGTAGTTAAAGAAAAGACCGCATGAATATATGGCAGAATTAGAGTGCAAAAGCCAGTGTGGATGATTGAATATATGAGCGAGGTTGGTAAACTTTTCAACGTAGGTCAACACAGCTTACTTTAGCACCGTTGTTTGTGTGGACACAATCCAACGAATAAAAGAAAAGCCACCGAGGATTGTCTGAAGAGTTCTATCAAATCCATGACAATACGTCTGACCTGTTTTGCTGGATAAAATCTTTTGCCAGCCCTCTCAACTGTGGTAAAAACATAATTGTAACATTTGTGTAATTTTATTATTTAGTAGTAGCATTCTCTTGTGTGGCGAATGGGCATTGAACATACACTGAAGCGGTCTTCAGAAAGATGCGCAAATTCACAAGCAGATGATGCGTATCCACAAGACCATGTGTCCACCTTGTTTCCTATAAGAATGATTGAATATTAGTTCCACCGTCTGAAGAAATCCCTATTTGATCGGAATTACGGTCTCCCTTATTTACTCTGAGCTTCCTATTTCCTGTTGATACGGCAAATCTATGAGACAGGATTTCTACCTGATGCTTAAGCCTGGTACTTTAATTACGATCCAACACCGTTGCGGTCACTAATCTCTGATTGTGAAAAGACTGGATAATGATTCTTGATTATAACTATAATAAATGGCCAACAACCTGCACAATAATGTTCAGCACAAAGGTGTTTGGCTATCAAACTATATGGAATAAGTTACAATGAGTGTGCAACAATGCATTCCGGCGTTTTTCAAGCAAACTGAAATTTGTCTCAAATCAGTTAAAGTTATTTAAGAAATATTGTTTTCATAGGCGTGCTCAATGGTTATTTTACGCACGGTTAGTCGCCCGCGCCCTAAAATTTATAAACTTTCCCACACTAACCGTGCGTAAAATAACCATTGAGCACGCCTATGAAAACATTTTTTCTGTTCTATTGCACTACCCAAATTGATTATCAACAAAGATTATAATGAAAAGTTGAACACGTATTTGAAACTTTGCCAACCTTTCTTGAAAAAAAAAACTCGTCCACTGATATGTCGCTTTGTTAATCAATTTGACGATGGAAACAAGTTAAACTTGAGATAGTTATTTCGTTTTGTAATTTATTTGTTTGTTTTTTTATTGATTGGAAGAATTTGCCGTTTAGTATGAGTGTTTTACCGTTTAGTATGAGTGTTTTACCGTTTAGTAGGAGTGTTTCCAACACCGAAGTAGGGAAACAAATAAGGGGTTCAGTTCTGTTCGAAGCGATTTTTATTTTCCACTTTCCAGACGTATTTTGACATGTTTGACAAATTGTGTACCCTTTATCACAAACATTTCACACATATGATACCGCTGTGAAGATATTTCCATTGTATATCGTTAACCTATGTTAAGCTACAGTTAATGGACGCGTCACGAACATTCCTTCATTGAATACTTTTATGTTGATTGGGGTATAAATGTTCCCGGGACAACGGCTTAGTCGGATAAATTTTGGCTTCACTCCTAGCAAGATTCCCACGGTCTGGAATTTTGAGGCCTTGCATTCCACTTGGAGTCCAAAATTACCCACTTCTATGACACTTTAAATTCCCACTTTATCGACCATTTTTTAAGTACTATGTCGTTTTTTTCTTCATGTGAATAGACTGCCGCCTTCAAATTGTATAATGCCTGACAAAATTCTCTTCTTACTGTTCATCATTCTCACTTGTAAACACAGTCTTCGGCGGGGGCATCACTATCAGTTTATCGCTTTAATTTCATGACTTCATTTTTTCAATTCTGCAAATAAAACCCTTTATTTCTTGAAAAATATTGCTCATGGGATTAGATAGCATTGCTGTTTTGTACTAGGTAAAGAAAATATATTCAATGCTTCTCTTTTTCAAATGATATGGATGCTGAGATATTATTGTGTAAATTGGAAAGATATGCAAGAGGTTTGAAATTGACTACGTCTGGTGGCTAAAAAGCAACCATATTACTCTACAGGAAAGCTTCCTTCGGCACCCCACATTCAGGCCCGAGAATACGTGGATTCTCGGACGTAGCCTTAGTATCTCAGCCGCGGTTTTATTGAAGATGTTCATGTGAAGATTATGAAGTATCTGCATTTCCAAGTGTTTAGGAATACATGTGAGGTTAGTTTACATATGAAATATGTGATAAAAATCCGTAAGGTTGACTCCATCTTTTGAATAGCTTTCCTATCTCGCTCCGAGACGGGGAACACTAGTGAGAAATCTTATTGAAATCAGATATCAACATGTTCCCAGAAAATAAACGACATATGGCCTATTTTGAGTCATTCTAATAGATTTTCCAGAAAATATGGAGTTCAGGGAAGAAAATTGGTCCAGTGTTATAACTGCATAACAGATTTATATCTTTAATTAATAGTATGAGAATTCCCTTGAAGATCTCTGTGTGCGTGTGCGTGTATGTGTGTCTGTATGTGGACTACCTACAAATTTTCTCGGTTAATTTTTTTTAGCACTTGAGGCAAAATATATTTCGGTCATATTCACAGACAGAAGGACATAAAGTGGAAGAAAAACTAAAAACATCGAACATGACTTCTAGCACCCAATTTTACGCAAATTAACTAGACATAGCCGCGCTATGCTTGATCATTTATGAGATCGGAAAGTTTCCACTCTTATTTCCTTTTCATTTGACAGCTACGGGTGTGGATGGACCATTGAACTAGCCTGTCATAACTCGAGTATTCATATGGGTATGAACCAATCCTACCTGATCTGGGGGAGCCATCATGGCCTCCCCCTACAAAACTTTCCCCACTATCTCCGAAATGACAAAAATGAAGCTGACCCTCCGCGACTTTTTAGTTTATTATATCGGGGTCATTTTGAGCCTATTTGCATAACCCCCCGGGTAGAGGATCATGGGCAAATTCAAGATGGCGGCAATGTGGGGTACGAGAAAAGTGAGGTTTTCGTCATTTTTCTTCGGAATTCCTGCTTTTCTTCGAGGAAAATTGGGCAAAATCTATTTTATTTCACATCAAACTATTATTTACTAACTTATCATATTTTCAAAGAAAACGCAAAAACAAAAAATTCGACAAATCTGAACGAAAACTTGACCAAAAGATGTCTGTTTTGAGGATGACTTC
This sequence comes from Hanleya hanleyi, assembly GCA_036873755.1. Lineage (NCBI taxonomy): Eukaryota > Metazoa > Mollusca > Polyplacophora > Lepidopleurida > Hanleyidae > Hanleya > Hanleya hanleyi. The sequence continues at coordinate 344,282 of JAVTVY010021036.1, read as the reverse complement.
ACTGTGACGTCATCAAAGGGGTCATCTTGGATTTTTTTCATTTTCTGGTAGAGCTTGACCGGCGGTATAGAGTGGTAAGTTTCAGCCTCCTAGCTTAAGGGGTAAGAAAAATATTTAGGGGGGCCGAAATGGTCCCCCAGGCCTGGATAGGTACCAAAAAGCCCGGGCCAGATAGAGTTAAGAATACTGATTAGCCATACGAATTTGATATTTTTGGAACATCATGTTGTCTTGCCAGCATCATTGAAAACTGTTGACCGCTTCTCTCTTGCAGGAAACTAGCCTATTTTTATGTGTACTGTGATTTACTAATGCTATTATATGAATTAGTTCTTTAGATTATGGATGCGGAAATTCTTTATTGGACGACGGCTGAATATTGAATGACGGACTAGACTTTTGTATTTCCACCAAAATATACTTTGGTAGACTTTAGGTATGTTGTTCTTAGAAATGCATACCAGTGACAGAAATTCTGATGCCTTATTATGACTATGAATCTATACGTCGAGATACTGAAACAGCGGTACAATGCGTATGCTAGGAATATCTATATATATATTGAAATGTATTTTTATCGCCAATGCTCAATTCGTCAAACGTGTTAAAATATGCCTACCGCTAGAGCCCGAGATTCGTTTCACACAGAACTGGTGGGTGTCTTTAATGCCACGATGTAGGAAACACTCGATCCACATGGTCTATAAGAACTAGCACATTGGGATTGAGACAAATTTTTCATCACACGAATGTTAAGGTTTCTCTTAAAAAATCTCAAAATCAATACAGTGATGTACCATCTCAGTAGTTGCGCTCATTCGGCATAGTCACAGAGCCTGAAAGTAGGTTTTGAACAAAAAGTGCACTTTCACAGAGAGAGAGAGAGATATATATATATATATAATTTCCTTTATGCATCGCAGGGGTATGGTTATCAGAAGATGTCTTTGAAATTGTTTCTTCCCCTAACATCAAAATGATTTAGTGAGATGAAATAAAATGACCCTCGTGCATAAATTGTCAATTAGTTTATTGAGAAATTTTTGCCCTGTTATTGCATTTTCTATATTAAAAAGAATTTTATATTTCTAACGTGCCTCAAGCTTAGACTAATTCTCTCTTCTGAAGGCGAGCGCGTGTACGAAATTAGAGGTTTGCACTCAAGAGCTTTGCCATTACTGGCAGACATTGTGAAACATTCAGGGTTTTATAAAGCTGGCCAATTAATACCAATGGCTTGTATCAACCGAAAATGGCTTATTAATTGAACAATAAACGCAACATTAAAAGTGTGGTGGAAAACGATTCCGGCGTACTGACAAGAAGTCATATGATCCCACAGACAAATATACTGACTGCATATTTCTAAAACATCACAAAAACCGTGATTAGTTTCAGCCACACTTTTGTTGTAGATGTTCATGTGAGTACACTAAATGACATGACCACACGGCCCCTATCACCGGTTTGAGCGTATTAGATACAAATATTTCAGAGCGATGATGTTGTAGCCATATCAAGTCATCTGTTGGAAAATGATGAACTATGTAAACCACCAGATAGTAATAAACGGCTCAAACGAGGGAGTATTTATTGAATGCAAGTTCGTATTCAGGACAAAAACCTGTGAGGTCCGATGCCGATCAAGCGCTTCAGTCTCCACCATGTTTACAAGTTACAATATTACAGTGGGAATGATTATGCTCAGAATGCTGCAATCATAATGCCTATGTTATACAGCATCACAGCACATGTATAAAGGAGACTGACATGTTTTCATAGTGATATTCGGCCATTAACCATCTTCTTTCTCTCTACATGTAATTCCTCCTGAACTACGCTCAACACTTAGATATAATCGAGAATGTAATATGGCTTATTTACGTGATGTATTCTGTGTTATGGTATTACGTTATTCTTGTTTATGCACGATCGCAGAAAGAAGAATGGATACAAGGGGAAACGTTCGAAATATACAACTGATGTTGAACATAGAAAATATAACGTCAGACACATTACGTATGACTTATCCTGAAAATGGTTATTATGACTATACAGATTAATTCCCTGAATTATGGTATACGGCAGGGTGGATGTTTTAAGTGAACAGTTCTGAATAAAGGCGTCAGATTCGATGTTCACTATTCATTCGTTGTCCACTAAAAATGTAATCCGATTGTGCATAACAGCGATAGGTAAAGACGAAAAAGAATTAGTTACAACACATATAAGGGAAGTGGGAAGAGGTGCCGACATACTGACAAAGTCACATGGTTTCACAGTATAGTCTTCTTGTTAACCTATTCTAAAGCACATACCGAGAACCTAACGATTCGTGATATGTGTTGTATCTCAGGTAGGCTTTTATTGTACCTGTTCATGTTGTACATGTTCACCAATTCAGCCTGTCGGGCACGTATCGTAAATTTATCGGACTATGGGACAAGATAGTGGTACGATTGGCTGGTATTCAGATAAAATAATTATAGTTGAAAACCGATAATTGAGTCCGAAATAGTATCTGTACATTTCTTCTAAATCTTTCGAGGAATTAACGAGCACTGGCATTATCTACAGCTGGTAGAATTTCAGTATTGTCTTCAACACGGAATTAGTCAAAATCGGCCTTGTTTCGGTCAAATTAGGAGTGGTCGACTATGGTAGGCCATCCCTGCCAAAATTCGAAACGTTGAACAAATACCAACGTATTGAAATTATAAATGCAGTACATGGAAAATCAGCCAATCGTAAGTCCCGAATTTCAATGTATTGAAAATGTAATATCAATACAATGAAAATCAACCAATCATAAGCCCTAATTTCAATGTAATGAAAATATAATATCAATGTATTGAAAATCCGCCAACCGCATGCCCCATTGTTTTAAACTGTAGTTCTAAAACAGAAAAGATAAACTCGCCGTAAAGCGGGTCCGTTTAGTGCCTCGATGTTGCCTGTTGGAGAGTGTAGGCAGGCGAGTATATGAGTGACCGCTTTGATCTCATGTAGCATAGATTTGAAGAGCGGAGTGACACGTCACCTCAATACGAAAATAGCCTGGCGCAAAATTCGGCACCTGGCGAAGTAACAATCCATGTCATTGGTTGATTATCAATGTATTGATATATATACGCTTTGGATTGGTCGATTTTCAATACATTGAAAGTTGAGGCTTGTGAGTGTAATTTCAGTACATTAAAAATCAACCAATTTCAAGACATTGTTATCACTTCAATGAATTTTGGCAGGGATGGGTTACCCTAGTCGACACCGTGTTTCATACAGTCTACGTGACCACTGACCTATTGCGATTGAACACAGCATCCTGAAATTATTGGCCTGATTTTAGTAAAGCACATTTGTTTAATGAAATCATATCATTTAACATGTCGGGTATGTGAAATGTGTGTTATGTACGTATTTGTGTGTCCGACCAGTCTGTTCGAAATTCCCGAGGAGGTAATTTAAAAGGGAATGGAATCCTTTGTGACAGGTTGACTTTTTGTACATGCAGTACCACCCTGAAAGGAAGAATTTGTTTCATACCTTAATTTCAACAGCTGTGATTGGATCTCACTCAAGGAATTTAACCAATCAAGGAGGATTCCGTTCGCATTTAAGGCAGAATTTTATTTTATTTTTTATGCGTTGGGTCGACTGATGAGAGATAGCGCTGGATATTTCGGTTATGTAATGTCTTAAAATATCCCGAAACAGTCTCTAAAATATCAGTTATCCGTGAATGGGACATCGGCTTCGTCATAAATACTGAATGTTAATCAATGCGGGAAAATGTAGTCCGGTCGGAATTTGCCCATGAATTTGCAACCAATGACATCATTCATTAAGCAATTTACCATGAATTGCACAATAACATTAACCGACTTTCATCCGTTTTGCGATTTTCAGCATGGTATAATGTCGTCGGATGGTCGAATTATACCCCTTTATGTGTCCGCATTCGGAATAATAATCTGTAAAGCTGTTCAACATTATCAGGTCTTCATATGTGGCCGAACGTGACAGGATTCGTTAATAACTGTAAGTTTGGGCATTTTACTCGCACTCCACCCTACACTCGATTTTATTCATTTTGGTGATGCGGGATGGAAGGGGGAGGCATGCTGGAGGTCGCGTATTATCTTAACTTTTTTTACCAGGGTTATTGTTACCAAAAATGTATCATCACATTTTAGGGTTATTGGAGTGACAAACATATTGTGAAATGTCGATTCTTAGCCACCATATTTTCACGCAAAAGTAGATTTCTTAGCCACCATATAACTGCATAAAGTTCGACTTTTCATTTACCAATTTTATAGAATCTAATCTGTGTGCATGCAACCTTGATATTGTGATGTGTTTTGATAAATCCATTTCCGAAATACTATTTCATGGCCCTTTAGGTCAGTTATTGTGAACACAACTATTTGTGAGAAACAGTTATGTAATTTCAAATTTATACAGGATAACATAGAAACTGCTTATGTAAATGTACTGAATCATCCTTAGTTTTGACGACTGAGTTTAGGTAATGCTACATATAGCTGAGTAGCTTGTCACAACTACAACAGTTCAGTTTAGAGTTAACTCGACCCTGTAAGGTCATGACATGTATAAAAAGGGATGACCGGCACATTCAGGCAGGCCAATACCATCGGGTTTCACTGAGACTAATTCACCAACATGCCTCCGATGATAGATGAACTATCTCCCAGTTTTGAAATACATTTACAAAATGGTCTGATGTTAATGAAGTTGTGTTGGTCTGCCTGCCAAATGCTGCCGATCATTCCTAAGTTAGGTGAAATGAATTTACAATAAATCGGCTTAATATTCAACAGACATGAACTTCGTTTTTGTTGTATCCTGTCTCATTTAAAGAGGCTATCAAGTCTTCGAGAAATCTCAGAAGCCGGACCTTGGAATCTATCATTGTACGGGTTTTATGGAGACCATCACCCGAGTCTGCGGACGACTTCGCGTTACAACATCTTAAGATCGCGCGCACAAGCTCTTGTCTTGAAGACCGCAAATTCCATAATATGTGGATTTCCTTTTCCTTACCTCACTTACATGTAATAACATACCTGAAGTGTTTGAGTTCTAGCTACGACTTTTTCCCACCTATTCATTAGTGTCGATATCAAAGAGGAACTTGACTGAAGCTATATAACTTCACAGAAAGGTCGCCGTACACGGAGGAAAATGATAAACCGAACTCTTTGCGTGATAAAGGTGCTCCACCGGGCACACTTGTCGATGAACTATCGATGGACATGATAAGACGCACAGAAGTTCTCATTACGCAGTACCGATAACCGATAGTTTTCCCAGGTACCAGAGGAGGCAAGCTTCAATGAACAGGTTCTGCCGTATTTTATTTTTTCTGCTGGAGGAATAAGTTTGAACAAAATTTCTAAATGATCTCCAGAGATGTATGAACTCGAGAACACTAATGCAAAATTATCGATATTACCGACGCTCGGTTTGTCCTCTGCAAATAAAGTTTTTCTTCTATTCCGGAACTAGAATGCCAACAAGGAACAGATCTTTTTAACCCAACACAGAAAAAAAAACCCTGCCGTTCTGTAGCCATGGTAACATGAATGTAGATGATGGCCAATACGTAATCTCACTATAACTTACCAACCCGTCTCTGTCTATTTGTTTGTTTGTGTCCAACGTACAGTCACAGTTTTGGTCGAAATGGCATGAAAATTCATGGTCGAATTATACCCCTATATCAAATCCGTATCGCTGATCAGTATTCTTAATCCATATGATATTCGTTGTTAAGTCGTCATCTAGAGAATTATGTATCTCAGTCACGCTTTGATTGTGCCTGTTCATATAAGCACCATGAGAATCTTGAAGTACATGGATTCATACGGCCCCTAGACCAGGGTTAAGCGAAATTAGACACAAAATTCGTCCTGACAATATTGGGGTCAATGAGGGTAATATGAAAGGAACGAGTCTCCAGGGGCATCTTATAATTACGTCAACAGTAGTTCATTTTTATTTGGGCCGAGAGTCCTCAAATTTCATCAATATGAGATCTATGAAAATGACATAAAGCAAACAAAATAGACAATTAAGGGTAGTTTACGACAATCGGCTCATGAGCATGAAAAGCACAGTTTCATGTTATAACCTGACTAGTCTATATGTTGTCAATGTACGACCGAATTTGGTTGAACGGTCAAGGAACTTTTTCAGGATATAGCTGCGGGGTCATGAGAAAATTAAGAAGGGCATCCAACGACCAATGTGGGCCGGAAACATTTTGGTCCGATGACCGTCTCGGCTCAAGGAATTTGCAAGATGATCCGGAACAGTCTTGACCTGTATTAGTGGCTACATAGATGAAATTCCTAATTTCGAAGAGTGCTTGCAAATAAAAGACTCGATTGTGCTACATATGTTTCCGTATATTATGATGTATGCATCATTCTTTCCAGAAACTAGGTATTTGTTACGCATGCACTTTTATGCTAATAGTGTCGTGTGTAGAAGATACTCTCTAAAAAAACTTGAGTGAACTGATCCACTCAAGTTTGAGTGAAATGTACCTGTTCACTCAAATTTGAGTTATTTTTCACTCAACTTGAGTTACTTTTCACTCAACTTGAGTTAAAACCACTCAAGTTCACTCAACTTGAGCGGGATGAATTTCCACTCTCATGCTTGAGTGAATGTCACTCAAGTTGAGTGCATTTAACTCAAGTTGAGTGAAAAGTAACTCAAGTTGAGTGAAAACCTCACTCAAGTATTGAGTGGGATGAATTTCCACTCTTACTTGAGTGAAATTTCACTCAACTTTTTTAAGAGAGTACGGAAATGCTTCAGCACTGAATGTACGTATGGCTGCGATAATACAATTGGCTATAGAAAGCGGAAATGGAGCATTCTTCTGAGAAGGCATTATTTTACTGTCACAGCTGAAATTTTCTCAAAAAATTTTCAAAGTTCAAGTTTAAAATTTTAGATTTGTATGTGTTTGTCTTCTTTCAGTACATGAATATCGATTCTAACGTTTTTACATACACGTATGCAGGCGATGATATGATATTGTCTGTAGCCGATGAAACTCAAACATTCATTCTAGGAACGTATTATTTTGCCGTCCCGAATAAAAGGTTCGGTCAAAAAAGATTTTATTTCTGGACAGAATTCCAAAGTTGAAAATATAATAGACTGAAATTTGGAACATTTGTGACTTTCATTTTTTCAATATCGTACTGATATAGTCAATGATGAAGACTTACACACAGTTCTCATGGAGGGACATAAATATAGAGAACCAAGAGGAATAAACTTGAACGCCGACCAGAATATAGTCCTATATAGTCCTCACTGCACTGGAATATTACGTTACTGAGTGATCAAACTCGCTTATATGGCTGGACTTCACCAAAAGCAAGGTCGCTGAAACAAACCGACATATAGACAGAAGTACCCATCTTCAAGCAAAACAAGTACTGAGAAATCTCAATTTGCAAGAGGTTCTAGTAAATCTCCAGAGTAATTTCGACATAGTCACAGCAGACAAAGCTCCAAATAATATGATATTCGTATGTAAATATTACTATTACCAGATGCTGGTTAAGGAATTCAGTACAAGCATACCATCATCGAATACTTTTACTTACTCCCAAACTGCATTTAGAATTATTTAACAACACAAACTTTTCTCAAGGAAAGAGGTATCAATCTTCCAACAAGTCATAACGGTATACCAAATCACAAGCGTCTGGTCCGTCATTCATAATTCAGCCATCGTTCATTAAAGAATATCCGCGTCCATAATCCAAAGACTTATTCCATATTCCAACATTAGCACCAAATTCAAAAAGCCAATCATAGTATACATAAACATAGGCTAGTTTCCTGCGAGAAAGTAGCGGTCAACAGTTTTCAATTATGCCGGCAAGACATCATGATGTTCTAAAAATATCAAATCCGCATCGCTGATCAGTATTCTTAATCCATAGGATATTCGTTGTAAAGTCGTCATCTAGAGAATTATGTATCTCAGCCACGCTTCGCTTGTGGCTGTTCATATATGATCAGCATGAGGATCTTGAAATACATGGATTCATACGGCCCCTAGCTCCGGGTTAAGCGGAATTAGACACAAGTTACGAAACGTAAAGCCATAGATCTTGCACGCTACTCTCATATTTTGCTATCAGCGTGCGATATTGAGTGGAGACGCTTGGTGGTATAGCCCTGTTTTATAATTTTCTGCAACAATGTTTTGTGACGTTGATTAAAATCGTCACATTTAACACAGGATCTAGCAAATGCTACGAGGCGAGGTATTGTAATCACCTCTTTTGTCATGAAGTCGACGAGAGAGAAGACCCGCTTCATTTATATAGAGGTGTTGGTGGACTCCCAAAATGCATAAAACACCATACAAAGATAGAGTCATACCTGGTTCTAGAAGCTGAACCATCAAGTACAAAATACAAAATATTATTGGAGAAGCCTATGAAAAGAGCAAAACCACCAAGCGCCTCCACTCAAAGTTTCTCAAATTTGACGATATATGTTATATGCTGATAGAAAAATACGAGCGTAGCGTCCAAGATATTTGGCGTTATGTTTACTTGTGTCTAATTCCGCTTAACCCGGGGCTAGGAGCCGTATGAACCCTTTTCCTTCAAGATTCTCATGGTGTTGAGATGAATAAACACAATCAAAGCGTGACTGACACAAATCATTCTCTAGATGACAACTTTACAACGAAGAACACTCATCAGCGACACGGATTTGATGATTCTGGAACATCATGATGTCTTACTGACGTCACTGAAAACTGTTGACGGATTCTCTCTTACAAGAAACTAGCCTATGTATACTACGATTGCTTTTTAATTTGATGCTAATGGTGTTAGAGTTAGATCTTTGGATTAAGGACGAGGAGATTCTTTAATGGATGACGGCTGGATGTTGACTGACGGACAAGAGGCTTGTATTTCAACATTCGTTCTATAAAATACCTGTTTTCCTCAGGTGTTACCGACGTCCCAAATTTAGAAACCGAAGCTCGTGGTATGCGAAATCTTGTTGAGAACAGGGTTGTAAGACCCAACGCCCGCCATTAAGAGTCCAGTCTTGTTAACATGTAGGTTAAGTGGTTATTACAGTGGTGAATTTCGATCATAGAGTCACCAGTGTATAAGATAACTTGCACTGATCCAGATAACATGCATTGGATGATAGCATGTAATGGTGGAGATTACATGCAATGGTAAAGAAAACATGTAGTGGTAACCTGCTCCGAGGATCATACCATGCGCTGGTTTTGGGACCATGCCATTGGTACATCTAATAAAAAGTTGGGCTTCACATAATTATATTCAAACTGGAACACCTTCTCAGCAGAAATATGCCACTGCCATGTCACACTGGCTACTGAACCATTGTTTGTGCCTACTCTATTATTTATATAGAATCGCAATTGAGTAACATTTCATTTTCATTCTAACGAGAAAAGCGAGCTTTATTTTCTTTAAAATCTACAATTTTACAGAATGTTCACAGAATGTAGCGAGTAGTTCTGCTTTGAAATAAATATCACGTGTACTTGTCTGGTCAACATCACGAAACTCTTTCTCAGTCTAAACTCATTTCTCGAGCGAAATCACAAAGCAAGTACAGCTGAGGGAGAACCTATTCATTATACATTCGCGCCCTCTGGCAGAAGATTCAACCTTGAAAGACTATCGGTTATCGGTACTTCTTCAGAAGAAGTCTTCATTTTCCGCGTCTTAACCTGACGATCGATACCTCCGAGACTCGTGAAATCCTCTCCCGTATCCAATGTACACGTGTCGGTCCAATAACCTCTGACACCATGCCCATGGCAAATACTACCACCTAATAACCGCTATATCGCCTTCCCTTAGGGGGATTGTCGTTCAATATTTGGTCAAATTGTCGATTAACTTCTGATTTCAACAAAACACCATTCGGAGTTCATCGTAAAGTGTGCCCAGTGGCGCAGCTCATTCACGCAAAGACTTCCTTCTGTCGGTTTCCGTCGTTTATTGCGACCTTCGTGTGAACTGATATCTCTGAGTCAACCCGCCCTTCCTCCTGTACAGATTACTAATGAGTATGAGAAAAGCGAACATTCGGTATTCAGCTATTGTCCGCGCCAATAATCGAAAAATCTTTTACTTTCAACAATTAGCAGCAATTCCAAACGGCCATCCTAAACGGAAATTTAAAACAATATTAAAAATATTAAAGTAAAACAGTAGCACAGACATTTCATTTCACTTAGGTGTGGCTGGTCTACCAGTCCTATTATCTGTGATGGATATAAGGCCCATCTCCCTAGTATAATCCGTGGCGTGTCCGACTCCTCCTCCTACTCCGACTCCTCCTCCTACTCCGCTTTACTCACTGCACAGCGGGTCGCATAGGTGTGGCGCGGGATAGGGTGGGGCGAGAGACCTGGGGTTTTCACTACCTGAGATTCCATGGGCCAGGCTTGCAGAAAGGGCACGCGATCTCCCTATGTTAATATTACGGTTTTTACAACAGCGTGAACTTTCAACATTAGCATATTACTTTTAGAATGACAAAGGATTTCGAATGTTCATTCCATCGCAATAAAGATTTTTTTCGGCAGTACGCTGCTCTTGTCTATTTAAACAGGCCGCGCTGCCTTATGCCCATTTGAAAGTTTGACCTGTATAACCACACTCAAAGCGTGTGGCCTAACTGTGAGAAGCGCTGCAGAATTACAAATGATACAACAGATATACAGCGCCGTGAATTGATGTGCTTTCTGCCAATGTGTGTTTAAGAGATTTCCTTATATTTCACCTGTCCGAACCCGAATTATGGACCTGCGAACAGAATACCAGGTGATTCAATAACTTTATATTGTTATGTGTATCCTCTTTCACTAATAAGTTTATATAAATAACTGTAGGTAATATTATATCTTCCTTTGCATTGTTTTCTGTTTACGCCTATTTAGAAATGGTGCTAACTGACGCACGAACAAGGTCCTTCGATTATTGACGCAGCAATTATGTGGACAACGGCGAAATATTGAATGTCAGATTTGATGCCTATATATGATAGTTATATTCACAAGCATAGGCTGAAATGTATGCTAGAAGCACTTTCGTTATCAAAGAAGACAACTTTTGGGGAATTATCTCCAATATGCATCCACAGGCTGAATTGCTACCAGAAAACACTTTCGTTATCCAACGTGACCATTTTCTGGAACGATCTGCAATATGTTTGGATAATCCTGACTGTCCATTACCACCAAGTTAAGAGTTGGTAGAAGGGTTAGAATTTTTGACGGCATCTTTTGTGAAGACCTGTCGATAGATGCTGGCATTCACGAGGTAGGACAATACCCTAGGTCTCTCCACTCTAATGTAGTGGTGAGGGTTTGTTTAATCAGCGCTAAGACCAAAACAATTACACAATCGCTTCACGAGTCTGGCATATGAATATACACACCTATACATACTGTTGTATAGGGTACCAGGATCTATAATCCATAATTCATTCTGCGAAACAAGAGGTTCCAATAGAAACTCTACTGCATAGTATAATTTAAGGACATTACTACGTCTCGGCGACCGGATCAATGATAGCAATGCTGATGTAAACCGTTCGTCTATCCCGCCTTATCGCGGCCTGGCAAACATACGGACGGTAACGTTAGGGTGGGTGAATACCAGTATGAGGATGATGGTCGTTGTATGAAGCATCAGTCCTCGAGCCACACAATAGGAAGAATAAGGTAACGCGGTGAAGGTGTAAAAACAGACTCTGCAATATTACTAGTCTAGTTAGTCTCTCCGTCAAACGCGACGGAATGAGGAAGGAAGGTGTGCACGCTGTACCGGCCTGGCACCTGACAGTGTGACGGCTTAAGGCAAAAGTTTGACAGGATATCGGACGAATTGACACTATATAATAAGCCACATTCAGCGCTCATTTGGAAATAATTTCTGCTGCTGTCGAAATGGGAGATGTTCATATGGCAACAGAGGTAGGTTACAAATCAGCTTATATGTAAATTCATTACTTTAATATAGAAAAATGTATTCTCTCCATAGAGTCGTCACAAATAATGTACGGTATATCCTGCACTGTATTGTTCCATCATTAAATCTAGTTGCTCTAATCTGATACAAATTTAAGACACAAAAGTCCAATTATCTACGTTCAAATGTATGATAATTAAATTTACTCATTAACCTATAGATACTAATAGGCCAATTTGCAGCGTATCATCAATGACTTATTTGCTGTCAGTCGTAGACAATAAACCAGGAAACCGTACGTAGACGCCTATATCAAATTCGATGTCCCAATATCCTGAATGTTCTCTCAGGAAATTCACGTATAACCAGATCTCCGTTTTTCTACTCAGACATTTTTAGGTTAAACATCTCTATATGTGGACTTTTCGTGATCGATGGGAAAGCTGAGATTGAAGTCATTTGCTGCATTCATTTAATCTAATCATCGGGTCGAAACACGTGTTTGCTCAGATAGCAGAATGCTGACGACTGGGCAGAGTCATCGGTTTTCTTGTGAATGCTTTCTGACGCTTTAGTGATACTGGGTTCACCAGAACAGATACAATGAGTCTAAAATACATTGATTTAAAACGTCTTCGTGGATCGGCACCTACGATACAGCACAAAATACATGTAGGGTCATTTAACCTAAGATTGTTACTCCCACGTCCCTACAAAAACGTTTTAATACTGCAGTAAATCTGATCGAAGCGCTAGTAATCAGAATGGTCACGTTCCGGAAACTGGCTCATTCTAACGAGCAGGTTCTCTTTGATCGAGTGCAGACCAGACCATTATGGCTGTGTCCATACATATTGAGAAATGGAACGCATTACTTTTTGTATGATTGGATGCTGGTGACCTAGGTATAGGCGTCTTATTTGACATTTAATAGCCAGCCCTCATCCATAAAGAATGCGTCCATAAACCAAATAAGGTGAGCATAAGACGTTATTAACTCCAAGCGGGCTAACAATAAATTCATCTTTAATCACAAGTTAATTTCTTGCGAGAGAGAAGCGGTCAGCAGTTTCCAGTGATGCCGACAATTAAGACATCGCGATGTTCCTACTTCACGTCCATATCAAATGAACATCATCGGGATATTGTATTACACGAAGGGATGGGGAATGAAATATTACAAGCCACAGATCCGACATTCATCTGCCAACTATCGTCAGTAAATCTCCGAATCCATAATCTATAGATCGTATTCACATGTCGATATTAACACATAGCAACTGATTTGTTTCTTGTGAGTGGGTTAGCAGTATTCATTGTTGCGGTGCTATCCATTTCGTATCAATGAATAACTGCTTTAATTCAAATGCATTTCCAAGCTGTTTTCTACAGTATAATGTGTTTATAAGAGAAGACTCTGAAGCGTCATTTTTCTCCAGGAATTTGCACTATATAAATGATCAGTGAAATAAGTTGTTCCACGGAAATAATCCAATCGATGCGATAATGTTTACTTTGCGAAGGGTGGCTCTACCGTGCCACCATATGTGTACACTAGAGTGAGTCTATGTGAGCGGTTACGATGTTCTAGTTCCATGCGTCGCATAAGATGCGATGTCATTGGTAACGTCACATGGTCTTCGCCACAACGCTAACGTTACTTCTACTCAACTCGGATACGATTCTCCCTCAAATCTGACGTAATTTTTTAAAAATTTGCGAATTTGTAGAGCGGAAAACACGGTCAGGCGAGTTCTTCTTTAAGTAACGCTTTGGTTGTGACTGTTCGTATCAACAGTATCCAGATCTTGTATTAGATGGTGTTCATAAGGCCCTAACTCCGAGTCAAGTGAAGTTTGACACAGGCTATGACACGTTACCCTGAAATCCGAAGTGATGAACCACGGCGACTTTCAGTGCTCTAGGCCTGAGGATTAGATGTAAATGTGGCCATATCCTAACAGATAAATGATGATGTGGACGTATGTAGGTTTAAATTGGACGTCTGTATCAGCTCATGTATCAATTAGCTTCGGTAAAAAATTCCAGGAATCCATCCCAAGAGTATCCGGACATTTGTTTTTATGTGTTCGAATAAATAATTCATATGATTAATTAATAGGTTGCTAGGAACATGAGCACCAATAAACGCATACATTGTAAATATGCTCTTGTGTGGTGCTGGGCTATTCCCTTGATGTTACTGTTCGCGCCTATGAATATCACGGCGCATTTCTATGGTAGGCCATCCTCGCCAAATTGCACTGCATTGTACCGTTAGCAATGTATTGAAATCGTTATTTCAATACATTGAAAATCAACCAATCATTAGCCTCGAATTTCAGTGTATTGAAATTCAATTGCAATGTATTGAAAATCGACCAATCCAAAGCGTGTGGTTTTCAATACATTGAAAATTAACCACTTGCTTGGTTTATTACCGAGCCAGGTGCACGTGTTGTGGCCCTGAAATTTTCGCCAGGCTATTTTGATATGAGGTGGCTATTGGGGTGACATGTCACCTCGCTCTTGAGGTCAAAGTGATCACCTATATATATTCGCTCGCATACACAACAGTACTCGCCAGCCTGCATTCAGTAGCAGGCACATTCACCAGCAGAACCGTATTCACCAGTAGACCCGAAAAGGTCTCCGCGATGCATATGGTCGATAACTCTGCCCACTGTTTTCGGTCGTAGGCCAAATTCCAGCGCATTGCCAGTCTGATGCTGTATTTTTGATGGAATGTGCGATTATTTGACTACTGGGCCAAACATCGAGGCACTGAACGGACCACCTTTTGTGGGATTTTACTCAGCTTGTTCAGCAGAGTTAAATTTCGGTCGCATTGACTTGCATAGCCATTTTATATGTCAGCAATATCGTAAACGTCTTCGCGAATTGGGGCCGCCCGGCCACGTTCTGTGAGCTCCCGACAGCCTTAAAGTAAGTGTGATAAAGAAGGAAAACATTATCATTTTTGTTGCAATATTTGTAATCCGATGTTATATAGTGGTTCAGCAGCATCATTATACGGCAATCCACCAAGAAAACCCTCATTTCATTGGTTGAATTTCAATACATTGAAACTGTAAACATGTGGTTGACTGATTTTCAATACACTGTTATTACATTTTCATTGCATTGAAATCCAGGGCTTACGATTGGTTAATGAAAAACTGTCTTTTATGCGTTGTAAAGTACCTGTGTGATCTATGTATATTCCAATTGTATTGTATTTGTATTATTGCAACCACTGTATTGATACCACCTCCGCACGAAATGTATATACCTATCTTTACCACTTATGTCACGAATTGTGACCAGTGTGGAAAATAAAGTTGAAGTTGAAGTTGAAGTTGAAGTTGAAGGTTGATTTTCTATCTATTGAAATTATAATTTGAATACATCGGTATTTGTTCAACGCAACGAATTCTTACAGGGATGGCCTATCATACATTTCATGGTAAGGAAAGAGCTCAACCTTGCTCCATCACGTGTTTTGTTTTTGCATATTGCTTTAAGGTTCCTATAACGATACATATCGTTAGTAGATTGTGTCTGGTTTTAAACAGTTTCTGTCGATGCAGAGAGGGTTCAATCTATATTTATCCAGAAATATAGACAAACTTCCTCAACACCAAACTCAGACTAATTATGAATAACCTAATGAGATTTGAGCGACATGCCCAACATTACTATAATTACGTCAAATATTCATTTTTGCGAGTGACAATCATTGCTCCCATAGGATGATTCAACTGTACCTGATTTGAAGAAAAAAATGAATCCCGGTAAGTGGTACGGGTTAGTCCCGGTATGTATTCGCATCACTCAAATCCGAAATACAGTAGACAGATGTCGTCCTTGAAGAACTCAGTTAAACTAATTTGGCCTGATTGACACGATTTTAGTCCCAATTAAAATAAGCAATAATTAGTAGGAAATCAGTTAAAGGATGGAGCATACGGCCTCGAAATGAGGGCTTCTCTCATTTTATTGGTAGAAAGAAATTCTATGGAATGATGTGAATCTCATCAGGGTTGATGTTTTGTGTTGTGTCTTTTTAGAGAGAAAGTGAATATTACATTAAAAAAAATTGCCCAGTAATATCTTCCAAGATCAAGTTACTATGGCGTCATCGGGAGAACCGATTAAAAGGAGATTATTAAATATCCCAAAGCATCAGCATCTGGACTGATAGACTGATCTGGACATACAGGACGCCTGTATCAGGTCATCTATCAATTAGCTTCGATAGAGAATTCAAGGAGTTCATCCCAGGAATATCCGGGCATTTGTGTTTATGTGTTCGAATAAATAATTCATATGATTAATTAGTAGGTATACATTGTAAATATGCACTTGTGCGATGCTGGACTATTCCCTTGGATTTGGTGTTCGCGCCTATGCATATTACGGTGCATTTCATGTAAAAGAAGAGCTCAACCTTGTTCCATCACGTGTTTTGTGCATATTGTGTTAGGGTTTCCATTACTGTACATGGTACATTGTGTCTGTTTTAAAACCTTCTCTTACGAAGCAGTGAGGGTTCTATCTATATAAACAACTTCCTCGTTCAGCTCCAAACTCTGGTTAAATATATATAAGTCAATGGGATTTGAACGAGATGTTCAACTCCAACATTAGTACAATTACGTCAAATATTCTTTTCTTGTAAGTGACAACCATTGGTCGCACTGGACGATTCAATTGTGCTTGATTTGAAGAAAACAAAATGGATTCCGTATGTGTGCAAATCATGTAATTTAAGATCTTCATGATGTTTACTGAGGATTTCCCTCAGTTTATTGGTAGAAAGATATCCTATGGATTGAATGTCTCCAGGTTTGATGTATGAAAATCTTATTGAATCTTCCAGAGAGACTGTAAAGATTACATTTAGAAATTTTTCGATATCACGTTACTGCGACGTCATCAGGAAAGCCGATCTAATGGAGATTTGTAGACACCTTGAAGCATCACGAAACTTCTTTCAAAAGGGCATTTGACTTGTTCATTCCAGTGAAAGGGAAAGACGCGCTGAGAACAATATCTTATCTATGATATGGGGATCCCCATTGTACGAGTTGTCACAGCGACACAGCTCACCAATTACCAATATACGAGTTGTCAGAGCATTTCCATCATAGCTCTCTAGATTTGTATCTAATACCGCTTATGCCGGTGCTAGGGGCCGTGTGGTCATACCATCCAAGTTGCCACATGAACAGGTACAATAAAAGCGTACCTGAGATACAACACATATCACGAATCGTTAGATTCTTGGTATGGATTAAGAATACTGATCAGCGATACGGATTTGATATTTTGGAACATCATGATGTCTTGCCGGCATCATTGAAAACTGTTGACCGCTTCTCTCTTGCAGGAAACAAGCCTATGTTTATGTATACTATGATTGTCTTTTTGAATTTGGTGCTAATACTGTTATATGGAATATGAAATAGGTCTTTGGATTATGGACGCGGATATTCTCTAATGGACGACGGCTGGATTATGAATGACGGACTAGACGCTTGTAATTTAGAATAGGTTAACCGGAAGACTATACTGTGAAGTCATGTGGCTCTGTCAGTATGTCGGCACCTCTTCTCACTTCCCTTATATGTGTTATAATCGATGGAAATGACGTCACAGCCGTATGTTGTTTGGAAAGTTTCAGCTCTCTAGTCACAATGATAACGATACTATATTGCGGGAGGAGAGAACATGGATGCGGTGCTGGTAGACTCAACATCGGCCCGACCTGATGGGATTAAGCATAATACAGAGCACAAGAACATATTCTTAGTGAAACTATCAGAACTAGAATCCGTATATATGCTTGAACTAATAATAGCCGTTGAGCAAGCCGCTTACATGTGAGATTATTGGATTATGCCCATGATGCATGTAGATATCGGGTACAGTTATCATATATACTCGGATTATGCAAACAAGAGAAATATATATCTGGAATCTTGTTGATGTTATACAATCTCTAACGGTATCAACATTACTGCGTCATACTAAGCAAATATTTATAATAACACGGAAATAAGATACATAGGTTCTTCCATCGATCTATTTCATATTGTTCTTTATCCAATGCCATTCAGGTAGGAAGTTGTCATTGGTGATACCTAAACAACACATAATAGGAAAACACAGTATAAGTTAGGACAGCATTAGTAAATGATCTAAAAATCCCTTGGAGAAACAATTGCTCATGCTTTCAGGCATTCATCAGAACTCATCCATACATATATACTCAATCAATTATTAATATTCACAGAAACTTTGTGATTGGCTGGAGGTTCTTCCAGTATTCTCCATAAGCCAATAAAAATACAGGATTTTCTTTTTGAAAATGTGAATTGACCAATCGAGTGCTTCAACATTGGAAGATATCCCTTGATCAGGTTGATTGTCGGGAATTTAAAATTCAAGAGAATTCGATTGAACTTAAATTACTTACTTTTGAATACCCACTTACTGTCTATACCAGACTATACCGAGTTCCATGTAATTGAAAAATATCGAGACTTTCTTACTAGATAAACCATTGGACACATTTAAAAGAGCAAAAATCAGAATCGGCGAACCGTAAATCTATATAAACACCTTATCGATAATAAAATTGCCCATAGACCTTTGTTGCTACTAGCGCCATTTTGGGCGATAGGGAAGCATCGGACAACTTCGTAGTTATGATATTCAGTCGGCCAACCTCGGAAAAGCCTTTTCATTGGCAAAATTAGCAATAGTCTCCGGTTTGCTATGGACGCCGTATTTGATTAATATCGAAAATATAAAAACGATATGGCACTTACCATATTCGAAATCGCCATACCTCGATACCTTAAAAAACCTATTATCGCTGCGATACAGGAAGACAACATACGTTAAAAACTTACGATATTTAAAAACCATTAAAATTAATTGGATGTGCGCAGTTATATTATTTATATCAAATTGCATTATTTGTATCTCAAACAATGATTGGATGACTGAGAGCATTAAACTGATCATGCCTGCTCCGAATCATACAACGGGACATGGTATCTTTCAAAAAACACAATTCGACTGTATATCTTCTTCAGCTCCCTATTGACCTCCTCAGTTAGTATTGATTTTTAGCAAACCTGTTCACCAATACATGTATCTTAGTCTTAGTAACCAAGAGGCCTACTTCTATTGTTCACTTCCATTTAACGGTTATTACGAGGTTGTTTCTTTGGTTACCGAGCTGCTACAATTTTTCGTTAAAGTGAACGTAAAGGCTGCGACAACACACGCACTGCGTGGAAGAACTATATTAAAAGTATCATTTGGCAGCAACAAATATTTTTTGTGATTTTTTCTCTTCCAAACAAAAAATTCCAAACACGGGAATTATTGACTGATGCAACGAGCGACTGGAGTCGGCCATATCAGTTTATTCATTAGCCTTGCGCCAATGAAAACGCTTGTACGGAGCACGTGATATTTTCCTGTGACGTAGTATCACTTTGTTTTGGCATCGCTGTAGCACGAATTGTAATTGCGGTGGTGGAGAGCTCGGCTGTTTCAAGCGTGTTTTGATTGTGTTGCGTGTCTCCAGCAAGTGTTTACTGACCTGAAACGTTCGATGAACTACTCACTACTTTCGTCGACATCGGAGCGTTTTGGTTCAAACTGGTAACCCTGTAAACCTTCATTTGTCTCTTCGTCAGAACTTGAAGTCAGGCTAGCCTCTTCGTGCGTCGCTATGTTTACATGCTTTCTGCGCTTTCTAACTCCACGAATTAAAGAGCTCCGAGGTGATACGACGTCACTGCTCTGAGTGAGATAGCCAGCATGGCGGCAGCCGGGGAACAATAATACAACGGAGATGATTTCGTTCGTACTCGGTGCAAAAAAATCCCCAAAAATATTTGTTGCTGCTATTTCAGTATTTCAATGTAGCTCTTTCCCACAGAGTGCATGTTGCCTCAGCCTTTACGTTCACTTTAATAGATACATGCATATCATTTTGTCAAAGGTGATGTTGACGCCTCCGATAACTTGTAATCCAATAATACTAATATAACCATTGTACATCTACGTTGGCTAGATTTGGAGGCACTTGTGTATTCAGGTAGTCCAGACATTATATACCAGTCGCTCTATAGCTGAAATATTGCTGATCGCGACGTTAAACCCCCAAAATTTACTAATTGATCATGTAGTTTTTGCGAAGAAAATTGTATAAAGAAAAATTCACGTCACTTGGACGTCATCATTGTGGACATCTTGGATTGATATTTTTTTCACATCTTCTGTCGAAGCTTGTCTCAAAGATACAGTGTGATGAGTTATTTGAGGATGGAGGGGCGAAATGAGTTTCCACCACCACGTACCCCAGGCTGCGGTACACGCAAATCGCACAGTCCAGATAGGGTTAATTATATCAACATTAATCAGTGGTTTTCTTGATGATGCAGTGCTTCACGGTTGGTGATTTAATAATGAATGCTGGATCTGGTGCATGTATAGGATTATACATGGTAGGACTGTATGTGTCGTATTATGTTCTTAATACTTGTACCTTCATGTTACCTTATAAATTATTCCGTGTCAGTGCGTGTCAGTAAAAAGCTTCAAGCAATGAATGGTTTACTGTGGTGTCTCATATTAGCAGTCGCGGCTGTATAAGTATTTTATTACTTTGTTTACAACGTGATAGACGTTTGTGCGCAAATCGGCTAATATTCCTTCTGGAAAATCGCGTGGTATTTGAATACTGTAACTGTCAAGAGAGAAAAAAAAATCGTACAGCTGATGTGTCTGTCAGTATAAATAATGCAAATAATCCTTTGTCAATAATTCCGACAATGAAGGCCTAAACAGGCTCAAATATGTATCTGTGGTTTTGGGTTATGTACTCGATTGCGCATACAAAACAAATACCAAGCTGGAGTTCTTCGAATTTACTCAAACGATAGTATAGACGGTTTTATTCGACAAACGAAGGCATATTCAAATACGGACGACAGGCCCAACATCCGATAGACAGCTCTGTTCAATGAAAATGTCATAAAAGTGTTCCGATTCAGATTCAGCGTAGGTTTACTAAAAATATATACAGAGAAATGGTTGGCATCAACTGACCAGTTGTCTTTTCGATCTTTTATTGTGGATGATTCAGCTTTATCAAATATTTGCAAATATGGACATTTCAGTGCGGGCTAATTGGTAAAAATGTCTAGTGTTGACGATTTCAGGACCTTGAATGATAACACTTTTCTACTCATACTAAGTATTTCCGCTTTGAATATCCAACGAAGAGTGATAACACCCTTGATACCAGGCTATGTTGTTCATAGTCACATCAGTTATATAGTCCCCAAAATGGGAAAAGATGAATAAAAATTTGACTGAACGGACAAATCAACATGATTCCTGCCAGATATCTAAAACTGTATAACATGATTCAATACAGAAACGTAATCTGAGAATATTCGACTCTATATGTAACTATTTCTCATCAATACCATATTGAATGCCTGGATAGTATCGACTTTTAGTAAACATTTACGCCGTTGTCTTTAACGATTGTCTGAAGACAAATCATTGCACAACCCGCAGCGTTAGGTGTAATATACACGTTCATTTGCCTCGGATAATCCAATAACGTGCTTTCGCTTTCCCTAGATTCAAGGCAATCGTCGACAGTCTCAGATATTTTGTCACATACCATGTATTCAAGATAGAGTATTCAAATGAACATATCCATTCAAACATTATATTGAGGCAACCATGGATTCCAACAGAGACGATTAAAAGAAGTTTGCCTGTCAGTAATCATGAAAAACAGTTGTCATCTCACTTATTCCGAGAGATTAGCTTACAAGTGTTAGCATTTTGCAAATTTAAACCGATTACATTGTTTCGAAACTCTATATGAGATTTATAGAATTTTTTATGGCAGTTGACTGATGGATGTTGGATATGGTGTCTGTGCATGACCGGTGTGGTGTATTATGTTCTATGTATGTACTTGATTGGATTAAGTTGTCAGTAGGTTTGATAATATAACAGCAGATGTAACATTCAATATTCAGCCTTCGACCAAAGAAGACTTTCGCGTCAATAATATAGAGACCAATTTCGTAAGACAGTTCCAAATATTTACGAAATAAAAAAGATTTTCTGAAAGAGAGAATCGGTCATCAGTTTTCAATGATTTCAGCAACACATGATGATGTTAAATACATACAATCTGAATGGCTCACCATTATTCTTTATCCAAATTAATTTCCAAGTCGTTTCGAGAGTATGTATCTCTGTCAGAGTATGTATCTCTGTCGGAGTATGTATCTCTGTCAGAGTATGTATCTCTGTCGGAGTATGTATCTCTGTCAGAGTATGTATCTCTGTCAGAGTATGTATCTCTGTCGGAGTATGTATCTCTGTCGGAGTATGTATCTCTGTCAGAGTATGTATCTCTGTCAGAGTATGTATCTCTGTCAGAGTATGTATCTCTGTCAGAGTATGTATCTCTGTCAGAGTATGTATCCCAGTCCGGTTTTGATTGTGTCTGTTCATTTGAACACCACGCAGATGTAAAACACATCACATTCAAACAGACCCTGACCTCGGGTTAAGCGGAATTGGACAAAGGTTACGAAACGTACCACCACAGATCTTGCACTCTAAGATCGTAGTTTGCCGTCAGTGTACGATATTTATCAGAAAATTTGATAACCTATGAATGGAGGCGTTTGGTGGTATATCCGAGTTTCTGTCGTAATTTTCTGTGACGTTGATTAAAATCGTCACAGTCTGTACATGATCTATCGAATGTTGCCAGACGAGATATGTACATACGCGTATACGCCGTATGCAGGTCCTTCTGGGATATTGCTATCCACAATTGTGATCGGATCTCTGGTCGTAGAAATGACATAAGAGAAAACCCTACTCATTATTGTAATGGGATATATCCAGATATAATGTTCCACTATCAGTGGTTTAATTGAAATCCGATGAAGGGGGTAAATATCCTTCGCAGCGTCGTTAATAAAGGGTTGATCCAGTGCTAGGAGATCGTCTATATAGCGTTTGGTGAATGAGAAGGAATGGGCTTTGGAATGGTTATCCTTTGACAATTTCTACATATAGGCGTATTCATACGGAAACAGATATAGCTCTGCCAAACGTGGCGCACAATAAGTACCCATGCTGTTGGTACATGGTATTGTCAAAGTTCATATAGATATTACTCCAGATTCAGCGGAGGTTCTCTAAAAACATCTTGTATCTTCAGATAATCTAATCAATCATATCTTTGTATGCGTTTCAGACAAGAGCTTGAAGCAATGAATACTATACTGAGGCGTTGTTTCGCCTCGGTTTGTAACTTTTTACAGTAATTTTACCTTGATAGTATAGCCGTGATGTATGTGCATGAATCAGCTGAATCGCCTAGTATTTCAATAATATGGAAGTAAAGGAAGACAAAAAACAGGCCTGCGGCGGCGGTGGACTGTTGCTCGTGTTGCCTGTATTGATTATTGTTGTAGAATATGCAACTATTTGTTGAGTATAAAATCACTCCAAAAATAAACAACGAAATTTGCTCAAATCTATATTTGTGGGTTTTGAACTGTTTACTCAAAGCGCTGTTCATACAAGCAAATATCAATCTCTATTGTTTTTATATATCCGTAACTCCAGTATAAAATTGTGACAAAAGTCGATCACTCCTCACTTCACTTATTGGCCCATATAGACAGTTTTTTCTCGATTATAACGTTGCCCTAATCGATATGTCAGGATGGAAAATATGCATTTATTTTTTTTTCAATTTAAAGATAAAGTAAACATGTCTGAAATAATATATACAAATGCAGCCTTCAGGTTCAACATTCATAGACAGTCGTAGTAAATAATACAAACCGTGCACTGTTATACTGATTGAGTACAGACCCGAATTATACCTTTGTGTATGTAACAAAATTGTCGTCCAAAGATTCAGTTAATCAACATCACGAACATGAGTTTCTTGGAATAGTGATATCTAAATTATATATAACACATCCCTTTGTGTGCTCTCATAGATTGCCAGTGAAGCTAGATATGTGTGGATTCTGGTCGTAGATGGATAAAATAGAGTGTTATTTTAAGCGCCATTCTCTCAGAATTGTAGCCACCATTAGCAAATATATGCCTACTATAACGAAACACCTCGATCATATATAATGGCTTCATTGGTGTCGGTCAGTTGCTCCTGACGGAGATGAAGCGGCGTTAATATGTCGACTTAACGAATGTGTGCCAAGATTAATTGACTTCATATTTGACTTATATCGCAGTCCTTGAATACATCATAATCAATCAATAACGGTCGGATATCGATTACATTGTATATATGCTAGCCTTACTTTATAAAAACCCTGGAAAAGCTGGTCTCAATAGTGTTGAAAGTGTTTAGCTCCAGATCTAGAGTAGGCCTACTTAGAGTAGATATTTAGAGAGAAATGTGTGGCATTTACTGACCAGCGTCTCTTTGGTTTTGATTCTGGACGATATACCTGCTTTATCGAACGCCACTGCGTCAATCAATTTTCATGGTACTTCAAAGTGGACTAATTCACCTTTATCGCCTCTTATTGAAGGTATCAGGGCATTGGATCATATATTCCATGTAATATCTAATAAGTTAAACTCAAGTTAATTTATCACATAAATGCAGTGTTATTAGATTACAAGCGTCTGGTCCGTCATTCATAATTCAGCCGTCGCCCATTAGAGAATATCCGCGTCCATAATCCAAAGACCTATTCCATATTCCATATAACAGTATTAGCACCAAATTCAAAAAGACAATCATAGTATACATAAACATAGGCTTGTTTCCTGCAAGAGAGAAGCGGTCAACAGTTTTCATGGCATGACATGACCCAAAATATATATTTGACGAAGCGTTAATTAACAAGTTACAATTATTGCAATAAATTATCTGTGATAGTTTAAAAAGGCTGTGAAAACTGAGCAGCCTTACAAGAGAGATGCTCAAACTCCTTTACTTTTGGATAAAGAATAATGGTCCATGTTTTGGATTTTATGTATAGAACATCATCATGTTTTGCTGATATCATTAAAAACTGTTGACCGCTACTCTCTTGTGAGAAAACATCTGGTGTTTTTATTGTTTTTATTGCCCACACCGTTGGAATTGGTGCCATCTGTCACACGAAACAGGTCTTTCGATCATTGCCGCGGAAATTGTTTTATGGACGACGGCTGAATACTGAATGTCGGATATGACGTTCGGTATTGGAATTACATCGCCTTAGCGAATACACTTTTGTACACTTTCAAGGTTGTGATGCGTCTGAGCCCAAGCAGGTTTATTGCTGAGAAGGAAACAAAGACAAGATATTTTGAGACAGAGTTGATGATGAAATCTTTCGAATTATTGCGTTATAATTTGTTTAATAATAGTTATGTGATAAACAGAATGTTACACTCGTGGCAAGTTAATATGAATTTTTTGTATGTTTATATCCCATATATCCTACCCTTCTAAAAGATCAAAGAGCATAGACCTGTCAAGGGCATTTGACTCATATACTGACTCCTGATTTAATGATTGATCAAATGAAAACACACGGTATGTTCCACAAATCTTATTAGGAACTGTTTATCCAATAATAACCAAAGGGGTAAATTATGAAACTTGTTAATGACTGGGACAGTATTTATAAAGATGTCTCACAGGGTTCTATAATAGCCCCTATCCTATATAATATATTTATCTGTGACTTATCTGTGATATTCACAACTATTCGGAGGACATCGTCTGTCAAGTCCAAACATATACCAACTATTGTTGAAATTTGTTTCCATTTGTTGATTTATTGAAAATCGTATGATTGTTAATTCACAGAAATTCCAATCTATTTTCTATTAAGAAAACTTTATCAAATGATAGTGTTAGTATTGCACCTGTTAACAATTGTATGCTACTTGAGTTTTTTTTACAGTCACTTAACATTTGATATGCGTATTTCCGATATATGTATGAAGTTGGCTCGCCAGCTCAATGTCTTATGACGACTTTTCAAAGTTTTAGGTGTTTACAGCAGAATGTGCATTTTTAAGACATTAAGATGTCTCATCTTGTTTTAATTACTGTCCTGTGATGTGTCACTGTGGTAGAGGTGGTACTGCCCCGAAGTTTGAAAAGGAAAATATACTATTTGTTTTAACGATTTTAGCAGTACACATGAAGAGCTTTTAGAACAACTGCAATAAAAGCGCGGCTGAGATACTAAGGCTACATCCCAGAATCCACCGTTTTCTCGGGTATGAATGTTAGGTGCCGAGGGATGCTTTCCTGTCGAGTCATATGGTTGCTTTTTAGTCGCCAAACGTCGTCAATTTTTCCCACCTCTTGCATATCGCTCCAATGTAGACAAAGAATCTCTGCCGTCATTACAATTACATCTCAGCCGAACGAACACTGTAGTTAGCAATTGAAGTGTTTAAACCTGTTAATGGATGTTCACTCAGCTATGTTCAAAATATGTTTCTTTTTTAAGATGATAATTATAATCTTAGGAGTGAATAACAGAATCCAACGCTACCCCGTGTGAAAATAGAAAGATATGGATGATCTCCCCCTGTTCTCAAAAAAGCAGGAAATTTACATTTCTGAACGTTTGATAAAACAATGGAGTGGACCCAATTGTAAATGTAGTTTGGGCCATCTGTCCCTCTCGTTTATGGAACTATAAGAACCTGAATCCGTATATTTGAATGAACTTATCATAATCTTTTAGCAAGCCGGTTACATGTCAGATTATCCACGTACCTGATATATCGGATATATTAATCAGATATACACGGATTTCCCGAACAATGGACTATATATCTAGAATATTAAGCTTCTTGATGCTGTAGAATCTCTAATCGTATCAACGTTACTGCATAATGCTGAGCAAATATATTTAATAAGACGCATACGTATCAGTTTTTATTTTGTTCTGTATCGAATGCCCGTCAGGTGGAAAGTTATCATTGGCGATACCTAAATATCACATAACGAGAAAAAAACAATATAATTTAGAACCACATTAATAAATAATGTTTTAATCCAATCGGAGAAATAATTACAGTGAAATCTTCAGTAAATACATTTCTACCTACTCGTTTATGAACCTCCACAGAAACTGTGATTGGTCGGAGATTCTTCCAATAAAAATACCGGTTTTTCTTCTTGAAAATTTGAATTGGCCAATCGACTGTTTCAAACCTAAAAGATATCCATTGATCATTTTGATTGGCTGGAATTTCTACGAATATCCATTGGAAACAAAATACTTACTATTGAATATGACAATCGTTTCTAAGGGAAGAGCCGAACCCTATCGGGTTCCAAGTAATTGGTAAGGAAGGGGCCATCTTGGCTAATAGGGAAAGCATCGGACAAAAAAGGTGTAAAATCGGAATCGGCATAAAGCAAACCTGTATCGATGACAAAATTGTCGATATGGTTTTGTCTGTAATTAGCGCCTTCCTGGACTCTTGAGATGCATCCAATAATTTCCATATTCCAAGAGTCGCCATAATTCTTTTCGCTTACAAAACTGACATTAGTTTTTCCGTTGCTATGCACGCCGTCGTGTGTACTAATGAAAACATTTGGTAAGTGCCAATTTCGGAATCGCCATACCTCAAAACCTTTCAGAGCCTATTATCGATGACAAAGGAAGACAACATACGATAAAAAATATATTTAAGAATCATTAAAAATAATGGGATGAACATATTGTTTATATCATATAAAATTATTTGTATACTCAAACTACGAATGATGCTCAGATTCGATCACTGCCACCACAATGATGAAGCTGAATATGAAAGCTGCGAATAAATATGCAAAACATGGAGTACGTCTTTCACACAATGTTCCACTATTCCTCTTCAGTTTCCTATCGACCTCGTCAGTCGCAAACCTTCTTAGCAATTTCTTAATCTTATAGGTCAGAAGGAAGTACGTAATATTTTACCCAACTCTCATAATGTTAAATGACAGGAGTTCAATACTGCATCCAGAACAATAATTCCCGGGCATCATGTTCAATCACAATAAGTTGGTGATTACCTACACTGTATGAAAACAAGGTGCCAACCAATCGCAATATGACTAAAACAAGATCCAACGAAGGTGCCCGAATTTACAACTTCCGAGATTAAGACAATACTGGAATTCCACTGGCGATAAATATTGCCAGTGCGCGTTATTTACGCGGAGAAATTACGTGAAATGTACAGACAATATTTTGAACGCATTCAACAATTTTCAGCTACCAGCAGTTTATCTGAATGTCAACCAATCGTAGAGCTAACCTGTCTCCTATTCCGATACATACGAACATTTCCCGGTAGGCTGAATCGGTGCATCAGTTCCCGTTTACATGCCAAACAACAGCCCCATTTCTATTGTGTTATTCTTAAATTTATCATGTATTATCATTTTGTTTCTCTGCTTAAGGAGCTGCTAGAAGGTCTCGTTGACAATATCATATGGAATTCAATGGATTCAATCTGTAGATATATATCTATTCGTCAAATGTTATTTAGACGCACTCCCTATTAGACGCACACCTGAAAATCCATTAATTTACCATTATATGAAGGATGTACTGCTACTTCCCCTAAAGTTTGAGGTAACCATTAAAGTCCAGATGTTTTGATATATCCAATGGATTTAAGACATAGTTTCCAACTAAACATACGTACTCCGGCGTTCTTTTGTCTCAGTCGTAACTTTTTATATTACCTTGAACACAACGTGACAGCCTAGATGTATCTGCACGAATCGGCTAATATTTCTTCTGGGGAATCGCGTGGTATTTAAATAATATAAGATTAAAGGGAAACAGAAAACAGGCTCGCAGAGACTGGGGACTGCTTCTCTGGTTGTCGATATCGATTATGCTTCTACGATATGCAACTATTTGTTTGCCAAGTAAATGATTCCATCAATGAACAGTGAAATTGGCTCAAATCTATATTTGTGGGTTTCGATTGTTTACTCGAGACGTTGTTCATACAAAAACAAATATCATTCTCAGATTTTCTGCATATCCTCAACACCAGCATAGATTTGTGGCAAAAGTCGATCATTTTATACACTCGTCACACGCCTGCCTTACTGGGTACTACCACATTTTAACTTGCCTATTGACAGTTTGTATCGATTATTAACTTCATGGCATAGATCGATATGTCAGGATGGGTAAAACATATCAAATACAAATAGAGGCGTCGGGTCCGGAATTCAATAGACATTTGTGGTACAGAATCCAGTCCCTGTATTAGTAGAAGGATTGGATACAGACGCTAAATCGTATTTGCGACTGTTTGAGAACAACTGTAGGGATTTTGTCGAAATCTCGGAATGTCATGCTATGCATATGTAAGGAAGTAAAGCTCAGATTGTGCGTGGCACTTTTATTCACAATAGCAATAGTTCATGTTCAAAAATAATGCTGGAGGGAGATCGTGTCATATGAGTACAGATTTTCGGTCCATTTGATACCATACCTCATTTTTAGATATATTGTCCTATTCACTTTTCCACTAATTATATACAAAAAAAAATAGTTTAATGGATATTTTGGACAGAGATAGTATAACAGAGTAGCTACGTGTACATACGAAACACACTTTTACGTGTTGTTAGTAAAGCCAAATTAATTTCTTTCATTCAGCACAAAACACTGAGATTCGTACAGTAAAAAAATACGTATGAAAAGGTTTTATAATTGTAACGTTCAGAGTCAATAGTGACGAAAACAGCATCGACTGACGTTTTAAATTTAGCTTCCGTCTGTTTTCGCTTTTTCGTGCACATTTACCATGGATTTTGTATATTCCTACGAAGTAGGCTACAGATCGCAAATTGTCCGATAATGAGTGAGTCAGTCAATCAGTCAGTCCATCCGAATCCTTTCGTCGGCAAAATAAGGAGAACCATTGACATTAGAACCTTGATTTTTGGCATGGACGTGCATTAGAGCATTGTTACGAGCAAGTTCTGAGCTGACCGAATTCTGATGAAAATTTGATTTATAATTATTTTTTTTATTATTTATTGTTAGCTCAGCGAGTGCACTGTCATGCCCATTGGGAACCCTTGGCTGTATGTTTCACTGTATATATAACACAGTACAAAACGTGATGGGATAATGAACTAGGAAATGCTAATTTTCCATCATTTGTTAGTGCATTTATCTACACTGCTATTACCAACTTGCCATTCTTAATACACACAATTCAGTATATTGTTATAGATATATGTAAACTGTGGCCTTTATCGTGTATCCTATTTCACATCCAAACATTTCATCACAGACCAAATCAGGCTTCAAATTTAGGTCAAATTGCCACTGGTGGTGAAATATCATACATCAACCAATTAAGTCAGCCTGGTGCAATAACCCAGCAGAACAAAGAAAGATGTGGTATCATCCTTCAGATTAGCCTGTGAGCAACAATGATAAAAGTTTACTGAGGGTGAAACAAAGCCATCCTGCAAGCCACCCAAGGAATTTATCAGCTTGTGTTGGGACATTTTGTTGGTATCATGTAAGTTGTTTAGTAGTTTACTCATTCAAATCTCCATACCATATTTTCTGTTATTCAAGAGACAAATTTCTTTACTGGTTTTACTTGTTTAAGTTTTACTGGGTTTCAGCTGCTACAGATAGTAACATAGTACTGATACTGTAGAAATGGGTAGTGTGAATTTAATTATACCATGTTGAGTACAATTTGTTCACATGAATGGTGGAATGTCTGGACTCTCAAATGAAAGTGTGTTATACATGTACATATCTCAAGCATGTCAGGTTTGAGGAACAAACATGGTTGCAATTAAGATATAATCAAAGAAATTTCGTGAAAATTATTGAATCTAAGTAGGCCCCTACCTAACAAAATTAGCTTAATAAAAAAGGCCTTCCTGGCGTAAATTGTTTTCCTTTGAGAGAAAATGGTATTTTCTGAGTTAAGAATTTCCTGTATAAAGATAGGTTGTTCAAGGAGGCTGTTGTGTATGGAAACATGATATATGCATCCAGAGCCCTGATCTACAGCTGTATAAAACTCAACATCTGGCATTGACGGCACGTCTAAAGGGTCTTAATTTATTTTCTTTGGGTATAGAATTTAACTAGATAAAGTAACTTTGATCATGATGTGAAAATATGAGCACATACTTTGAGTTTTTTTTGTACCTCTTGAATATTGACTATATATATCACACTGGGATATAATTTAAACAAAAAATTACATGTGTAAACAAAATATGTCTAAATTTTTCTTGTCATTTCAAATCTTGATCCATTTTGATTCCTTGATTAGCGGATACAGAATCACTGCCACGGAGTGTGTTGGTGTGTCACAGCAATGTAATTCCGATTCACACAACGAATCTGAGGTGGTTTAATGTTTATCAATGAAGAAAATCACGGATCAACCGTCATAGAATATAATGTGAAACGAGAAAACCGGAATAGTACATTCATCAGATTGCCGATACCCAAAATGTGTTGTCTCATATATCTAGATAACAACGTGATGTAGAGACGCTATTTATTCGTCTTTGTACCGGTTATGCTCAGGAGAATGACATAGAATCATTATTATCTTGTGCAGAGAAGGTTTTGCTTTTGAGTTGAATTACCGTAAACTACATAAATGCTACCTTTCTACTATAGTACTATATATAAACATTTGTTGTATTGTTGGAAAAATAATGCGATTCAAAAAGTTGTTTTGATCCTGGACAAGTGCACTGAAAACCATTAAAGAGATGTAAATGTATTTTCACACGTAAAGCTTGAAATCTACTGAAGTTTTTATTATTCAATCTGTTTCCTTTAGTTAAAAAATTGTAAAATTAAATCGGCGATCGCTATTTATTTTTGGAATGAAGGCGCATTAGGAGACTGTTACCAACAAGGTAAAGAGATTGGGAGTTGGACGTGTTTTCACTTCGCTCCGAGAAATTTGTCTAATTCTGCCGATTTCAGCTGATCTTAGCTATGGTTTTTGTGTAATATATTTTGTGAATACGTTTGGCAAATACCTGTGGTGAAAGTTTGAAATTATTTGTCAGTTTTTTGCTGTTCAGGGCGTTTTTCTGACTTAATCAGTTTGGCCTGGTTTGGGAAGGCAGAGAGCCGCCATTACTACCGTCTCGGTCTTTGTGACCGAGAGGGTCGGTGTGGGTTTTTTCTCTGTCTCCCTCTTCTCTGTTTGTTCGCTGTCTGTAAATATTTCGTATTTTGCTGTTGTATATATATATATCCTTGTTGACTTGATCTAGTCTGAAGTTGGTTCGTTTTTCGTTCGGTTTGACGTAGATCGATTTGCACATAATATTTGTGTAAATCGAGGTAGGTTGAATACATGTAACATACCGAAGTTATATAGCTGTGCGTTGTAGGCTTAGCCCTGAGTGTACAGCTGTGCGCTTGCCTTTGTTCTCTGTTCTTTTGTTCCTCGTTGTAACCAGGCAACTCGCTGGGTTTAGGACTAGGCTTTTGTTCTGCCTGGCCCTGAAGTTTCAGTGTATTGTTGTAAAGGTTACAGTGTACGTCTTTGGAGCGAGGCTCAATCGGGGAGTATTCAATGTTTACTCTATGGGGAGGCTCACTGTTGGGGTTTGTACGTGTCACTATTTGTAGTTTGTAGTGGTATTGATAGTCCCTAGTGGGACTTTGAATTCACTATGGCCTTTGGAAAGTATGATAGGTCACTGAGCCTACAACTTCAAGATCTAGAGAAAGCTAATGCGTTTGATATATATCACGCATTGAAAGACACTGTTGGATCAGGACCGAAAATCCTTAAAGGTCTAGTACAGGTATCAAATACCCTGTGGAACGTCACACTAGCAAATGAAATTACCAAAACCCGCCTAGTGCTGGAAGGTATTCGTGTTGGAGATCAACGTGGCAATTTTGAGGAAATAGAATTGAAGGTATGAGACTTCCTGTATGGTATAACGGTCAAGTAAAAACATGTTATACTTGTGGTTCAGGAGATCACATGAACTGGAGGTGTCCTTGAAAAATAAATGCCTGATTTGTCATCAGGAAGGACATCTTAAAAAAACCTGTCCAAAAGCCAATCAGGTTTCTGGAGATACCGTACATGTAGCTAACGGTAGAAAGGGTGATTCCTCTGGTCCTCGCCCTGTTCCGCCCGCAGAAGTCCGAGGAAGACTTTCCGCCGAGGCTGTCCAGCAGAAACAACAGCAGTATATAGATTTATGGAAGACTGTAGGCCCTGATGGCAAATCTATCAAACGTCATCAGGAGATAGTTGCCGCTGGGAGCAATGAGAAAACCTCAAACCACTACGAGCCTCTCGGTGACGAGATGGAGGTAGGTTGTGGTTCGGAAGATGAAGATGACAGTGATAGTGAGGTTTGTGATGGTGTAGAGGCCGAGCCAGGTGATCAGAAGTCAGGTGATCAGAAGTCTGATTCTGATCAGACTGAAAGTGTTGGCAACACATTGACTCCAGACAACTTACCGGATACTGGCGGTGTGTCGGCTCCGGATACACCTGTGCAGTCTGTGAATTCCTTCGTTAATCCTATTCACTCGGGTGTCGACGTAAACTTTACACCGAATGAGGAAGTCCTGAATGAATTCACAGAAGAAGAAAGTAATCAGCAATCTTGTAGTAATGAAACTACCTCGAATCAGGAAAAGGAGAAAGAGAATTCCCTAGATAGCGAAACAGGCAAAGAGCCTAAAATAGTCGATGCTACTCCCACTTCTACCAACGATACACCCATGCTTTCTGATGAGGAGTATCAGGAGTGTATTGATCGTCCGTTAAAAGGCGACACTTCCTTGAATCAAAGGTCGAAGGACTTGTTGGGACAAGAGAGAGAGAAAGAAGTTTATAAGAAAGAAAGTAAAAAAGACAGGAGAGAACAAATGAAAAATAAAAAGAAAGTTAAAAAAGAATTACCCAAAATAAAACGTTAACATACGCTAAGTTAACCTTATATATCTTGGCTTGGGCAGTTTTGTATATGATTTCTTTATACAGATTAAAAATGGCTCAGTCACCAACTATCGTTCAGTGGAATTGCAGAGGAGTTTGGCCAAATTTAAATGAACTCCAATTATTAACTCAAGATTATGAACCATCAGCTTTTGTCTCAACGAGACCTTTCTGAAGAAAGCAGATAAAGATAAATTTAAATTTCGCCAATACACACCTTATCATTCCTACGCTTTAGACGAAAATGGAAAAGCTATAGGCGGTTCTTCAATATTGGTTAAAATGGGTGTTTTACACAGTCCTGTTGATTTAGTGACAGATTTACAAGCTGTAGCAGTTCGTATTACCTTGAAATCTGTTTTCACATTATGCACGGTGTACATACCTTCTTCTGGTAGTCTCCGGCTCAATGAACTTCAAGATCTTTACGATCAGCTCCCGAAACCTTGTTTAATAATGGGTGATTTTAACGGTCGTAATATCCTCTGGGATAGTGAAGACAATTGTAAAGGTAAAATTCTCGAAAATTTTATATCAAATAATTCTTTGTGTATTTTTAATGATGGTTCTTATACACATTTGTCCTCGGCCCATGGAACCTATTCAGCGTTGGATATCTCACTTTGCGACCTTCCTATTCTTGAAGAATTATCTTGGTCTGTTCATGATGACCTTTGTGGAGGTGATCACTTTCCCATTGTCCTAAAAGCTGTTCATTCAGCTGATGACCCTCATTTCACAAGGTTTAATTTCAAGAAAGCAAACTGGCCCGAGTTTGAAAAGCTTTGTTCACAAAAACTACAATCAGTCTCCTTCGCTGATGCTTCAGATCCTATACAGCTATTCTCAGATATGTTGATAGAAATTGTCAACCAAACCATTCCCACATCTTCAGGATTTGCACATATTAAGAAACCTTGGTTTAATGATGACTGTAAAGAAGCAAGAAAATGTAGGAAGAAGGCTGAACGATATTTTCGCCGGCATCCTAATCCTGAAAATTTGAAAGATCTCAGAGTTACAAGAGTTAAAGCTCGTAGAACCATGAAACAGAATAAACGTGATTCTTGGAGAAATTATGTTTCTAAGATAAATACTCATACTCCAATAACAAAAGTTTGGAATATGATTCAAAGAATAAAAGGTAAAAGCTCCAAGTCCAGCGTTCATCATCTCAACGATGGAAATCAGGTGATTACTGACAGAGTAGAAATTGCAAATAAATTAGGAGAAACAATTGCCAAAAACTCTTCATCAGAAAATTATGTACCTAAATTTCAAAGTTTCCAAAAAAGAGAAGAGAAAAATGAAATTAAATTCACCTCCGGTAACCATGAAGGCTATAACGCTTCGTTTACAATTGAAGAACATCATGCTTCTCTTACGAAAGCTCATGATTTTGCTGCAGGCCCTGATAATATTCATTATCAGCTTTTGAAACATCTACCGGAATCATCTCTAGAAATCCTATTACGAATATTCAATAGACTTTGGTATAGAGAAGAATTTCCTCCGTCATGGCACACTGCCATAGTTATACCAGTACCAAAGCCTGGTCGTGACCATACAGACCCTGGTAATTATCGTCCGATTTCACTGACTAGTTGTGTCTGCAAAACAATGGAACGCATGATAAATGATCGCCTTGTTTGGTACCTGGAAACTGAAAAGAAACTTACTGATATTCAAGCTGGTTTCCGAAAAAATAGAAGTACCATTGATCATTTAGTGAGATTAGATTCGTATGTTAAGAATGCTTTCGCCAAGAACGAACATGTGGTTTCTATCTTTTTTGATTTAGAAAAAGCCTACGATACTACATGGAAATACGGGATTCTTAAAGATCTTCAAAAGATGGGATTAAAAGGTCGTTTACCCGTTTTTATTTCCAACTATTTGAATGATAGACAATTCCAAATTCGTTTGGGTACAACTATGTCTGATCATTTTGATCAACACCAGGGTGTCCCACAGGGCAGTATTTTGTCTACTACTCTGTTTAGTATCAAGATCAACAGCTTGGCTGCAGTTCTGAATAAATCAATTGATGGCTCACTTTTTGTAGACGATTTCAATATATCGTGTAGTGGGAAAAGTATACACAATATTGAGAGAGAACATTACAACTTTGTCTAAACAGAATTCAGAAATGGTGTCTAGAAAATGGTTTCAAATTCTCCAGAGCTAAGACAAATTGTATACACTTTTGCAGAAAATATTTCCAGCACGAAGATCCAGTACTTACCTTAGATGGAACTGAAATCAAAGTGGTAAAAGAGGTCAAATTTCTAGGCATATTGTTTGATCAACGACTAACTTTCAAATCTCATATAAATTGCTTAAAAGCCAAATGCACGAAAGCTCTGGATTTGTTAAAAGTAGTTGCCAGCTGTAAGTGGGGAGGAGATCAGCAAACTCTCCTTCATTTATATCGATCACTTGTTCGTTCCAAACTCGAATATGGTTCTATTGTTTACAATGGTGCAAGCAAGTCAAACTTGGCAAAGCTAGATTCTATTCTCCATCAAGGACTAAGACTTTGCCTCGGTGCGTTCAGAACATCACCTAAAGAAAGCTTGTATGTCGAAGCGGATGAATTTCCTTTAGAACTTCGGAGAATTAAATTATCACTGCAATATATCACAAAACTGCGTTCGAACCTCTCAAATCCTGCATATAACTGTGTTTTCAACCCTCAGTACGCAAATCTCTTTTTAAAGAAACCCTCGATTATTCCGCCTCTTGGAATCCGTATGAAACCACACCTTGTACCAGCTGGTATTAAAGTTAGTCAGATTTGACCTAACGAGCTCTTGCCAACTCCACCATGGCAGTTAGCCACGCCAGAAGTAGATATTTCACTGACTAAATATAAAAAGGCAGACACGAGCCAGCTCGAGTATACTCAGGAATTCGGTCTACTGAGAGAGAAATACAGTTCACATCAGGCTATTTATACAGATGGTTCTAAAGATGGTGAGAGAGTAGCATGTGCTACTATCTTTAGTTCCAAAACTAAAACGTATCGACTACCAAGTAAAAGTTCCATATTTACTGCAGAAGCAAAAGCTCTATTATCAGCTTTAGAAGGTATTGGATCCACTAGAAGGAAAAAATGTCACTCTCAGATTCACTGTCATGCGTTAAAGCAATTAAAAACGGAAATTCCACTCATCCCACCATCTTGGAAATTCTACAATTATAAGACACCAGATTTGATCAACAGATAGATATTGTTTTGTTGGGTGCCTAGTCACGTAGACATCAAAGGCAACACTGAAGCTGATACATTGGCTAAGGCAGCTCTAGATGAAGAAGTTGACCCTGTTGGAATACCATACAGCGATTACAGACCATCTATCTGCGCTTATGTAAGAAAGCTGTTTCAATCTTTATGGGATACTATGGATAATAACAAACTTCACGAGTTCAAAAAAACGGTTGGTTATACTCACCTGAACAGTCATAAACGTTTCGACCAGGCCATGATTAGACGATGCAGGATCGGTCACACACGATTAACTCATGAATATTTACTAAAACAGGAGCCGATTCCAAGGTGTATACCTTGCCATGAAAATCTCACGGTGAAACATATTCTCATAGACTGCATAGATTTTAAGACTGTAAGAGATACTTTTTATCGAGCAGCTACGCTGGAAGATCTTTTAGCAGAGTGAAAGAGGATTGTATTTTAAATTATTTGAGAGAGATTGGTTTGTTGTACAAATTTTAATGTTTGTACCTGTTTCAACGCATTAGTTTACCGAGTTTTTTAATTGATTACTTAGAATTTTGTTTGATCGTCGCTATATAGCTGAAATATTGCTGAATGCGACGTTAAACCTTAATTCTCTCTCTCTCTCTCTCTCCCTGTTACCAACAAGTTCTGAGCTGACCTACTTTTGATGAAAATTTCTGGTGATTTTTATGAAAATCACTGGCGATTCTGACTTGGGCGGTGCCCATCTTAATATAGGCAGGATTTCAACTGGAGGTGGGGATTTCCAAGAGTTCAGTTCGCGTTCGAGGTCCTTTGTAGGTCCTGTGACGTTAGTCACACTGCTCATGTAAAAAATGTGAAACCTTGAACCAAAACGAATTTGTTTTCGAAGTCATCATATCTGCCGTTAGATATATTGCTCCGAAATATTATTGTTTCGATGTAGACCTATAATGTTCTAGATATATGAATAAATTCAAGCTAGTGTTTACGTACAGCGTAAAACAGACGAAATATGGGTAATTGTACGAACTGCTTGTGCATAATTGCAGAAATTAAGTTCTCTGATTTAATGCGAGTGATACTTGCCAGATATTTTTGTATTTTTTTCTTCCAATTTATTCCTACGAAGTAGGCTACCATTTGCAAATTGTCCGGAAATCCATTCGTCGGCAAAATAAGGAGAACCGTTGACATTAGAACCTTGATTTTTGGCATGAACGTGCATAAGGGCATTGCTACCATCAAGTTTTTGAGCTGACCGAATTCTGATGAAAATTTGATTTATAATTATTTTTTTATTTTTTATTTATGGATCAGCAAGTGTACTGTCATGCCCATCGGGAACACTTGGCTGTATGTTTCACTGTGACTTTTGAAGGTTCCCTGATACGGCATATCACGTTGGACACATCGGTTCTCGTAAAATCACCGAAGTTAAGCGACTTTGAGCTCGGTCAAGACTTGGATGGGTGACCTCGTGTTGTACTGCTGGGCTGATAAGTGTCCATGGTAATAGGAACTGAGGGCGATAATAGTTGCTACGCTAATGACTCACCAGCGGTGACATCTGGGAAAGTTAATAGTACCCACTGCCAATTAGAGACTGCTATTTAAATTCTCTCGCGGTAGCACATAGGGCCCCAAAGTCATCGTCTCCAGTACACACTTACATCATATAAAACCCTACTTCGTAGGTCCTGTGACGTTAGTCACACTACCATGTGGATATTTGTTACACAATAAAGCAAAGTTACCAATAAGTGCCCTTGATGCATACTGTTTTATTGTTTCTATAATCAACATTGACTCAATTATACAGCGCCCTCATAGATTACCATTGAAGCTGGAAATGTGTATATTCAGATCGTAGATGGATAAAATTGAGTGTTATTTTTAGAACCAATCTCTCAGAATTATAGCAACCAACAGCAAATATATGCCTACCATAACGATACACCCCGGACATAAAATTGCTTTAATGATATCTATCATATTGTCCTGACCGAGATGAAGTGTTGTTAATATGCTGACTTAACTAATGGGTACCAGGATTAACTGACCTCATATTTGACTTGTATCGCAGTATTTGAGTCTATCATAATCAATCAATGACGGCCTGATATCGATTACATATTATATATCGCAGTCTTACTATTCAGAAAACATATGATCGCAGATCATAAAAGTACTGCGAGTGTTTAGCTCCTGATTCAGAGTAGGTCTGCTCTGAGCAAATATATAGAGAAAAATTTACTAGCCAGCGCTTCTTTTCGTTCGATATAACTTTGTCCATTGAGTGAAGCACTTTCCATGATCTTTCAAAGTGGGCTAATTGGTTTAGACCCTCTCATGTTGAAGGTATCAGGGCTTTAGTCTAATAACACATTCCGTTGAGGATATTTAATATATGATATATAATATGAGCGATACGTTTCTGATGTTTGTCACACAAGAGGAGTAAGAACACATTTGGTACAGGGGTATCACAATGCGCTGATTAGCTGGTTATAATTAATTATAATTAAAACCACCTATATGCTTCTCTAAAAAGTATATAGGAGATTTGAGGAATATACGCTAATCTGCTCACTATACATTATGTACTCCGTATAGTCAAATGCTATCAATTGGATCCTCGTTGGAATGGAAAGAAAACCAAATATATCTTTGTCTGAACTGTCCAACCAAGCCATTGTATTGATAACTGGTAACTACAACTATGCAACCTGATCAAATCACGCTCCTGTTTACATGTAAGACTGATGTGACAAAACTATGTCCTTTGTATATTCAACGCATATTATCGCATATTTGCCTGTGGTACTGGACATTTAACCCGGTTGATACTATGGAATGGCACCTGTTCATATCATGATATGGATTTCTGCGCTCACACGCTGACCTGATTTCAGTTACGTGCTCTTGGGTTCATATCCCGTACAGCAGTAGTGTCCCCCAAGGAACTCGCCGTATTGTCTTTGCAGTCTGGCGGTGCGCACTTGTGTGCTATTCATCTGAATCTAATGGATCTTTCTACGTATTTAAAATTGTATGACAGATGCGTAGTCTTCCGATAATCGATCCTGAATTTTAGCTATTTTATTATCATCAATTCGATATGAACAACGTGTTTTTCTGCCGACGTCATTGAAAACTGTGAAATGAAAAATTTGAAAATGAAAAAGGACTGTCGAACAAGACTATAATGCTAATAAGCGTATCTTTCGATCTCCTACTGGTATGTATCGATTATGTGTATGCGACCCTCGTCGATGTAACTGACTGTTTTGAGTATTAATGGTTTATCAAACCCAGAAGAGCTTGATAATGAGTAGACACATTAACGAAACATATTCTGAGAATGCTGGATCTTCTATGCAGCTATTTCTTTTCAGTAAGACAAATGACTTTAATTTCCATTGAATAGTACAATGGTTTGACTTGACTTGTGCATTCACTTTTTTCTAGGTTTCACAGCAACAATCGACAATCCTTGATATACTGACGCACTTTGCCATGATATATAACCCTACCAGGCCTGGTGGGGCCATTATGCCCCCCCTCCCTACCAAAATTCCTAACATATCTCCGAAACAACAAAAACTTGAGAGCTGACACTCCGTGACATGATAGTTTATCAAATTGGGATAATTTTGAGCCTATTTGCATACTCCCATGAAAGCATCATGGGTAAATTCAAAGTGGCGTTCATGCGGGGTACTAGAAAAGTACTGTTTTCCCTCCAGGCCTGGACAGGTCCACAATCGCGCAGGCCAGATAGGGTTAACATTTAATATTCAAATGAACATATCGACTCAAACATGATTGAGATAATTTTGGATTCCCACGGAGAGGGATAGAAGAAGCTTGTCTTTCGGTCATCATGTAAAACAGCTGTCATCTCTTTAGAAATGGACGCCGTGCTTGCACGAGAGATATCTCTCTCTCGATATTATCTTTAATGTATCAGTATTTTCAAACTTAAACCGATCATATTGTTTTGAAAAGCTTTATACGAGCGTTCCAGAAATTCTTCAAGAATGGCGGTTGGCTGGCGAATATTGGGTCTGGTACCCGTACATGACTCGTGTGGCGTATTAACTCGGTGTATGTACTTGATAGGAATAAGTTGCTAGTGGCCTCGTTCATATAATACCTCTTGTATCTTCAGATAATCTAATAAATTATTTCTGTATTACTTCGTTTTTGTGCGTGTCAGACAACAGCTTGAAGCAATGAATGCTGTACTGAGGCGTTCTTTTGTCTCGGTTGTAACTTTCTATATTGATTTGATCACAGTGTGACAGACCAGATGTATGTTCACGAATCGGCTGATATTCCTTCTGGGAATCGCCTGGTATTTAAATAATACAGAAGCAAAGAGAAACAGAAAACAGGCCAGTAGCGACTGGGGACTGCTTCCTGGCTTGTAAATATTGAATATTATTGTAGGATATGCAACTGCTTGTTTGCTATCCCAGCAATGAACTGCGAAATTGTATCAAACCTATATTTGTGAGTTTTCGATTGTTTACTAGAACAGTTGTTCATGCAAAACAAATATCAATCCAACGTTCTTCACGTATGCTCAACACCAATATAGACTGGTCGACAAAAGGTCGATCAACTTACGCTCGCCACACTTCACATACTGGCCTACTGACAGTTTTGTTTCGATTATCAGCTTCTTGTCCTAGATTGGTATGTCAGAATGGACAAGATACCCATACTTCTATTTCAATTTGAAGATGATTAAACGAAGTCTTTATATAGACAGTCGTTGTCCCCAATCCAGCTCGTTAGAACGCCTGTGAACAGAAGTGAATTATTCGGGTTAAAGACACAAAACCTCTAGGTCAATAAATGACCTACACTCTTTGAATAAGTAAGGTATGCACCCAAAATATATTGGGCCAAAGTAACCAATCCTTCTGGCAATGTTAGTCGTGGTGTTTATGTGAACACGGGCACCAAGACGTCATTGTGCTTTAGAATCCACTTCTATTTAATAATGTTTGTCAGTAATTCGGTTGGATGATATGAACATCACGAAATCTTTCCTACATCACTGGAAACTGTTGATGGTTACACTCTGGTATATTGATTCAAATTTTTGCGTTATGCCTGCTTCCATTTTGGCAAGAAGGCAGAAATCTGTATACTCTGGTCATACATTAACAAAATATAGTGTTATTTCAAGCACCAATCCCTCAAAATTGTAGCGACCTTTAGCAATTGTATGCCTACTAAACCGAAACACCCCGAGCGTATATGGCTTTATTGGTAACGAACATTTGGTCCTGACGGATATGAAGCGGCGTTAATATGTTGACTTAACGAGTGTGTGCCAAGATTAATTGACCTCATATTTGATTTATATCGCAGTTTTTGAATCCATCATTATGAATTAATAACGGCCTCATGTCGATTACATTTTATATATGCTAGCGTTCTTACATCGAACACACATGAAACACAGATCGTAAAAGTGTTGCGAGTGTTTAGCTCCAGATTTAGAGTAGGTCTACTCAGAGTGAATATATGGAGAGCAATGTTTGGCATTTACTGACCAGCATCTCTTTTGATTCTGGGTGATGTACCCGCTTTATCGAACGACAGTGAGTCAAATAATTTTACTGTGGGCTAATTAGAATACATCGTTATCGGTGTCGGGCCTTGGACTAAGAAACACACCCTGTTTTAAGAGCACTGGCACTTATCCGTGCCCCTACAACTTTCTCACCGCATCCCCTACATTTACCTCTCTACAGCATGACTCACGGAGCACCCGCTACAGTGTTACCCCACTACAGTCTAACAGGGCTGCATTTTTTAAGATCATGTCACTACCAAGTGGCACGCACGGTTGGTGGGACGCAGCCTCGTCCCCCTCCTTTACTAGTACAGTTGTGGGGTATTTCAATTAGATCTCGTAAATCAACTCAATGTATAGATTATGTACTGCGTATACTCAAATGTCAAAGCAATTAGGTACTCATGGACAACACCACTATATCTTTGACTGGACTGTTAATTCAATCTACATTTTATTGCTGCCAGATAACTACAAATATGCAGCTTGATCTAATCACTTCCCTAGTCAGATGTCAGAATAAATATGATAAAGCTGTGTCATTTGTAATTAACGCAAATGATCATTGTGTTAATTTTTCAGAACATTGAGGTTAATATTCGAGCATCATGTTATTCCTTATCAGAACGGTTTGGAAAATAACCAATTATTTTTACTTAAATCAGATAAAAACGACAACTCCTTCATTGAAGGCGTCTGTAGTTCAACCCTAGTTATATTAGTTTGTGTCCAAGGCTGTATTGGTCAAACTAAAACTATTTATTCATGCTCTTGGATGTTGACAATGCGTAGAGTAGCATTCAAAGTGCGATCCCCTATTGATGTTTTATGTATGCATAACGAATGCTTTCATATTTCCATGACCATATAATCTGGAGGCAGCTGTCCTTCAAACAAAAACGGAATTTCATGACGGCGAGGTTTATTCAGTTCGAAACTTCCAGTGATCAAACCCATATATTTATA
This sequence comes from Hanleya hanleyi, assembly GCA_036873755.1. Taxonomy (NCBI): domain Eukaryota; kingdom Metazoa; phylum Mollusca; class Polyplacophora; order Lepidopleurida; family Hanleyidae; genus Hanleya; species Hanleya hanleyi. The sequence continues at coordinate 300,391 of JAVTVY010021036.1, read as the reverse complement.
AACACCAAGTACATTTACGGAAGCAGGTTCCCTGAAACAATCAGGCGACAGTTTTCAATGACTTTCGTTCCCATGATTTGTGAACTGTTCTGAATTAAATTACCGTTTTGACAATTTGTTGAAAAGTCGCTCTCATCTACTTTTTCGTGTTAATATATATTTTATTGTATGGCTACTCGAATTATGATGCTAATAATGCCGTATGAACAAGACCTTCCGATAATGAGCTCTTTTAAGGACGATGGCTGCGGAATGTCCGATCTTAGGATAGTATAATTATAGATGTTGGTGTCTTCGTAAGAAAATGGGAAACGTTAACATGGACAGGACTGTTACATTATTGTCAAACAAGACGACTTTGATAATACTACTTGTATCCTCCGATCTGTTACTATTATGTATCGACTATATGCCTACATCAATCTAACTGACCGTTTTGTGACCAAATTCTATTTTCGCGCTATTTTAGTTATCAAATTATTATCTTACAGCAAATAATACTGAAAATAATAATAAAAAGAATACTTAGCATAATTGACGAAAACGAAGCAAACTTGTACGCAACTGTATTTCGATCGAAGCGAAAGTGGTTGGATATCGAATAGCGAACATTCAATTCCAACCCACCTGTGATTCGTGCAAAGTTGATTGCCTCGGGGAGAAATTGATCATCTTCCTTCGCAAAGTTCGGAGGAAATCAAGCGCAATGCGAATTCAAAGAAATGTGCAAATGAAAACCGCATTAGACGTAGGAAATCCTGGAAAACACTAAACATATTGATTTTTGTTTTTTCTTGTCTGTCTCGTCAGCAATAATGTATATGCTTCGAGGAACACAGATGTTCTCGTTTGTAACTTTTAGCAGGATCGGGATACATAACATGTGGTATTTCCAGGTTTTTATGCACGCAGGTTATAGACGGTTGAATAATCACTGGTTGGTTATTCTATTCTTTCTTTCAATCCAAAGATAGTATAGCTGTATTAACCACAATGATCAATATACATTTGTCAGGTATAAAATATATGTACCAGAGATTTGGACAGAGACGCATTAACAGCAAACGTAAGTCGCATATGACTTTCATTGAATACAAGCTAGTTTCTTTCGAAGATACTTCTGGGGCACAAACTGTTTGCAAAGATAGAACACGGCATGCTGTTTTTGTAATATAATCCTCATGACTGACAATGATATGTCACAAATGCGGACTCTCGAGAGCGATATGGCTAGTATAAATGACCTACACTCTTTGAATAAGTAACGTATGCACCCAAAATATATTGGGCCAAAGTAGCCAATCTTTCTGACAATGCTAGTCGTGGTGTTTATGTGAACACGGGCACCAAGACGTCATTGTTCTTTAGAAACCACTTCTATTTGGGTACAATAATGTTTGTCAGTAATTTGTTTGGATGATATGAACATTATGAAATCTTTCCTACATCATTGGAAACTGTTGACGGGTACACTCTGGTATATTGATTCAAATTTCTGCGTTATGCCTGCTTCCATTTTGGCAAGAAGGCAAAAATCTGTATAGTCTGTGCTTACATTAACAAAATATAGTGTTATTTCAAGCACCAATCCCTCGAAATTGTAGCGACCATTAGCAATTTTATGCCTACTAAACCGAAACACCCCGGGCATATATGGCTTTATTGGTAACGGACATTTGGTCCTGACGGATATGAAGCAGCGTTAATATGTTGACTTAACGAATGTGTGCCAAGATTAATTGACCTCATATTTGATTTATATATATCGCAGTTTTTGAATCCATCATTATGAATCAATAACGGACTCATGTCAATTACATTTTATATATGCTAGCGTTATTACAGCGAAAACAGATAAAAAACAGATCGTAAAAGTGTTGAGAGTGTTTAGCACCAGATTTAGAGTAGATCTACTCAGAATAAATATATAGGGAGCATTGTTTGGTATTTACTGACCAGCGTCTCTTTTGATTCTGGGCGATGTACCTGCTTTATCGAACGACAGTGAGTCAAACAATTTTATTGTGGGCTAATTAGAATACACCGTTTATTCTTGAAGGTATCGGGCCTTGGACTAATAACCCATCTTGTTTTAAGAGCACTGGCACGTTACCCGTCACCCTACATCTTTCTCACCCCATCCTCTACATTTATCTGTCTACAGTATGACTCACGGAGCACCATCTCAGTCACCCGCTACAGTGTTACCTCACTACAGTCTAACATGGCTGCATTTTTTTTAGATCATATCACTACCAAGTGGCACGCACGGATGGTGGCACGCAGCTTCGACCCCCTCCTTTACTAGTATAGATGTGGGGTATTTCAATTAGAGCTCGTAAATCAACTCAATGTATAGATTATGTACTGCGTATACTCAAATGTCAAAGAAATTAGGTACACATGGACATGGAACAACATCAATGTATCTTTTACTGGACTGTTAATTCAATCTACATTTTATTGCTGCCAGATACCTATAAATATGCAGCTTGATCTAATCACTTCCCTTGTCAGATGTCAGAATAAATATGATAAGGCTGTGTCATTTGTAATTAACGCAGATGATCACTTCAGGATTTTGAGAGATTTGGTGTATTAAAATCATTGTGTCAATTTTTTAGAACATTCAGGTTAATATTCGAGCATCATGTTATTCCTTAGCAGAACGGTTTGGATAATAACCAATTATTTTTACTTAAATCAGATAGAAATACCAACTCCTTCATTTAAGGTGTCTGTAGTTCAACCGTAGTTATATTAGCTTGTGTCCAATGCTGTATTGGTCAAACTAAATCTATTTATTTTGATGTTTTATGTATTCATAACGAATGCTTTCATATTTTCAAGATCATATAATCTGTAGGCAGCTGTCCTTCAAACACAACAGAATTTCATGACGGCGAGGTATTTTCATTTCGAAACTTCCAGTGATCAAATCCGCACATTTATAAACACCAAGTACATTTACAGAAGCAGGTTCCCTGAACGAAACAATCGGTCAACAGCTTTCAATGACTTTCGTTCCCATGATTTGTGAACTGTTCTGAATTAAATTACCGTCTTCACAAGTTGTTGAAAACGCGCTCTCATCTACTTTCTCGTGTTAATATATATTTTATTGTATGGCTAATCGAATTATGATGCTAATAAAGCCGTGTGAGCAAGACCTTCCGATAATGAACTCCTTTATGGACGATGATTGCTGAATGTCCGATCTTAGGATAGTATAAATATAGATGTTGGTCTCTTCGTTAGAAAATGGTAGTGAAGATGGACAAGACTGTTACATTATTGTCGGACAAGACGACTTTGATAATACTACTACTTGCTTCCTCCGATATGTTACTAATATGTATTGACTATATGCCTACCTCGATCAAACGGACTGTTTGGTGACTGAATTCTATTTTAGTTATCAATTATTACCGTACAAGCAAATAATACTGAAAATAGTAATAAAAAGAATACTTAGCATAATTGACGAAAACGAAGCAAATTTGACGACTTTGATAATACTACTTGTATCCTCCGATCTGTTACTATTATGTATCGACTATATGCCTACATCAATCTAACTGACCGTTTTGTGACCAAATTCTATTTTCGCGCTATTTTAGTTATCAAATTATTATCTTACAGCAAATAATACTGAAAATAATAATAAAAAGAATACTTAGCATAATTGACGAAAACGAAGCAAACTTGTACGCAACTGTATTTCGATCGAAGCGAAAGTGGTTGGATATCGAATAGCGGACATTCAATTCCAACCCACCTGTGATTCTTACAAAGTTAATTGCCTCGGGGAGAAACTGATCATCATCCTTCGCAAAGTTCGGAGGAATTCAAGCGCAATGCGAATTCAAAGAAATGTGCAAATGAAAACCGCATCAGACGTAGGAAATCCTAGAAAACACTCAACATATTGATTTTTGTTTTTTCATGTCTGTCTCGTCAGCAATAATGTATATGCTTCGAAGAACACAGATGTTCTCGTTTATAGCTTTTAGCAGGATCGGGATACATAACATGTGGTATTTCCAGGTTTTTATGCACGCAGGTTATAGACGGTTGAATAATCACTGGTTGGTTATTCTATTCTTTCTTTCAATCCAAAGATAGTATAGCTGTATTAACCACACTGATCAATATACATTTGTCAGGTATAAAATATATGTACCAGAGATTTGGACAGAGACGCATTAACAGCAAACGTAAGTCGCATAGGACTTTCATTGAATACAAGCTAGTTTCTTTCGAAGATACTTCTGGAGACACTGACAATGATTATTTTATCAAATGAATGCCCGTGTCCATCAGTATATGTCACAAATGCGGACTCTCGAGAGCGATATGGCTAGTATGATCCAGTATTGTATACGCTGGCTTTGGCTCAAAACTCTTTCGTAATGTGAGCTTCTCCTCCGCTTTCCTCGGTGTTGGCTGGTATATGATAGTAACGACCGAATTACGAAGAGTTACGTATCAGATGACGCTACTCTATGTAATTAACTAACAGTAAGTAAGTGAGTGAGTAGGATTTAACGTTGTTTTCAACATTTTTCAGTCATATCACGACGGTGCGTACGTGTGCCAGAACACAGTTCCTATTGTCCTGAACACTGATCAATCCAGCCAGTACAGCACCCGATCACCCATACAAGTATTGACCGAGCTCAACGTTGCTTAACTTTGGTGATCTGACGAGAACCGGTGTGGCCAACGTGACACGCCGTACCGTGACTGACAACAGACAACAATAATATTTTCCGGCGAAGAAAAAAACCCCATGTCTAGTGACCTGATCCTTTTCGTGTTTAGTATGTGAAGAGGTTATTTAAAAACTCCCGATTTAGGTTTAGGACATGAGAAGCCGGTATTAAATCAGTCAGATCACTTCGACAGATAGGTGCACCGCCATCACTTTTGATCCACGTTGACACTGACAGCTCCTTGTCCGTTGAGGAAGAAATATCGCTGTATGGTAAGTCGAAACAAACCTGCACCTGCAAAATCTGCTCTGTCAACAAATATTCAAGTGTAATTAAGTACTTCAAAGAATACTTATTATGCAGAATCTGCATGTTGCACATTCTCATTTTAACTTCGTCGACCATCTTTTTTTAAAGATATCTTTTGCTTAAAATGGATGAGAGACAATATCGTACTGTTGTTTGAAGATAACTCTGCCGTTCGTCAAGTTTCATTAGCTAATTGATTCTCGATATCACTAGGTTATATTTAGCAATAACGAACTTATATTATACTCGTTCGTCAGTAACCACTGTCATTTATCGCCTAAAATATCAAACCACACGAAATATATAGTAATGGTACGGATATTGCTTACTGGAAGAAGCTATACCATGTGGATGATTCCTTAATGTATTAAATCTTTTTACATATAAAAAAATGTTAAGCCGTCCGTCATCGCTTGATTCCGCTAAGTTGGAGACCGTAAAAGGATACTTCTCAATTTGTTCAGTACCCTAGGTATGAACACTCCAGTCGATCAATATTATTGATTTGCAGTTCGTTTTTTATTCTTTGGTCAAACTGGAACTCGAAAGACAGAGAGACCTAGATACATTCGATCGAATACGACGAAGTAAACATACGTTATTTTATTAGATAAGAATCTCAAGCAATATATTCTGTCAAGATATCCACATGAAAACAATGCATTAAGTCTTTCTAAGCGTCAAGTCCGGCATGAAATATCACTCTGGTTCCAGGTTGGGTCACCTCTGTTTAAGAAATAATTGCTTGTTTACTTCGGTGAAACAAGTAGGACAGATCACGTTTTATTACTCAGGCCTACGGCCTTCGTGGCCAAATTTACTCATCCTATTGCATCGCGATCTATCCTACTTGCTTTATCGAAGTAAGCAAGCAAGTATTTCTATTCTACTAAACTGCGAACGACAGAATTGTGGAGATTTTCCGCGCAAAGCAATATATTCTCATGTTATTACAAGATAGGACCCCTGCACCTGACAAAAACTGCGTTGGCCCATAAATTAATCGAAGCACAGAACACCTGCAAGTCGCGTGCCCGAAATCGATACGCGAGTCCACACTACGGCAGCTTATTAGAAATGCTAAAAAACGATTTTAATGTTCAAAATGACGAAACAACAATGTTAACAATTGCCAATAAATTTCAAAACTATTCCAACTATAGCGTGAACCTTGGATATTTAAATAGATTATTGTTGACCCGGTATTTCATCTACAATGGGCATATCCCAATACACGGATTAGCCTATTCCTCCTCCGGACGAGTGCAACGGAGCACGTGAAGCAGACCATGACCTCAAAGTATCCGCACCGAACCGACGTCCATTGGAATTAGATGCCACCTGGGCTTCCTTCCTTATATGTAATACTGTCATTTGGTAAAACACATGGGGTGTGGTTGAATAATATATTGATGGGGCGCGATTTCAGACGATATCTTGCGGCATGTTATCCACAAACCAAATTCGGAAAGAATCCGACCGTTATGTCATTCTAATTTCAGTTTTCCGAAAACGAAACTGCCTCCAGGTAGTACCACCCATGGTGTCTGTGGGTGGAACAGAAAATCGAGCAACATCTTGCGGCTAGATATCAACATACATGTCCCAAATTTGGGAAAAATCCAGTCGTTTTATTCAAGGGGTGACCACATGTATGAGCATGTGTGACCCCAAGCGAAGCCTTGTGACATGATACGGAAACACCAATTTTGGAAATATTCCTTTAGGTCGTACTAATTTTATTGTGCTAAAACGAAATTCCAGTTTTCCCCCTATATGGATGTGTTCGGACGGAAAGCGATTCCAAACGACTTCTTGTGGCCTGAATGCCCCATACCAAATTTTAATGTCCGAAAAAAAAAAATTGGCCTCCAGGTGGGGCCACCTATCTGTTTATGTGGACGGGACGGAATTCCAAGCAACATCTTGTGAAATGATACCAATTTGGAAAGAATTCATTCATTCGTTCTACTGCATTTGTTGTAGAAACGAAATTTTAAATTGGCACATGTGGCGCCAATTGTTGGCATATTTGGATGGAATGCAACCCCAAGCGACATGTTGTGGTGTGATATATATATACACACAACAAATTTGGAAAGAATTCGTTTGTTTGGTTCTAAGTTTAAGAAAATTCCAGTTGCTCCGCAGGTGCCGAAACCTGCGGGCGGAATGCACCCTCCAGTGACATCTTGTGGCAATTACAACACATATAAGGGAAGTGGGAAGAGGTGCCGACATACTGACAGAGCCACATGACTTCACAGTATAGTCTTCTGGTTAACCTATTCTAAAGCACACATCAAGAATCTAACGATTCGTGATATGTGTTGTATCTCAGGTACACTTTTATTGTACCTGTTCATGTAGCAACTTGGATGACATGACCACACGGCCCCTAGCACTGGCATAAGCGGTATTAGATACAAATCTAGAGAGCTATGATGGAGATGCTCTGACAACTCGTATATTGGTAATTGGTGGGCTGTGTCGCTGTGACAACTCGTACACTGGGGAATGGTGAGCTGTATCGTCGTCAGATGAAAATGACGGTATTTAACACAAAAGACTAGCCTGTAAGGCCCGATGTCAACCCAGCATCAACTTCCCACAAATGCCAACATATATCAAAGACCAAAAGGTCTGTACAAGAGGCGGGCCTCGGGGATGAAACCTCCACCAGCAGAATCTCGCCATATACAGCTAAAAATTACAACACATATAAGGGAAGTGGGAAGAGGTGCCGACATACTGACAGAGCCACATGACTTCACAGTATAGTCTTCTGGTTAACCTATTCTAAAGCACATACCAAGAATCTAACGATTCGTGACATGTGTTGTATCTCAGGTACGCACCAAAAATCCCTTCCGTCTGTCTGAAAACAAAATTTACAGTTTCCGCCACGTGCACATTCGGCAGATGTGGACGGAAAGCGAATTTGGGAAGAATCCATTGGAAAGCAAATTTGGAAAGAATCCGAGGAGTTGTTCTAATTGTATTGTCCAGAAACGAAATTTGAAGTTGATGCCTGGTAGTGTCAAATACAAGCGTCAATCCGTCATCCAATATTTAGCCGTCCTCCATTAACACATTTCCGTGCCGTACTTCAAGATCAAATTCATCTAACGGCATTAGTATCAAACAAAAAAGAGTGATAGTATACATAAACATGAGCTAGTTTCCAATAAGAGAGAAGCGGTCAACAATTTTAAATGATGCCGGCAAGACATCATGATGTTACAATAACATCAAATCCGTATCGCTCATCAGTATTCTTCATCAATATGATTTTCGTTGTAAATACTCCAATGAAATGCATTTTCGAGAACTTTCAGGCATATTAGACATATACCAAATTTGTAAAGAATCTATTATGTTGTTTTTGATACGGAGTAATCGTTCGAACGAATGAATCACTTTTTGAATGAGTAAACAGACTACGATTTTTTCACCATTTCCCTTTCTAATCTCTATTAATTGCTATTAATTGCTATTCCGAGAGGTAATAGCTTGCAAACGTGGAAGGGAAATAACCAGCTAACTTTGACATAAAGAGTCGATTTATAATGTAAATCAAGAACCTGTACAAGGTGTTATCTTGATTGAGCTGTTGTGTTCATTGGGCTGATTATTACCAATCCGATATCAATGTTGCAACGCACATGAAAACAAGATGTGGTCAAGGTCAATAGTGAATTTTCTCCTTCACAATATAGGTTCCAACGTGTATTTTCGATTCAGGAATGTCTGAGTTGACATGTATGTGAGTAGAAAAAGCGCGTCATGGTGCATGACATGAAAGCCACTTATCCCGTCTACATGTAGCTTGCTAAAAGTATTCCAATCCACCAAATTTAGTACCATTATTCTGATAGTGGCCAAAGGTGGAAGGTGAGATATGTACGATTCAATGATACATGTATATCTAGTAAATTCCATAATCACAGCACATTTTTCCTGTAACACTCTACGCACGTTATTCCATACATGCGCCACAATGATCTTCATCGCAATCCAGTTGGAAGACAGAAGCGATAAATTGTACATGTTTTACTAGTGATGTTACCGGCTCAACTGGTATACTGCTTTCCATCAATATGGACAAGCTGTACTAATCTCTCTGATATCATCGATAGCACTTTCGGCAGATATTGGCGAGATTTGTAAGAGGGGAAGGATATAAACCCATACAGGTCCTCGTGAAATAGTATTGTTCATACGTATATCGAATTCTGTATTACAACTGGTGGTTTTAGTCTAGAAACACTTTTTGTAAATTCTAGTTTTAGTGTCTGAGTTACCAAGCTCGGCTGCAGGCCCACTTGGAAACCGGTACAAATAGATGAATAGCGATATCATGCATCGCGTTGGAAACATGGAACGGCGTAATCTGACATAAATTCAAATCACCCATGCACATGCAGGCTGATATCTTGACTGCATCATACACATTGACATCACAATGACCACGAGTGATTCTCAGAAGGAGTAATTGTATCGTATTCACACTTCAGCTGTAGGTTGTTGATCATGTGGATACCTTGAACGAGTCGTACGAAGACAGTTCTTGGATTTTTGACGCAGAAACTCTCTGTATGCAAGTCAGATCTGACATCCAATAAATAAGTTCCGCGTCCATAACCGAGAGATCCTAGTCACAAGACACGATTGGTTCTGATAACGGCAGGGTTTCTTACAGGAAGGAAACGGTCAACAGCTCTCCGCGATGCAGGAAAGACATTTTTCTATCGTGAGACCTGTATCACTGCATGACCAATATTCTTCACTCCAAATGAATTTCCAATTCGTTAAGACTGCAGCTGCCTACTGAATGTCGAATGTAGCGCTTAATCTATTAGTGGCCACAGTCGATAAATTTTATGATGTTTATCAAAGAATCTCCTACGTCAACCAATGTTCGCTTTTATACTCGAGCGTCATTCGTCATAAAGCGCCCAGAGTCAGATGGGTTATCAACGGTCTTAAAGTATCGATGATATCGTTTCTTGATCTTCGCTGATAAATGTATTGGTGATCATTTGACGATCACCGACGATACTCAATTCGTGCTGATCTGCTCGATACATTAGGTTTCTCCATAAATAAATACAAGAACGGGAGAACTGAAAAAAAATGTGACAAAGCATATAAATCTCCGTTTGATTCTTCTCGATTATGGATGCTAAGCAAGTGAAAGATGCCTGGCCATAAGTACATATTGATGTTAACTTAGTATTTCCGATCGCAGGAGGTTATCTTTTCCCACTGAACGTAAAACAGGTGGAAGTGGTTGTTTTGACTCGAATTCGTAGAGCAAGAATCGAGCAAATTCGCAGAGAAATTCATGGATTCTATGGCTTTTATTTCCATAGCCAATGAGCCGAAAACGCCCCAATTGTGGCACAAAAGTTCCATCTTGGATTGTTCGATTACCGGCTATAACTAAGTACCATACAATTAACTCTCTTCCTGCTTATTAAAAATTGGCTGTCTGTGACATTACCATCTTCTCGGCTTCATCATCCGAAGGTCGCTTGGGAATTATCCGGAGAACAGTTAAGTCGTCAGCACTATGGGGTGAATACAACGTCAGAACTGGTCACGAGTGTCTAATTTATAGATTTCTCGCTTCTAGAAGAAAAAGTAACTGAACTTGTTATTCCAAACCGTATGGGGCCCTGTGTTCCCTGTGGCACTCTCGTTAGTTATCGGAAGTACATTTCGAGATGCCTAGTTTCTTTCACCAGCAAGATGTAGACGAGGGCCCTTCAGGAAGTGAAAGCATTTTGGAAAGGTATTCCGCTACTATTTCTGACACCTCTGGCGTTGAATGTATGTGCATATTGAAAACTGTATAACTTACGGAAGGACTTGATGCGAAAGGACACGTGCGTACAGACTTGTATCCGAATAGGGTTTCTCTACTCTATATGCCACAATCCCTCATCAGGATCCTATTGACCATCTTGCTTCATTAATAGTTTCAGTGTTCAATAAATCTCTTCGTCGATATATTAATGTGAAAAGCCATAAAGCATTCTTTAGCTCTACTACATATAAGGGATATCATTCATGGAATGTTTCTTTGTTTATAGATTTGCTTGACAATCTCATTAATAATACCTGTGTGAAATTTGGTAACAGAATATATCAACAGCATATAGGTATTCAAATGGGTACTAATTGTGCACCCATTTCGGTTGGCCTTTTACTGTTCTCTTATGAATACAACTTTTTTAAACCGATAATTTCGAAATCCGTTCCTTCTCATTCACCAAACGCCATATAGGCGATCTTCTCGCTGTGGATAATGGCTATATAAATGACACAGTGACGGATATATACCCACCCCGAAGGAAACTACAGATAGCCCTAGCAGTACGTCGTATTTAGACCTATATCTTCAAAAAAATGAAGCGAGCATTCTCTCTCGTGGACTTTGCGACAAAAGATATGATTACAATTTCGACAGCGTAAACTATCCATTTCTGGATAGTAATATTCAAGTGGGATCCGCATATGGCGCATACATATCTCGCCTAGTAGGATCTGCTTGATCCTGTGTAAAATGTAACGATTTTAATCAACATCACAAAAAAGAATTTCTTAAAAAGAACAGATATGTTTGCCTACAGCACAAATGCCTAATTTATACTGAAAAAGCTGAAGTTTTCGGCGATCAAACGTGAACATATCTGCTGTCGCCGATTTTACAGCGAGAAAATGTATCGGTGATCAGTTTCAGTATCGATGCTATTAAAAACCTGAGTTATTTAATAATCTCCTGTTGAAGAATAGTAGTATTGCGAGTACAGATCTCCTAATATTTTCCGGTATGCGATAGAGCTGCTTCGAATTTCAAGTATTACGATACGTACAGCATTTAGCTATTTAATAGCGCAAGAACGACGGCAACGAATCGATGCATTTTTTGCTGAGCTTTGGAAGTTTAATCTCACTTTATTATCAAAGTAGTGGCAACTTCACAGATGCAGTGTTCAACTGGATATATATATACATCTTAGAACAATGGGGAACATTCATCGGTGTGTATATTTCTGTAAATACATAGAGACAATGGTGAACTTTTATCATTGCAGTACAATAATACAGTGTGACCTGTTTTCAAATAGCAGTAATATTGCTCTTCAAGAGGTGAGAATTCCTCCTTGATTACTTAAATTGTTTAATTGCAGGCCATGCACAGCATCCAGGTTATGACATACGCCAATCGCCTTTTGTTTAAGAAAGTTCATCACTGATTTATCAATAATTTTATATTATTTTGTGTAACTTGGAACTTGACAGACAGAGAGAATTATTTGATACACAAAGCGTGACGGATATACACTATGCTCTAATTCACGACTCGAAATTTAATTTGAATCAAAAAATTCACGTCAGTTGGTGATGGAAACATCAGCACATCTCACCCGTCATAATTGAGAATTGTTGAAAACTAATTCTATCGAACATGGACGCGGAACTTCTTTATAGAGGATAGTTACCTTACATTTGTATTACGTTGCAATTTATATTCCTGTTTACATTTAGGACGAATTATTACCATTGAAAAGTTGATACGGAGTAAGCATTCAGACAAACGAGACTTATGGCGGGATTGAGTAAACACACTGAATGCTAAATCGGCATTTATCTCCCTAATCTCTTCCCAATTGCTATTCTGACAGGTAAATCGCTTGAACTCAACGTCAAAGGGGAACATAAAGTGCCAATAAATAATACTGTAATCAGCAACATGTAGAAGGTGTTATCTTGATCAGTGTTGAGTGAGCTGAGTATTGTTGCAAATCCAATATCAATGTTGCGGCGCGCAGAAAACCGTGATGTGGTCAAGGTCAATATAGTGAATTGCCTACTTCATAATACAGTTTCAAACTTTGTTTTTGATCCTGGAATGTCTGACCTGATACGTCTGGGGACAGAAAATCCCTCTTTATTAATTTTAACCTACTAAATTATAGTCAAAGCTACCATATTTAGTTCATTATTCGTTTTGAAAAGTAAGACAGGCTTGCTTGAACACCTATTAAATGTAGTAAATTCTATAATCACAGCACATTTTTCTCGTGACGCTATGAGCACCATAATGCACACATGCATCGCAGTACTCATCAACACAATCCAGTTGGAGAGTGCAGAGATGCTGGGTGTATAGAATAATCCTATTGCAAATGGAGATTCAGAGGCAGGTCTTACGAAGCGTGCGTAAGATTGCTTTCGACGTAAGTACCATGTTGACATATACCTTCAGTATACGTCAGCATGGAGGTTAAATCATACGCAAGCTTAAGCACGGTTCGTAAGACCGCCCCAGGTTGGTCCTACCAATGTAATATTACTTTCTATTAACAATCAAAAAGCTATACTAATATCTCTGGTAACGTCAATAACGCATATGCCCGATATAACACAAGTACAGGTTCTTTTGATATTGTAATAAATGCGTGTTTGTGTCCGTCTCCAATTATGGGTTGAATAGATTGAGCTCAGGTATATCATGTAAATGATGACTTCGTATCATGCTAGTATGAGAAGACCCAAAACTCGGTAACAGAATAGACTCCAGTTGGTAGGTAACGACTCACTGTCGGAATATTATCAACGTTACGATATAACGAATCTGTACCTGTATATCACTCAATGGCGACTCAGTATGGGGAAACGATCACAGCTACATACAACGATTCAGTACCAGTTCATGATCACGCCTCCATGAGAGTGGTCAAAAGCACGAACGAATCAACTCTGTATTTCCGTCATATGTAGGATGTTCTTTATTGATGGTGTAGATATCGAATAAACATATGGTACATGTATACACATTTCCTCAGCTTAAGACTCTCACAGGTTATGCCGAGCAGTTGTAATAATGACCTATGCTGCCCACTGCCCGAATGATGGAACCCAGTAGCACTGGTTTATATACTACTAGCATGCACACACATTCACTATATTCATGACTGTGTATGGCCTTTCCAATTAACTCTGGAATTCGTATATCCAATCACAATTGGAGACAGATAAGAAGCATACGTGTGATGGGAGATAGCTGCTGTATCACAGATTAGCACAAATTATATATATCCAAGATGTAATTCCAGAAGTAATTCCCAATATTATTTGAATATGAAGTAATATTCCACAGTATAAATATCCCAGGTATTCCTTTAGGGCTTATTGGATGATACGTACACGGCTGTAGCCAGCCAGCTATCTGCCATTACTGGGTTCTTGCTCTACTTATATAGACTCCGGTCGGATTACCACGTGATATGATCAGCCAATCAGAATGACGGAAATGGCCCTATCTCGAAAGGCTGGGCGAAATTAGAAACAGTGATAACAAATTATAACTGTAAATTTAGTTAACCAACATTTGTACAAGAGATTTACATAGATAATTGTATATAAGGAATTTATTAAATTGGTTATAACTGCTCTAGTTTACTAGAAACGATCATTAGTTTTTGTCACAAAAACTAGTCCAGGCATGACGTTTACGATCCTCACGCCACAGATTTCGGGGGTCACTTCACATGGCAAAATTCCTATAGCTCACACAATAATCCAGCAAGTGCCAGTATCTTGCCCAGGGATAATAGTGCCAGTTCCTGGTATCCGTAATAACGGTGTTTGGCCTCAATCACTCCCATTTCATCAGAGCCTGCCCTTATCCTAGGGGTCTTACCACCTGGAAGGGCCAACATATTATATTTGTCCAGGCGGTAGAGACGGTCACCTCGCTTGGAACCTGTAGCTGCCTCAAGCTGCATCGCCGTGTACTCGAAGCTGTCCTGTTTCTCAGCCGCATCCCACCGCTTCCAGTTCTTAGGTGGCCATTTGATATCGCCTAATGAGGAGGGGATACACACTGCCTCCTCCTTATCCCATGCCCTCCTCCCGGGGGGTATGTAGGGCATGGCACCACTTTGCAGGATATGCGCCGCTCTCTTGTGCAGTCCCTGCACTGGTCTCCTGAAGAGGGACTGTTGGGAGTTGACAGCAGTGTCGGACCCCTCAGCGTTGGCCCCGTCGTTAGCGGCAACAGCATCTGCAATATGGGCATCTGATGTTCCGGGTATTGAGGACTGTGATGGGGGTCTGAGGTCCAGAACTAGTGCCGAATCACTGGTTGCCTGCGCCGCTGTACTCAGTTCTGTGTTGGTCAAGACCAGTTCTACCTGTTTCCTTGTAACAGACAGGTCCACAGGGGCATCACCATCAGCAAACTGGTCTATCTGTCTGTCCTTCACCAGATCAACACCCACCTCAACATCTACCGACCTGTCCGGAGTGCTCGAAGGAGTGATATCCTCAGTGATAGGCATGGCAAGTCGAGCCGGGGCTGCGTTATTCTCTGGAGGGTCTGGACTGTCAAAGGTTGGGGTGTTCCATTTCACAACTGACATGATGAATTTCCTGTCCAGACCCAGAGTGGAGGCGATGGAATGAACAGGCGAAGGGATTTTATACGTGACGTCAGTCCCCGCTCCAGATGGCCTGGATACTGCTTTCTGCGGGTCCAGTGTGGCAAGCTTCCTCTTCAGGGACTCGAGGCTTCGAGGGTCTTGGTGGACATACCTGGATATTTCGGCCAGGTACGTAGGCTTTCCCTCTTCCGACGGACACTGCAATACAGCCTGCACATCACTGGGGTCCAGCTTTAGGGACAGCAGCTCCAGGTTACCAACGGGGGAAGATTGCCCAAGATCATCTGGACAAAAGATGGCACACTCAGGTTCGTAGAGGTCCTCTAGAGGGGACGCTTGGCGGGGCTCTAGAGATGATGCGGGGGCGACTAGTCGACGAGTCTTGGGGGCTGGTTCACCCACTTCCATAGTGGATTCCCTCTCTCGGGGCTCAGGGTGGAGGGGAGACCGTGCCAGATTCCATCCATCCTCCCACTCTGTCATGGACCTGGATGGTTTTCGGCACTTCCTCATCCAACGCCGTATGGCAGACCTAGCCTCCACTGATGCTGCTGAACGCCAATCCGGAATGGATTTGTTGCCATTTAGCCGCAGGTAATCTTGTGGGGTCAAGGTGAACCAAAATGTGGACTGGTCATCCAGGAATCCCCTTGGGACATCCCTCAACTGTCGGTGATGTTTCACCTCCACGTGATTTCCCAGGTCAGTCATCCGGCGGAAGGTGACCTCACCGGAACAAAAAGGACAGATCACCTGAATTCTACGATGCATGGATGATGAGAGGTGGGTTCTGAGGGCACTCCAAGTGGGCAGCTTCCCAGAGCATAGCCAGCAATCAAACTGTGACGACATGCTGAAAAACACAAGGGTCTTCGTTAGATTAGCAAACAGGAGAATCTTCAGCAGTAACAGTAGACATTATAGCAAGGCTACCAGGTTCCATCATTGGGCAACAATTGGAATAGGTCAACTGCATGGGCCACCCATTATATCCAGACACCATGGATTGCGAAACCATGGAAGCTGGTTGATATTTCTGCTACCACCTGCACTCCTCAGCCGATACGCCTACTGAGCTTTGGGTACCACCGCCAGAAATCTCACAACTGCAGTTGTGTATTTCCACATGAAGCTGGTCTCCAGGGTTGATCAATCCCTGCCTAACTTCATTACTCTACCATGGCCATGGAATTCCGCCACAGGGCTGCTACACTTAGCAACCTTGCAAATATATTGGTACCCTACCACAGGTGCAACTCAGAAATTCCAACCTCCACGTTGCCAAACCTCTTCCCTTGCTACATCTACCTTGCTGTACTCCTGGATGCCTCGCCAACACCCAGTCACCATCTGCCTTTACTGTGATGAGTTACGCCCTGGAGTGCCTTGGGCCTTCAGAGAGTACCACCTGGGTGGGTGGGGGCCCTTGTAGATCATCAGTCTGTCTATGTGTATAGCTTTAGGTTCCTTTCTGGCTGATTGTTTCACTAGATATGTTATATCGTCTATCTTCTGAGTGATAATAAACGGTCCCTTCCACTTAGCAGTGAGCTTGGAACATACCCCGGGTTTTCGAGAAGGGTTGTATAACCAGACTGCCTGCCCTGCCTGTAGTGAACTTTTCTTTGCTTTCAGGTCGTACTGTCTCTTTTGGTAGATTGCACTCTGTTTTAGTTGCTTTCTGGCCATTTCATGTACATTTACGAGTCTGTCCTGCAAGTCTGTTACATATCCATCTGGGTCTACTTCACTATATGTCATAGCTGGCGTCCCTATAACAGCTTGCATAGGCATCACATTCTCTCTACCAAGGACCATGAGATTGGGTGTCTTTTTCGTGCTAGACTGTTTGGAAGCTCTGTACGCCATCATTACTTGGGGCAGGTACTCATCCCAAGATCGCTGAGCCTTGTCACAATACATGGTCAGCATCGTCGCAAGAGTACGGTTGTATCTCTCGACATTTCCATTTGCCTGTGGCCTAAAACTAGTTGTTCTGGTTTTATCAATATGCAGGATATTGCACATTTCCTGGAACACCTGGGCCTCGAAATTCGTCCCTTGATCGGAGTGTAGTTGCAACGGTGTTCCGAACCGACATACAAATTCATCAACTAATGCCTTAGCTACTGAGGTTGCCGCCTGGTTGGGTAATGGCACTGCTTCTGTCCACTTTGTGAAGCAGTCACATACAACCAAGATGTATCGGTTTCCCCTAGTTGTCACTGGTAGCGGCCCCAAAATATCAAGCGAAATTCTCTCCATAGGTTCTCCGACCAAATACACCTTCATTGGGGCTTTATTTTGCCCCTTGGCTGTCTTTCTGGCTGTACACAAGTCGCATTTCCTACAGTATACTTCAACGTCACTTTTCATACCAGGCCAATAAAACGACTGTTTTATTCTCTCCAGGGTTTTCTCTGTGCCTAAGTGACCAGCTGTTGGCAGGTCGTGATAGAATGTGAAGACATCAGCTCTAAGACTTCCCGGAACGACAAGTTGACTGAAAGATCGGCCATCCTCGAACCATTTACGATGTAGCATGCCCTCAAGCAATTCCAGCCTATCCCAGTGTCGCCATAGAGTTTTCACTTTGGAAGATAAATGAGAAATGTCCTCCCATACTGGTCTTCCAGATCCATCCTCGAGAGCTGCCTTGATCGGTCCTATATCCCCATCTTTCATTTGCTGCAGTTTAATTTCATCTGAACTCCACCCGTCAAGCAGAATGCTTCTCAGAGTGCCAGGGGGTGACCCCTTGCTTCTGGTTGTGACCCTCACAGCCTCAGTTGGACCATCCTTCGGTGCATCATTAATCTCCTCTTCATTGTTCTGCTGCTGATGTCTGCACACTTTACATGGGTGTCTCGATAGAGCATCTGCGTTTGCATGGCTACGCCCTGCCCTATGAACAACTTCCAAATGGTACGTCCCTAGTTCCTGCAACCAGCGAGCCACTTGTCCTGTGGGGTTCTTCAGGCTTCTTAACCAGCTGACTGCTGCATTATCAGTACGCACTGTGACCTTTTGCCCATAGAGATAAGAGTGGAAAAATGCCTCACTGCTAGAACTACCGCCAGGAGTTCCTTTCGCGTAGTGCAGTACGAGCACTCGTGCTTGTTGAGAGATTTGCTCATGTATGCGAGAACTTTTTCTTCACCATTCTGTACTTGTGAGAGGACTGCGCCTACTGCCTTATCACTAGCATCGGTGTCGAGGATAAACTGCATTCCGGGTAGAGGATAGCTCAGAATAGGAGGGGAGGATAGTGCCCTCTTCAGTTCTTCGAATGCTGCCTGACGTTGTTCAGTCCACTGGAATTTCACACCTTTTTCTGCCAGTTTATGTAATGGCCTGGCAATTGCTGCAAATCCCTTCACGTAACGACGATAGTAGGAACATAATCCAATGAAACTTCTGACCTCCCTTACATTTTGTGGTGCTGGCCAGTCCTGTATAGCAGATACCTTTTCCGGGTCTGTGCGCACCCCAGATTCTTCCACTATATGTCCTAAGAATTTCACCTGCTGTTGGCAAAATATACATTTAGACGGCTTCAGTTTCAGGTTAGCTTCCCAAAGTCTATCGAAGACATGTTCAAGTCTCTTTAAACCCTGACTGAACGTAGACGCTGGCACAATGATATCGTCAATGTACAGCAAGCACTCCTCCCACTGGAGACCCCACAAGACATCCTCCATGAGCTGTTCGAAGGTCGACGGGGCATTAACTAGCCCAAATGGCAAAACTGTAAATTGATATAGGCCAAAACTGGTGGCAAAGGCTGTTTTTTCCTTGTCATCTTCAGCAACCGCAATTTGCCAAAACCCGGAATTCAGGTCCATACAATTAAACCAACGTGCACCTGCAAGAGCATCAAGACAGTCATCTACCCGAGGAATTGGATAGGCGTTCTTCTCGGTAACGTCATTCAGCTTTCGATAGTCCAAACAAAATCGTGTGGACCCATCCTTCTTCTTGCATAACACAATAGGTGATGCCCAGGCGCTGCTTGATGGTTCAATGACACCCATCTCCAACATACGCTTTATCTCCTCCCGCTCCGTCTCCCTTTTCCCTATAGGCTGACGTCTCGGATGTTGCTTGATGGGCACAGCAGACCCCGTGTTTATTCGATGTGCAGTTCTGGCAGTCCTCCCCAAATCATAAGATCCTTTAGCAAAAACCCCTTGATATTGAATCAGTAGTTCGGCCAATGATTCACTTTCATCCTCACTGAGATGTGCTATACTCCGAGTCCACAAGTCTTTTAGGTGTTCTGGCAATTCCTTTGATATAAGCTGCTTCTTTGCATTGCATTCAGCTGCCCGAATCTCTGAAGAATCCTCTACATCATAGAAGGACTGACACGTCCCAAGCCTCATGCCAGAAGGCAATGTCACTTGCACATTACTGTGGTTGACAACCTTAACAACCTGCTCCTTTCCCCTACAGTCGATAACTCCATTCACAAGACGTATCATCTTGTCCTTAAAGAGAGCTGGAGATGGCTCTAGTAATCCAGAATTTGATAAATATTCACGCAATGGTATATCCACCCCTACCCAGGTTACACAGTGGGGAAGTATTGTTACTGTTTCACACACTTGTACCTGACACACCATCTCGGCCTCACCCCCAATGCGACACTGTATATCCCCCTGTTCTGTTTCCAGTTTAAGGCACTTATAGTCAATTGTAAGAACGTTTTTCAGGAGAAAGTCTTGGCCAATAATTCCCTGGGTGGTTATCTCACATACTATCATGGGCAGTTTATACCAGGTACCACCAAGCAACACAGAAAATTCAGCAGATCCCAGTATGGTTAACTTTTCCCCATTGACCCCTTGAATTGCGTAGGTTAATGGCCGCAGCGAAGGTCTGGCGTTTGGGTCTATTTCTTCAAATACACTGATGGATAATAAAGTTTTTGTTGAGCCACTGTCCACCAGAAAATCAACATCAATGCCACTTCCTCTCAGATGCCCAGATGTAAACAGTCCATTATCCCATTGACCTATTTTCCGCTCTGACTGGCCAGTGCGGACTGTACCCCTCTCGACCGTGGCCATCGGGTGGGTATTCACTGGCCCAGATAACCCCGCCAACCCCTGGCCTAATGGGCTGGCGGGTGTCCATTTCCCTGTCGCTCAGCCCTAGCTTGACGCTGACATCTGTTGTAAAGTGGACACTCTCTAAAAAAATGGTTTTGTGAATTGCAGATAAAACAGGATCTATCTCTCCTAGAACCCTCAGTCGATCTCTGTGTTTGCTGCCTATTACCCTTTTCAAGTTGGTCCAGTCGACTGAGAACCGCTTTCAGAATTTCTGAGCTGTCCGTCGGGGTAGCTTCCATTCCACCAACTACTGGCCCTACTTGTCGGGACGCAGCTTTCTTTTTCTCTGTGTTTCCCAGAAGAGCCTCAAATCTTTCCACCACATCAACTGCCCCCATGATAGTTACACAGTCTCGATCGAAGCATCTCGTCTTCATGTCCATGGAAAGACATTTGTAGAATTGGTTAAGTGCCAGTGCCTCTTGTGCTTGATTATCCAATCTGGGGTGGGCCTTAAGTGCCATTTGGCGAAGACAGTCGCCCAATTCCGCAATGGCCTCATCTGGTTCACGACGTCGTGCCTCAAACATAGATAGCCATTTGTTCTGTTGCCGACCACTACCAAACCTTTCCCTTAGTCTTGCAGACAGTTTGTAGAAAGATCGCTTCTCTTCTACCAGGAGACCCACATAGAAAGTTCTAGCAGAACCTTTCAAGTTCGTAGCCAACATCAATGCCTTTTCCCTTAAAGTCCACTGACCCAGTTCGGCACAGTCTTCAAAATGAGCATAGTATTCTTCCCAATCTCCGCGTCCATCGTAGGGATCTGGCTTGACCCTTAGACCACGCAATCCCGTTCGTGGAAGCTGGTCACCCACAACTTCCTGGTCACTATCATTGTCATTTTCCTCAACACCTCTTCTGTTCTGCCTAGGATCTGGAGAACTGGCATCTCCCCTACCATCATAACGTCGGGACTGGTGTTTATTCCCCACATGACTCTGTTCTATTTCACTGTCAGAGCTTTCATGAATATCCACGTTAATGGCCTCAGGTGGTAATCTGAGCCTTACTTCTGGATCTGGGCTCTCCTCTGCCATAGTAATTTAGTCCTGGGAATCGTTCTGGTAATCCAACAAAGTAAATAAAGTAAATAACCGTCACACGTATGCTAGTCACAGGTTCGTATCACTGGATGCTATAAAATGTTAAGCATCCCACTTCTGACACCAGTGTAATAAATGCGTGTTTGTGTCCGTCTCCAATTATGGGTTGAATAGATTGAGCTCAGGTATATCATGTAAATGATGACTTCGTATCATGCTAGTATGAGAAGACCCAAAACTCGGTAACAGAATAGACTCCAGTTGGTAGGTAACGACTCACTGTCGGAATATTATCAACGTTACGATATAACGAATCTGTACCTGTATATCACTCAATGGCGACTCAGTATGGGGAAACGATCACAGCTACATACAACGATTCAGTACCAGTTCATGATCACGCCTCCATGAGAGTGGTCAAAAGCACGAACGAATCAACTCTGTATTTCCGTCATATGTAGGATGTTCTTTATTGATGGTGTAGATATCGAATAAACATATGGTACATGTATACACATTTCCTCAGCTTAAGACTCTCACAGGTTATGCCGAGCAGTTGTAATAATGACCTATGCTGCCCACTGCCCGAATGATGGAACCCAGTAGCACTGGTTTATATACTACTAGCATGCACACACATTCACTATATTCATGACTGTGTATGGCCTTTCCAATTAACTCTGGAATTCGTATATCCAATCACAATTGGAGACAGATAAGAAGCATACGTGTGATGGGAGATAGCTGCTGTATCACAGATTAGCACAAATTATATATATCCAAGATGTAATTTCCAGAAGTAATTCCCAATATTATTTGAATATGAAGTAATATTCCACAGTATAAATATCCCAGGTATTCCTTTAGGGCTTATTGGATGATACGTACACGGCTGTAGCCAGCCAGCTATCTGCCATTACTGGGTTCTTGCTCTACTTATATAGACTCCGGTCGGATTACCACGTGATATGATCAGCCAATCAGAATGACGGAAATGGCCCTATCTCGAAAGGCTGGGCGAAATTAGAAACAGTGATAACAAATTATAACTGTAAATTTAGTTAACCAACATTTGTACAAGAGATTTACATAGATAATTGTATATAAGGAATTTATTAAATTGGTTATAACTGCTCTAGTTTACTAGAAACGATCATTAGTTTTTGTCACAAAAACTAGTCCAGGCATGACGTTTACGATCCTCACGCCACAGATTTCGGGGGTCACTTCACATGGCAAAATTCCTATAGCTCACACAATAATCCAGCAAGTGCCAGTAACAATGAACAACTGCAGACGTATTTAAAAAGCATGGAAATAATGTTTTTGACAACAGATTGTCAACTCACAGTCAGAATTGTCCGGAACCAAAGTCAAATTTACCACGGACAAAATCTACAGCAATCGGGTTACCAGTGGTGTTGGCGAAGGCAAAGCTCATCACGAAAAATAGTTCCAAGTGAAACTTTAGTCTACGACTGAATAACCACGCAATATAACGTAATTATTTTCAGAACTCTTAATTGAGAATACAAGAATAACTAATTTCCATCGAATTCCTCAGGATGGCATGAATTTATGAATGTTAGTTTGACCCAGTTTCCTTCGCTAAACACAACATGGCCGCCCCGAGTGGCGGGCCAGAAAAACACAGTTCTGACACCTCGCAAATGTTGTGTCAGACGATTACAATTCACAATGGATTTACGCTATGGTGATATATAAAATGCAGACAATGTCCGGAAACTCCAGTCTCTGTCCCAGGTAAGTAAATCCCGTCGAAAGTACCTCAACACAAGCTTATTCAGGGTTGTCACACACGTTGGCCACTCCCGGTATGGGATGCCCTGACACAAAACATTCCGGCTTCTAAATTCCATTTATTCAGCGAACTCATTGTAAGATATAGAACAACACTTAGGCCTCTCCCTGTATGGGACGCCTAGTCCATATGGTAAATCCCAAATCCAGAATCACAGTGAAATAACTGGGACAACGATCGGTAAACTTTGCACCAGTGAAAATATTTACACACAAAAAAATAAATCCATGTAGGTCCACGTATATCACAATATATTGTATCTTTAATCAACACATCCTCATGGTTTAGTCAACACATTTGAATAACTTGTGTATGTGAGCATCAAACTTTATGACCATTTGGACATAGAAGAGTAGCGATAGCAGGCAAAGTGGCGGGAACATAGAACAGCGTACTTTGACAATAAGTCATATCATTCATGCCCAGGCTGATATTCTTACCGCTTCATACCCAAAGATCCCACAAGAACCATTATTGATTCTCCGTAGGAGTAACTGTCACCCAGTCACGCTCCTCTTGTAGTTGTTCATGTGAAAACATTGGACGAGTACGGAAACAGGTTTTGAATTAATGAAGCGTAAAATACATACATGGCAGATCTGACGTTCATTAAGGTCGATCTTTCATGTAGAATTCTACTGTTCATGCCTTTGTACTACTAAAAGTCTCACGGCTGTACTCATTGTTGTATCCAAACAGGCCAGTGTATTTTCTGAGATAACTTAATTGTATCGCATCGTATAGATATTTTAATTGCGTTTAATCGCGACGCTAAGATGGCAGATGGGCCTTCAGTAGCCGTCGTTCATCAATGTTTTCCGCGTCCGCATCAAGGAAACCTTTTCACAAGGAAGACGATGATGCAGGCAAGAAATCATGAGGTTATTATTGTTAGATCCGTGTCACTGACCAATATTCTTTGATACTCCGTTAAAAGTGCCCATATCCATGCAGAGTGTCTATCAATGGTTCTGAGGATCGATATTGGTACTTTATCTTCGTTGATAAATGTATTGTTGGTCATTTGACGATCAATCCGTAATGATCTGCTTGATAAATTGAGGACGTCCATAAATAAATACGAGAAAGAGCGAACCTAAAAAATCCGTTATACGTCTTCCCAATAATGGATGCTACAAAGGTGAATGATGCCTGGTCATATGATCAAAAACATCTTGATTAAATATTTCTTATGATGTTATCTTTTTCCACACAACATAAAACAGGTTAAACCAGGCGTTTTTATACGCACGCGCACAGGGAAATATAGAGCAAATCCATCCAGAAATGTTTGAATTTTTTATTTCTTATTATAGATTTTTATTTCCCTCGCCAATGGGCTGAAAATGCATCATTTGTGGCGCAAAAGTTCCATCCTGAGTTGTTCGATCGCCGGCTATTACTCTCCAGTAGCATACAATTAACGCTCTTCCTGGTATTAAAAACTGGAACTCTCCGACCAAGAGCCGCCTAAAAACTACAGTAATTTTGTCCAAAAAACAGTTTAGATCGTCAGTGTTACGATGAATTGAACGTCAGAACTAGTAACGAGTGTCTAATTTATGGATTTCTCACTTTTAGACGAAAAAGAATTGGCTACAGCTGTTCTTGCGAACCACTGATCGTCCAGTAGCACTAGTGTCACAGGGCTTAGTGATATATACCATAGGAATTCATAACTAAACACTTTTCTATTCGATACCTTTCACCCGGTGTATTTATAATTTAGCCGCTGTAAAAATATCCGATCATGGAATCATCATCTGAATATAGGTTAGATTCACAAAATTGAATCTTGAACTCAACCCCTATATCATTGAGTACCCCTCGAATATGCCGTGATTTGTAACATGCTTTAGTCGGTTCAGTTGTTCTTTTTATATCTATTGCTCTGTCTCATCTTGTATTAATCTGTTGTTAGTTACAACACCTTTACGTCTCATTCCCTACATGAGTCCAAGTTCAATCGTGAATAGGCAGTTTTATAGATATCCAAATCCAATGACATTGTGATTTATAGTTTTTGGAATACCAACTTTAATTATCCTGAGATCCGATTTAGTATACTCGCTCCTGTATGTTTCTATGTTAAATTTGAGTTATCTAAAAAACGCTCCCAAAGTTCAACGAGTGACTTTGTCGTCAATTATTTACCGTAACAGATGTCTGTCACACGTGGCGAGAGAATCCTAGATCCCGGTCTCTTGTCAACAAGCAGCTCTACCAATCACTAGCTTACCCCCATCAAACTTTGAAGATGACCGCCTTCGTGATCCCGGATTACCTGTTCCTATTCCAACAGCTAGGAGTTCAACACTTTAAGCTAACCTGGGACCTGCAAAACTATGACAATGATATACACCACACTCTCAAGTGGCGCAAGACAGACAACCCAGTTTATAACCTCAGGCCAAAGTGGTAATTTAAGTTTAACTGTAAGTTCGGCGAAACAGAGACCGCATGGACAGTTGCTTGCAACGTAAGACCAAGGAGCATGGTTATGCTGCACAGACTTGTGTTCCTACGGCATCCCGCAGCATTGGTTAAATGTTTGCTGATTGTGAAACTCAAACGGACTCAGGGGCGTTGCATACGACCGTCACCATGACGTCACCGCCTGAGGCGATGGAAGTCGGTTTAGGGACAATGTCATCAAGTGCCACTGTGGCGACATACACTTCGCTCGAATTCCAGATACCTCTAACTGTTCTCACTGGTATGTATTACGCCTGTAGGTAAATTTGCACGCAGATAATCTCCAGCAAACACGAGCGATCGGGGCAACTACATCAAACGCCCAGAGCAACCTCAACCATACCAAGCGAATGATAAGCCGCCATGCATGCATCAAAGACCCGGAAAAGTTGTTGAGAAAGTTTTACGGCGCAGAATTAAATATTCTGGTGGTGACACAGAATACCTGATAAAGTGGTCGGGGCGAGCTGCCAAGTACAATACCTGGATGCATGAAAACGACATGGGTTATGAGACCAATAGCTATGTCTTACCTCATATATGGGACATTCCTGGACCATTTACATAGATTTATGAAGAACAGTATAACTTTTGACTGTTTTCTGTATGTGCTTTCGTATTGGTTTATTTGGCATTTTGTTTTATATCAATTTTCAAAGAGATTTACGACTGTTACAATTTGTCTTCCTCTGTGCCAGGAGTTACCATTTTCACCGGGACATGGCGGGGGCAGGGGGGGGCGGTGTGTGTAATTGTCACAGGGCTTATATATATGCCTTTTAACCGGTGTATTTATAATTTAGCCGCTGTAAAAATATTCATTGGAATCATCATCTGATTATAGATTAGGTTCACTAAATTGATTGTTTAACTTAATCCCTATATCATTGAGTACCCTCGAATGTGCTGTGATTTGTAACATCCTTTAGTCCGTTCATTTGTTCTTTTTATATTTATTGCTCGAAATTTTTTTTACTTCGATACTCAACAGCCGATTAAATGAATTTGTTGAAACTACAGGAATTTTAAACGAGAATCAAACTGGTTTTCGTAAGGGTTATTCTACAGCTGATAATATTTTTGTATTGTATTCTCTGATAGAACTTCTTAAAGCTAGGAAAAAGAAATTGTATTGTGTATTTGTTGATTTTGCAAAGGCATTTAACACAGTTTGGCGCAACGGCCTCTGGGTAAAATTATTGTCGTACAATATCAAAGGGAAGATAATCACAGTCATTTACAATATATATCAGAATATAAAATCTTGTGTTCTACATAATGGCGAAAAAACTGAATTCTTCAATTGCAATATTGGTGTTAGACAGGGTGAAAATTTATCTCCTCTGCTCTTCGCATTGTTCTTAAACGCCCTTGAATCATTTTTACTTGCTCACAATTGCTATGGTATAGATCTCACAACTTTCGATGATAACATAGTTCATTACCTACAGTTATTGGTATTGTTATATGCAGATGACACAATAATATTGGCAACAAACGAAAGAGAACTGCAAAACAATATAGATGTATTTGCCATGTATTGTGAAACATGGAGAATGAACGTAAATGTCAACAAAATTCCATTTTGGCAATATTAGTATTGACATTGTTAATATGTATAAGTATCTGGGTGTTACCTTCTCCCAAACCCGAAGTTTTGTGCAGGCAAAGAAATATTTAGTTGATAGTGCTAAGCGAGCCATATTTATGTTAAAACGGAAAATAAGACAGTTTGATATTCCTATTGACTTGCAATTATCCTTATTTGACAAGGTAATCTCGCCAATACTGTTGTATGGTTGTGAAGTATGGGGATGTGAAGATCTTAGAATTATTGAAAATTTGCATTTGGAATTCCTAAGGTACATCCTTCGAGTAAACAAAGGAACTCCGATCTATATGTTGTATGGAGAATTAGGCAGATACCCGCTACAGTTACTGGTCAAGAAAAGAATTATTTCGTTTTGGGGACATATTTTAATGGGGGGTGATAAACCGAAATTATCTTGTTTGATGTACAATTTACTGCTCCGAGACACAGAACATGGTGTTTATCAACACAAGTGGATAGAAAATGTCAAACTAATATTTCAACAATGTGGAATGAACAATATTTGGTTGTCCCAGTCTTTTCCAAGTATACATGTCATGAAAAAGAACATTGAAATACGCCTGAGAGATCAATTCAATCAAAGCTGGCACGAATCTATTTCCCTCTCCTCCAAAAGTACCTTTTATCAAGTGTTTAAAGAAACTTTACATCTCGAAAAATATTCAATAACACTACCCTCCAAATCCTATTCACAAAATTCCGTACTTCGAATCATAGACTCCCTTATTGAGACAGGAAGATGGGAAAATATAGCAAGAAATGACAGAACCTGTAAATTATGTACCAGTGGATCTATTGGAGATGCATTTCATTATGTACTTCAATGTTCTTTTTTTACAAACGATCGAAAACTGTTCATTCACCAATATTTCACTAATAACCCCTCTGTTTTCAAACTCAAAGGTATTTTCTGTTGTTCATATAAGCCACAGCTTATAAAGATATGTAAATTTCTGGACACTGTTATCGAAACATTCTAAATTATGAACAAATACTGCATGTAGCATGCTGAGAAATATAAAATTAACTAGTATTATATAAATATTCCCTTGGTAAATTATACACATATATATATATAGTTTAATATATGCACATTATAATGTCCTTCTGTGTATCAACAATCGTCATGAGAATGTACCTCATATACCACAATATAGTGGTCTGAGTGTAATAAAGTCAGTCAGTCAGTCTGTCTGTCTGATCCTGTATTAATCTGTTGTTAGTTACAACACCTTTACGTCACATTCTCTACACGAGTTTAATCAATTCAAGTTCAATCATGAATATAGGGCGGATTTATGGATATCCAAATCCAAGGACATTGTGATTTATAGTTTTTGGAATACCAACTTTAATTATTCGGAGATCCGATTTAGTATACTGGCCGGCTCCAGTATGTTTCTATGTTTAAATTTGAGTTATCTATAAACGCTCTTAACGAGTGACTTTGACTTCAATTATTTACAATAACAGGACTCCGTTACAGAACTCTGTTACACTAACATTAGTTATCTGAAACGAATTTCGATTGCTCATTTTGCCAAATCCAGAGCCGTGTCAAAATTTCTATAATATAGACAAGATAGGTAGACATTCGGTACCTATAAAGCAAAGGTCTCATTTATATTGGAAAATAGTCGAAAATTTCCCAGAATAAACGGAAGCTTTGGGTTTTGAGAGCAGTTGTCAATATCTGCTTCTAACAATTTTACGTACATGTATTCAAATGTATCCGTCAATTTTTCTTGAACACCGATTTTATCAAAGAACCAAGGCACTCAATAATCGCCTGACGAGGAACAGCATATGTGAGATATCCCAGTTGGATATACCATGTACGGTATGCCAGCGAACTGATTCTGTAGTATTTTGAGAATCAACATACGTACAATATCTTATTTGTTTTCGAATAACAGAAAAGTATTTCCTTTGAAACAGGCCTTTCACCCACCTAAAAGCATCCTGTAGCGTTTGTGTTAACACGGTGGAAAGCAGTTCGGTCGTGCAAGTTAGCTTATCTTTGCGTTTTAGTGCATTTGGGTTTCCTTTACAGTTAGGCGTGTCGTGGTATGTTTAGTGGTTGGAATTATGTACCTGTTTCATCGAGAAAAAGTTGCGTTTGTTGAATGAATAATCCAAAGTTCAGCGCGGTAGACACGTAGTAGATATAGAACTAGAAGGAACATATTGGGTTATTTGCTCAGGAAATATCCTTGATATTATATACTGAATTAGCTTCACTTATGTGCAATCAACTCGTTCTTAAAGGTACTATCTCCCCGTGTTGTTTTTCCAATATGATATCAAATTTGGCATCGACTGAAAATGAGCTATATATATGCGGTAATCAATTCAGACATCCTAAACCTTTCCTAACGAACGAACATCCATGAAGGCGAATGACAAATCGCTTTGTCATACTACTTGCAACTACATATAAGGGTCATTCAGTAACCTGTCCTCGTTGAATAATCGACGTACATTATCTGTGATTTAATATCAGCACCCAAGATAAAAAAAACATCGTGTTCACCTGTATTCTGCTTGTGGTTGATAGCCCGGGTCCCCTGTACGTTATTAATAGGTACAGAAGAATCAACGTAATCACGTACTGCTTCATTGAAAATTCTGCCTAATCGAATGGGTTGTGAATTGACAAACCCATAATCTGTCCCATACCTAGATCTGGTTAAAGGGGTAGTCTGGGTCAATAAATAAAATATTCCTGGATTTAGATTATGCAATTAAGAGGTTTTCACTGTATATTAATCGCCTGAGATGTATGGATGATAAGGCACATACGAATCTACTAAGATAAATGGGTGTGTTTTTTGCATCTGTGTTTTGAAATATTTCTTTAATTATCTGTGTGCGTATTAACATATATGTATTACCACGAATACCGCCCTTCATGGATAATTAGTACATGTGTGTTCATAGACTTTCTACCATCATGATCTTGGAATATCACACACAATTGTTTGGGCGGAGATTACCAACATATAAGTTTATTCTTCCAGCTGAATAATTTAGCGGTAAAAGTCAATGTTTGGCTCAGTGGAAACTGTCACAGAGAAATCCTGACTCGTATGTGCTACCATAGAAGAATGTTAGGCGATGCCAAATCCCTCGCGGTTTGTTCGGTTTTCAACATATACCAATTTGTCTCGCGAAATACTATTAATAACATAGGCTTATCTGTTCGTCCCACATATATAGAATTAATTTTTACTGTATTAGTTTAATCTGTTGATTTCAGCTCGTCTTTAGCCGAAGATTGACTCTCATACCATGCATGATCGGAAACTCGCGGTATATTATTAGAAGTTGGTTTTCCGGCGCAACTCCAAGACCTTATTTAAATAGGAAATGACCCAAAATAAGTCGCAATGTAGAGCTGCAAACACGGGAACTTCTTTATTACATCGAAGTGTGTCTTCTGATAATAAAATATACTTAACTACAAAACTACACAAGAACTCCAGTTGGAATTACGCACAACTTGGTCCGACCATGAAGGTAAAATAGATGGAGGCACAGCTCCGTCAGATCAAAGTGTACCATGTGCGTGACCGCCTTAGTGGGATTCCAACGGATTAGCAAAGGGATTAAGACAGACTCGGTCTTGCTCGGCAATTATCGGTTTTACGCACACGCGTCGTAGTAACATTATCGCGACCACGTAAAGAGATAGTGTATTGTGAATGTGAATTGATACTCAACCTCCCGGTGTTGGTAATATCACCAAGGCTTGTAGCATTACACAACTGAACAGATCATTTATTCGGGCAGTATGTTAACTATGATCATGGGGGTGAATGCTCTGTTATAATTATTTGAATAAGGTAGATTTCGGGGGGAAATAAATATAGCAAAAATGCCATCTATTTTACCTTCATGGTCCGGCAGAAGCTGGTTGTCCGAGTTTCTGGTTAATCATAAACACAAATTGCATATCTTATATAGTCTAACTATAATACAGCATGACATATAGTGACGCGACAGCACAGCTTGTGTGACAGTAAAACAGGATATAAGTTTTGTTGAATATACAATAAACAATTACTCCAAATGAAATGTCAGACAAGGAATCTTAAATGAATGAATAGTTTACACAAAGACAATCAGCGGATTAGAAGAAAAGCGTAAGACATGCCATGCAGTGCTGGCATGTTGTGGTTTGTTTCAAAATGTTGTGACAAATAGACTGAAGAATGAAATGAGAGTTTCTTGGAAATAAATAGTTAATATGAATATATAACAATATACAGATGAATAATTGGAATCCAAATTGATCCAGTGGTGATCTATATTTATTGATGATCAATATTCATCTCGTTTAGTCTTGTCGACCAATAAAAGGTTACTCAAAATCTCTGCCTAATAAGTTGACTTTATTTTGGCTACCTTGTACGGTCGTCCGAAAACAGATCTTGAATTATGGACACGGAAACTCTATATGCAAGTCAGATTTGATAACCGCGAAATCTTACTAACAAGACCCGTTTGGCTCCGATAACAGCAGGGTTTCTTGCAGGAAGGAAAGGGTCAACAGTTTTCGACGATAAAGGGAAGAAACGTTCTTATCGCCGGATCTGTATCACTAACCAATATTCTTAAACTCAAATGAATTTTCAATTCGTTTAGGTTGCGGCTTTCCACAGAATGTCGAATCTAGCGCCTGATCTATTAGTGACCACAACCGATAAATTATAGAATGTTCATCAAGCAAGCTCCTTCGTCAACTATTTTCGCTTTGATACTGGAACGTCATTCGTCACAAACCGTCCAGAACCAGATGGGTTATCAACGGTCTTCAAAATCGATGATATCGTTGATTGATCTTCGCTGACAAATGCATCAGTCGTCATTTGACAATAACCGATGATACTCATTTCGTGCTGATCTCCTTGATACATTAAGTTTCTATAAATAAATACAAAAACGGACGAACTGAATAAAAAACTGACAAAGCGAATAAATCTCGGTTTTACTCTTCGCGATAGTGGATGCTAAGCAGGAAAAGATGCCTGGTCATATGGTCTAAGTACATTTTGATGTTAACTTACTATTTCCGATCGCATAATTTCACTTTTTCCATTGAACGTAAAACAGGTTGCACCAGGCGTTTTGACTCATATGCGTAGAGCAAAAATCGAGCAAATTCGTAGAGAAATTTATTGATTGATAGATTTTTATTTCTCCCGCCAATTATGTCACAAAAGTTCTCTCCTGAACTGTTCGATCACTGGCTATAACTCAAATAGCATACAATTAACGCTGTTCTTGGCTTCATCAACCAAATGTCGCCTGAAAACTGTAGTACTATAGTACTAATTTCGTCAGAGAACAGTTAGGTCGTCAATGCTATGGGATAAATTGAACGCCAGAACTTGTTACAAGTGTCTAATTTATCGATTTCTCGCTTCTAGACAAAAGAAATAACTGCACTTGTTCTTGCGAACCATATATCACTCGACGTGCCACTCTCATCAGTTATCGGAAGTAAATTTCGAGATGCCTAGTTTCTTTCACCACCAAGCTTCTTTCAACCCCGTAGACGAGGGCCATTCAAGAAGTAAAAGCATTTTGGGAAAGGTATTGCGCTACTTTTTCTAAAACCTCTGTTTTTCATGTATGATAAAATTGAAAAACTCAAATGTGTTACTGAAGAACTTGATGCGAAAGGACACATATCGCACAGACATGTATTCACATGGGATGTCTCGACTCTATATACCACAATCCCTTATCAGGACCTTATTGACCTCTTATTTCAATAATAGTTTCGGTGTTCAAGAAAACAGTTCGCCAATATATGTCAAAAGCCATAGAGCATTCTTCAGTTCTACTACACACACGGGATATCATTCATGGAATATTTCTTTGTTTTAAGAGTTGCTTGAATTGTTCTCATTAATAACACCTGTGAAATTTGGCAAACACAATATATCAACAGCATATAGATATTCCAATGGGTACAAACTGTGCACCCGTGCACAAAGACGACTTTCCAAAACCGATCATTTCCAAAAGCGATCATTTCGAAACTCGTTCATTCTTATTCACCAAACGCTACATAGACAATCTTATTGCTGTAGATAATCACTATATAAATGACGCAGTGAAGGATATATATTCACCTTCACTGGATTTAAAGGAAACTACAGATAGCCCTAACCACACATCATATTTAGATCCATATCTCTATAAACTGAAGCGGGCCTTCTCTCGCGTCAAGATAGACGATTTCAATTTCAACATTGTAAACTATCCCTTTCTGGACAGTAATATTCAAGTAGGACCTGCATATGGCGTGTGCATATCTCGCCTAGTAGCATTTGCTAGATCCTGTGTAAACTGTGAGCGCCACAAAGAAAATATTGCGGAAACCTGTAAAACAGGGCTATAGCATTAAGCGCCTACACTCAAAGTTTCTCAAATTTGGAACTACATATCGCATACTGATGGAAACATAATGGGCGTAGGGTGCAAGATCTATGGCGTTACTTGTGTCTAATTCCGCTTAACCCGGTGCTAAGGACCATATGAATCTACGTGCATTCAAGATCCTCATGGTGTTTAAATGTACAATCAAAGCGTGATTGAGATACATCATTCTCTAGTTAACGACTCATGATGTCTTGCCGGCAACATTGAAATCTGTTGCCTATGTTTATGTATACTGATTTTTTTTTTAATTTGGAGCTAATTATGTCTTTGAATGACGGACTAGATGTTTGTATTGACGATAAATTCGGAGCACTGTCAGAATTTCTAAAAAAATGCAGATATTTTTGCTCACAGAATTAATGCCCAATTTATACTGAAAAGGCTGAAATTTTCCGCCAACAAACGTGAGCTTTTGGGGTTGAGAATGCTGGACCACATCTGCTTCTGCCGAGTTACAAAGAGTATATGTATCGGTGATCAGTTTGACCATCGATGTTATTGAAAACCCGAATTTTTAATAATCCTATTATTTAATAATCTCCTGATGAAGAATATTAGTATTGCGAGTAGAGATATCTCAAATATGTTTCGGTATGATCTTGCCGTTTGCAGAGCCGCTTCGAATTTCAAGTATTCAGATACGTACAGCATCTGACGAGTTTTCAAATACCAGTAGCATTGCTCTTCAAGGGGAGCGAAAGCCTCCTTCATTAGTTATTGTTTTAAGTGCGGGCCATGCACAGCATCATATGACAGTTGACAATCTCAAGAAAGTCCACAATCAAATTATTTCATGACTCGAAAGTTCATTTGGACCAAAGAATACATGTCAGTACGACCGAGTTGATGGTGGAAACATCAGTTCACCTCACCGGCATCATTCGAGAACTGATGAAAACTAATTGGAATTTTGTCCTAATAGTATCGTGTGAGTGAGATCTTTTGAATATGGACGTGAAAATTCTTCATAGAGAATGGCTACCTGACATATTAGTATATTATTCATATTTATCCCGTTTATATTCCTGTCTACATTTAGGGCGAACTGTTACCATTGAAGGGTTGATACGGAGTAAGCCTTCAGACAAACGAGACTTACGCCGAGATTGAGTAAACACACCGAGTGCCAATTCGGCGATTTTCTTCCTAGCTGTTCTGTCCGGTAAATCGCTTGAACTTAACGTCGAAGGGGGTATATAAAGTGCCAATAAATTATAATGTAATCAACAACCTTGAGAAGATTTTATCTTGATCAGTGTTGATTGAGCTGATTATTATTACCAGTCCAATATCAATGTTGGGCCGTACAGAAAAACATGATGTGGTCAAGGACAATAGTGAATGCAGTTTTAAACTATTATTTTTGATTCTGGAATGTCTAATCTGATACGTCGGTGAGAAAAAAGATTTCACAATCATTTATCAATTGTACTTATTAAAGATAAAAATATTCAAAGCCATCAAATTTAGCCTATTTTACCTAATTCCATAATTACAGAACATTTTTTTTTGTAACACCATGAGCACGATAATGCACACATGCATCGCTATACTCATCAACACAATCCAATTGGAAGACAGAATTGGTAAATACTTCCAGAGAAAATAGTGGATAGAATATTTCTATCGTCAAATGAAGCTCCAGGAGCTGGTCTAACAAATCGTGCCTAAGATTACGTTTGAGGTAACTACCACGGTGACAGATATGTGTATCTTCAACACACGTCAACATGGAGGTTACATCATGCGCAATCTTACGCACGCTCTGTAAGATCACTCCGAGAGTTTCTGTAGTCGGCTTTACTAATGGAAAATTACTTTCCACTAACAATCAAAATGCTGCGCTAATATCTCTCTGGTACCATCGATAGCACATATGGCAGATATACCCAAATACAGGCCCTTCTGAAATGTTCTTGTCTCCTTACATGTTTTGTTTTACAACATGTGGTTTTGATCTAGGACTGAGAAAAGGTCCTTTCTAAATCTTGGTTTTAGTCAACACATTTGGAGAACTTGTGTCTGTGAGCATCAACCTCATAACCATTTGGGTCCATATCCAGTCAGATTATTGCTCTCCTTTGTCTCGCGATGCTTTGATGAAAGACGAGCCTTCAACAATATTTTCGCGTTCATACCAAGGGATCTTATTCACAATTCAGACAAGACATCATGATGTTCTATCCTCAGATCCTTGTCACTGACCAGTATTCTTTAATCCAAACAATTTCCAGGTAGCTAGAACGTAGGCTGTCTACTGAATGCCGAGACTGGCACCTGAACTAAACAGTGCCCAAACTAGAGGATGTACATCAGATTAACTCCTCCACCAACCCTTCTCGCATTGATACACCGTTAAAAGTGTCCATAGCCATGCAGAGTGTCTATGAATGGTCTTGAAGATCGATCATATCTGTTACTTTATCTTCGCTGATAAATGCATCGGTGGTCATTTGACGATCATCGAGGGTACTCAATTCTTGCTGATCTGCTTGATACATTGAGTATATTCATAAATGAATACAAGAAAAGACAAGCTGAAAAAAATCCGACAAAGCGAATACGGTATATCTCTGTTATTATAAAATCTTCCCTTCTATATTGGATGCTATAAAGGTGAAAGATGCCTGGCCATATGACCAAAGTATATCTTGATGATAACTTAGTATTGCCGGTTTTATGATGTTATTTGTTTTCCGTTGAACCTAAAACAGGTTGAACCCGGCGTTTTGCCACTCGTAGAGCCAAATATCGAGCAAATCCGTAGAGAAATTTATAGATTTATAGATTTTCATTCTCCTCGCCAATGGGGCGAAAACACACCAGTTGTGGAACAAAATTTCCATCCTGGATTGTTCGATCGCTGGCTAGTACTCAAGTAGCATACAATTAACGCTCTTCCTGCTATTAAAAACTTGATCTCTGCGACCAGGTGCTGCCTAAACACTGCATTAATTTTGTCTAGGGAACAGTTTAGATCGTCAGTGTTACGATGAAGTAAACGTCAGATCTTGTAACGATTATCTAATTTATCGATTTCTCACTTACTTTCAGACAAAAAATAATTGAGTGCAATTGTTCTTGTGAACCACTGATCGTCCAGCAGAACTCGCATTGGTTATCGGAAACGAATTTCGAGTGCTGGGTTTGCCAAAATCAAAGCAGTGTCAGAATTTCGTAATTTAGATCCGACAGTACGCAGATATTCGTTTCCTACAAACCAAAGGCCTCATTTATACCGAAAAAAAAATTCAAAGATTTTCTAGAATAAACGGGAGCTTTGGGGTTTGAGACTAGCTGGCCATGTCTGCTTCTGCCAGTTTTACGTACATGTATTCAAATGTATCGGTCAGTTTTTCTTGAACACCGATGTTATCGAAGAACCAAGGCATTCCATAAGCGCCTGATGAGGAATAGCAAATGCGCGATATTCCATGTACGGTATACCATATACGTACAATATATGACTAACTGAACAACATTTCCCTTAAAACAGGCTTTTACCCAGGTTTCCCGTTGAGGTTGACAGAAGTTTGGTCGTTAGCATAGCTTTGCGTGGTATTTCATGCCTTTTAGATGTCCAGTAAAGCAAAGGTATCTCGAATAATGTACCTATTTCCCCGAGAAACTATTCGGGTTTGTTGAATGAATCTTCCAAACATGATGGCGTCTAATTGACTATACCGTTTGGACACACCCAGTCTTACTGTACAGATATGGCTTCCATATTAATCCTACACAACTATTCACCCCAAACACACCTCCCTAATCCTCCCAACATGCTTGTGTAGTCAGTACGCATGCGTAATATTATATTAATCATTTTTACCATGATCGCGATGAACACGTAGTAGATGTAGAAGTAGACGGAACATACTGACTTATTTGCTCAAGAGCTATAACTGATAATATAAACTGGCTTCGTTTCACTCGCGTACAATCAACTCGATACAACACATATCACGAATCGTTAGATTCTTGGTATGTGCTTTAGAATAGGTTAACCAGAAGACTATTCTGTGAAGTCATGTGACGCAGTCAGTATGTCGGCACCTCTTCCCACTTCCCTTATATGTGTTGTAATTCCCATATTGTTTTTCCAGTATGATATTATTATATCGACTGGCAATGAGCTACATGTATATGGGGTAATCCATTCCGACTTCCTGAACGTTTACCTCTCAATCGAACGAACATGCATGAAAAATTGGTAAATCACTTTGTCATCGGTTTGCATTTATGTTTGTCCGCGGCAATTGGATATACATATAATAGCCACACCCGACATTCATTAGCCAGCCGTCGTTGAATAATCGACATACATTATTGGCAAGTCACTAACTATCAGCACCAAAATCTAAAAAATTCACGTGGATTTTGCTGATCGGTACAATCCTCGAGCCGCTGTACGTCGCTTACCGATATATTAATTTGAGTGCGATTCGTAGGCGACAATTACAGATCCACTGACATTGCATGAAACCGTCTTGAGTGTTTCTTTTTTATTTATTTTTTTTATTATTTTTTATTTATTTATTTATTTTTTCATTTGATGTATACTTGGATTTCATGGTAACTGTCGTACGAAAAGGTCTTTCGATTATTGACGCGAAAATTCTTTTGTGGAAGACGGCTGAATACTGCATGTCGGATCTGACGCCTGTAATTTGACCATGTTTATTGGAATGTGGCAAGTGGATGTGACTTTTGCTTCTGTATTTTGAAATAGTTCCTTAATTATTTATATCTGGATGCATATAAACTTATATATTTATTACCACTGATACCGTCTTTCAAGGATAATTAATTCCCCATCATTGAACTGGTGCATGGGTGTTCATGGACTTTCTGTCATGCATCCTCTTGAGATATCACACATAATTATTTAGGCTAACATTGCTGTATCCTCTTCGCTGAATAATTTAGTGGGTTGTCGCAGTGGACACTGTAACAAAGAAATCATGGCCCGTATGTGCTACCATTGAAGAATGCTAGGCGACGCCAAATCCCTCGCGGTTTATTCAGTTTTCAACATATACCAATTTGTCCCTCGAAATACCATTACTCACATAGAATTATATGTTCGTCCCTCAGACTTAAGACTTCATTATTACTGGTTTAGTTTGCACTACTGGATTCAGCTCGCCTTGAGCCGAAGATTGATTGTTTTACGATGCATGAACTGAAAATCGCGGCTATATAAAAAAGTAATTGGAACCAAAATTGATTCATTGGTGATCTATATTTAATTATTGAAAACTCTCTCCTCATCTTGACTTAGAGACTAATGAAAGGTTATCCAAAAGCGCTGCATAATCAGTTGACTCGATTTTTGCCACGTAAGCATATCGAGAATAGGTAATGGAGACATTTTAGGGTTTCCGTCTGTACAATAGCAGACTACTTCTGAACCTCCAAAGTTCTTGCGAATCAGATTGATTCTTAAGTATTTCATTCGACGTTTCGTGAATGTCCGATTGATCTTTTTTTATTTCTTAAGCTATTGCCGACAATCTACCTGTACTGGAATTCGAAAAGCGAACATGTGCAGATTACAACGCATATAAGGAAAGTGGGAAGAGATGCCGACATACTGACAGAGCCACATGACCTCACAGTATAGTCTTCTGGTTAATCTATTCTAATGCACATACTAAGAATCTAACGATTCGTGATATGTGTTGTATCTCAGGTACGCTTTTATTGTACCTGTTCATGTGGCAACGTGGATGACATGACCACACGGTCCCTAGCACCGACATAAGCGGTATTAGATACAATTCTAGAGAGTTATGATGGAAATTCTCTGACAACTCGTATATTGGTAATTAGTGAGCTGTGTCGCTGTGACAACTCGTACACTGAGTATTGGTGAGCTGTATCGTCTTCAGATAAAAATGACGGCATTTAACACAAAAGACTAGTCTGTAAGGCCCGATGTCGACCCAGCATCAACTTCCCACAATGCCAACATATATCAAGACCAAAAGGTGTGTACAATGGGCGGGCATTGGGGACGAAACGTCCACCAGCAGAATCTCGCCATATACAGGTAACAATTACAACTACAATGATGTCCTATCATTCATCTTTGGACATTTCTGGGAACGTCAACGAACGTTAGATTGCTGGCGAGACATTTCGTGAAAAATCATGTTCTAAGTTAGACCCCAGTCTCCTTAAGTCTCCTGACGCAAACACCAAAGAACACTTATCTGAACAGCCTGACAGAGACACCAAGAACACTTATCTGAACAGCCTGACCGAGACACCAAGAACACTTATCTGATGTCAAGGGTTGTCAAACAATTGCAACAACCGATATTCCAACTGAAACATCATATTTAGTCATAGGTCTTTACACACGTGAACCGAGTCAACAAGGAGACGATTGCAATGTTGATATTGTCAGCTACCCCTTTCTGCACAATAACACAACAGAATGCCCCGTATCTGGTGTTAACCCTATCTGGCCGGGGCTGTGTGAGACCTGTCCAAGCCTGGAGAGGGGCCATTTCGGTCCCCTAATTATTTTTCTTATCCCTTGAGCTAGGGAAATAAAACTTACCACACTATACCCTTGGGTCAAGCTCTACCAGAAAATGTAAAAAATCCAAGATGGCCGCTTCGATGACGTCGCAGTTACGTCATTTTCCAAAACGGCATTTTTGGCCTATTGTTCAGTCAGATTTTTCGAATTTTTCATTTGTGCAATTTCTCCGCAAAAACTGCGTGATAAATTAGTAAATATCAATATGATGTGAAATAAAATATTGTTGCCCACTTTTCATCACGGAAAAACAGAAATTTTGCAGAAAAATAACGAAAGCATCACTTTTCTGGTACTCCACATGGCCGCCATTCAGAATTTACCCATGATCCTTTACTCAGGGGTCATGCAAATAGGCTCAAAATGACCCCAATATGATAAGCTACAAAACATCAGCTCTCAAATTTTTGTCATTCCAGAGGTAGGATAGAAACTTTGGTAGGGGGGCCATAATGGACCATAAATATTAATGTAATGTGAAATAAAATAGTTTTTGGCCACTTTTCATCACGGAAAAGCAGACATTTTGAAGAAAAACGACCAAAACATCATTTTCTGGTACCCCACCTGGCCGCCATTTTGAATTTACCCATGATTCTCTACCCGAGGGGTTATGAAAATATGCTCAAAATGACCCCAATATGATAAACAATAAAGTCATGGAGTGTCAGCTCTCAATTTTTTGTCGTTCCGAAAATAACGCAGAAAGTTTGATAGGGGGGCCATTTTGCCCCCCAGGCCTGGTAGGGTTAAGAGAATGTATATCACTGGCGTGAAAATTCCCAATTGAAAGATGAAATCATTTTTTTAACGAGTGCTGTTCTCTTTCCTATATGATTCAAGTAATGAATTCATTTCAGCGTGAAACCCGCTTCAATCGGCTAGAAATATTGCTAGAATGTATGACAGCTCTATCTTGAAACTTGCGTTTCTGATTGGTCAGTCCTCACCGCAGGCGCTAATCTCATACATGTGAGGGATGACGTA
Organism: Hanleya hanleyi; assembly: GCA_036873755.1. Taxonomy (NCBI): domain Eukaryota; kingdom Metazoa; phylum Mollusca; class Polyplacophora; order Lepidopleurida; family Hanleyidae; genus Hanleya; species Hanleya hanleyi. The sequence goes on along the minus strand of JAVTVY010021036.1, from coordinate 258,848 downwards.
TCGCAGCCCCTCTCCCGATGAATTTTTGTGGGACTAGATGAGAAATACAAGCGTCAGATCCGACAAACAAGTTAGCTGTCCATGAAGAATTTCCGCTTCCATATTCGAATAACCCAATTCATAATTAGAAATAAAATTCCATGGTGGCAGAGCAAATGCCGACGTACTGACAAGAAGTAACATGGCCCAGCAGGTAGGTATTCTGAATGAATTACTTTCAAAAATATCGAAGGATCAAGATTGATTCCTGTGATGTTCTGTATCTCAGTCACACATTTATTGTAGGTGTTCATGTGGACATTGTGACTAGAACTACCACACGACTCCTAGCCCCAGCTTAAACGGAATTAGATATCAAAGAGCGGATGATATAATAGGTCGGCGAACACATTCGATGGAAATTGAAGGGTCACATTTCTACAAAATTCCTACTTTTCTGCATGGAAAAATTACTTATGTCAGATTATTATTTACTAATTTATCAGCCATTTTTGCGAAGAAAAAATATAAATAAAAAATCCGACCGAAAAAGCGTCCAAAAATTGCCGTTTTCGAAAATTACGTCATTGTGACGTCAACATGGCATCCATTTTGCATTTTCTACATTGTCTTGTAGAGCTTGACCCAAACAAAAATGTGGTATGTTTCAGCTGTTTCAGCACTCTACCCATAGGGATATCGAAAATATATATAGGGGGTACTTTTCGTCCCCCCCCCCCCACCCAGGCTGCGGTCAACCCCAAATCGCCCAGGCCAGATAGGGTTAAATAGTCACTCAAGTAAGATTCTCTATATGTCGGATGACAGTATGTGGTTGAGCGTGTGAGTGAGTTAAGTACATTTCCACTTCTTTTTCAGGCCCAAACGAACGCAGAAGAGAAGGGGGAACTTGACAGACTAATTTCTGCAGAGCCACCGGAAGTAATCATAAGATGTCCTGGGGTGAGTACCGTATACTTGTAAGACAACAGAGTTAGCATGTTATTTTCATTATATTTATCAGAGGATTTTATTAATCAAAATGTTTTCAGGATATATATTCTGATTCGTATATGTGGACTTACGGCGAGACGATGTGTATGGAAGTAAACGCATCGTCCATCAAATATCGATTCGCATCAACGGGAAACCCTGCAACACAAGGCTATTCTATAGATAACAGTGTTTTTATTGCTGTTGTTATCCATAGAATAACCTTGTGTTATATACGCCGATTTTAAATGCATATCAAAGAAAAAAAGCAGTCCGGGGACTACTCTGACTACTACCAATACGGGGACTACTCTGACTACTACCAACCCGGGGACCACTCTGACTACTACCAATACGCCTCATCCACAACGGACGTTAACCTTACCATTATCTGACTTGAAATAAACGATATACTTGTGTACAGTATGCGACGTGTTTTCGGCATGGTTTGTCTTTTGTCAGATGATGAGCATGAATAAGAGATAACTTTCCCGGCATCGATCTGTAAACCTTATGCAACAAACGGAGCAGCAGCTATTATTTGTGGCCAAACAAGCATGATCTGATCAAAGGATGAAATGCAGTGAACTAAACATATAATATTAATGATATAGCCACGAGTATGACAGACGCTTCGGTAGCAAAGTGTTTGTTTACTAATTATACAGAACTACAGCCTGGGAATACGGAATAGTTTGCTGTTTAACGTGAAAGCACAGACAAACTAAAAGCATGTGGAAATGACTCCCTTCGTTTCACGAATACAGAGACTGCGGGTTGGTGTCATTGTTTTGTTATTTAATGAGAAACGTACGATGAAAGGGTTAACACAAATGATCCGAATATAGCTGTGGTTGCTTGTTATCATCTGAAACTTACAAGGTTTCTAGAACAATGGGTTATATCTATGATGTAGCTACAAAACGGTGCTTGTCTTTGATATCTTTGATTTCTTACTTGTCTATATGAGCGTGGCTTCTGCTTGTGACCACTGGTCCTCGAGTGTTAATATTGGTTTTCTCTGGTCGATAAAACATCGTATTTATGGAATATTGTTTTATTATATGCAACAAGCGCAAATGGTTTGAATTTGACGTTGAATGTACATATTTATGTAAGAATTATGATTTTTCTGAATTCGTTATTAATATCTCCAATTGAGTCGTCAGTAACGAGATAGGCTTCGTGACACACGTCAACAAAAGTTGTATCCAAACTTTCTGTGAGATATCACGTGATGTTCAATAGACCAATCAAATGGAGTAATCACTGCTAACCATATAATAATAATTTATATGGAATAATGTGTAGCCGGTGAACCGGATCAACACCACAGAGGACAAGTTGGCTATCCAATCACTGAACCTCTCATTAAAACCATTCATTAATGTCTTACTTCCATAAACATTTTATTCACACAATCTCCTATTTGTTTAGCTGTTCAACTGTTACTCAGGGGGCACAGAATATGGCTACCATATTTGGTTGCTTCACTTTGTGAATCGACTAATATAGCGGTAAGCAGATATTTAACATGCCTCCCAAAGACAACCAATGATCAATAAGGGTTTCTGTGCAGCCTGTTTCACAAACGTCGAAATGTTTCATAACCGAATTTAAGAGTTTTCAAAAATGTTTCCGATGCTGGCACTATCACTGCGTGAAATGGTCAAGTTTCCAATTCCGGAAACCCGCCGGAAACCTATTGGAAACTGTGTCGCTACAGTTTCCAATAGGTTTCCGGCGGGTTTCCGGAATTGGAAACTTGACCATTTCACGCAGTGTATGATCCATCATACGTCGCCTAGAATGCTTCTGTCTTGGGAAATATCAGCTGACTTGAATCTGTCTAATATAACCGTCACCGGTCAATCTTTCTCCAGTCGGAAACCAACGATTATTCATCAACGTGGCATGTATATTTTTTCTTTCTCAATATGAATACGGTGACAAGGGAACCATAGAAATTTCCGCTTAAAACTAGGAACGTATTACCATAATACATCAGTTAATTGTGCGAGCACACAGGAGCGCTGTGGATGTCATAGGGATTCCACTGGGGAGCTATCATGAGATCGTCTTGTCTATAAAGGCATTATGACGTGGCACGGGACATCCGTACGACTCTGCCATATCCTGATTGTTATTAATTACAAAGAGATGCCCTATGTCTGTCTGAAAGTCATCAGGATGGATTACGAGTCGCCTTTGTTGTACTTTGTCATCTGATTCCGCTTGTCTGTTACTCTGCTTAATAACGGATTCGACCTTTTGTTTGAGAAGGTTTTCACCTTACGCCCACTGTTTAGTTTTATTTCAGTAACTTTATCCTAACATTGTAATGTTAAACTGATATTTACCCACTCATATTGAAGCGGAAACGTACTCGTATTTTATACCAAAAATAACAGGCTGCTCTGATGCATTCAATCAAATGCCCTTTAGGTACACGTAGTTACATATTGCCAGTTCCGGTCAACAATAAAAATAATTATCCAGCTTTTGCTTATTGTGATATTGGTGCTAGGCATTTCAGATCTTAATATTGAGTCGTGCATGCATAGACCAACTCGGATATTAATGAGTGTATACCTTTGTGCAGCTCCCGCAGCCATAACTGAAATAACCTATATCGTATACACATTATTTAAATAATGACCTTTCAGGTCTATGTGAGGGTGGGGAGGGGGGAGGTGTTGTCGCGAGAGAAATCCCCAAATATTCTTCTGAAACTTCCCACAATAGGACTTCTATATGATAATCTATAAGGTATATAGTTCGGTGCCGGTGGGGGGGGGGGATGCATAATAATATTACAACACATATAAGGGAAGTGAGAAGACGTGCCATCATACTAACAGAGTCACATGACTTCACAGTATAGTCTTCTGGTTAACCTATTCTAAAGCACATACCAAGAATCTAACGATTCGTGATATGTGCTGTATCTCAGGTAAGCTTTTATTGTACCTGTTCATGTGGCAACTTGGATGACATGACCACACGGCCCCTAACACCGGCATAAGCGGTAATAGATACAAATCTAGCGAGCTATGATGGAAATGCTCTGACAATTCGTATATTGGTCATTGGTGAGCTGTGTCGCTGTGACAACTCGTACACTGGGGATTGGTGAGCTGTATCGTCGTCAGATGAAAATGACGGTATTTAACACAAAAGACTAGTCTGTAAGGCCGGAATGAGGTCATCCTGTGTCGTCATTGGAAAGGCAGAAGAATAATTGTTACACATTGAGCAGCCTATATGAGAGTAGCGTATTAGAATGAGTATATTACAAGCGTCTGGTCCATCATTCATAACTCAGCCGTCGTCCATTAAAGAATATCCGCGTCCATAATCCAAAGACCTATTTCATATTTCATATAACAGCATTTGCACCAAATTAAAAAAAACAGTCATAGTATACATAAACATAGGCTAGTTTCCTGTAAGAGAGAAGCGGTCAACAGTTTTCAATGATGCCGGCAAGACATCATAATTTTCCAAAAATATCAAATCCGTATCGCTGATCAGTATTCTTAATCCATATGATATTCGTTGTAAACTCGTCATCTAGAGAATGATGCATCTCAATCACGCTTTGATTGTGACTGTTCATATGAGCACCATGAGGATCTTGAAGTACATAGGTTCGTACGGCCCCTAGCCCCGGTTAAGCGGAATTAGACACAAGTTGCGAACGTAACGCCATAGATCTCCACGCTACGCTCGTATTTTCCTATCAGCATGCGATATGTATCGCCAAATTTGAGAAACTTTGAGTGGAGGCGCTTGGTGGTATATCCCCGTTTTATAAGTTTCTGCAACAATGTTTTGTGACATTGATTAAAATCGTCACATTTAACACAGGATCTAGCAAATGCTACTAGGTCCCACTGGAATATTACTGTCCAGAAATGAATAGTTTACGATGTCGAAATTGTAATCGTCTCTTTTGTCTTAATTCGACGAGAGAGAAGGCCCGCTTCATTTTTACAGAAATATAGGTCTAAATATGATGTGCCGGTAGGGCTATCTGTAGTTTCCTTCAAATCCAGTGAAGGTGGACATGTATATCCTTCACTGCGTCATTTATATAGCGATTATCCACAGCGCGAAGATCGTCCATATAGCGTTTGGTGAATGACAAGGAACGGGATTGGGATTGATCGGTTTCTGAAAGCGCCTGCATATAGTCATATTCATAAGAGAACAGATATATGTCAGCCAACAGGGGTGCACAATTAGTACCCATTGGTATATGCTGTTGATATATTGTGTTGCCAAATTTCACATAGATATTTTTAATGGGAAATTCAAACAACTCTATGAACAAAGAATCATCTCATAAATGATATCTCTTGTATGCAGAGTTAAAGAATGCTTCATGGCTTCTGACATTAATATATCTGCGATCAATTTTCTTGAACACAGATACTATTAATGAACTTAGACGGTCAATAAGGTCCTGATGAGGGATTGTAGTATAGAGAGTCGAGAAATCTCATGTGGATACATGTCTGTACGGTATGTGACCTTTAGCATCAATTTCTACCGTAAGACATTTTGAGTTTTTCAATATCCACATACATTCAACGCCAGAAGTTTAAGAAATAATGGCGCAATACCTTTCCCAGAATGCTTTTACCTCCCGAAGGGCCCTCGCCCACAGAGTTGAATGAAGCTTGGAGGTGCACCTTCTAGAACCAGCTATGAATCTAGCTTGTTATGGTGATTTATACATTTTGGGAGTCCAGTATACTTTTGGTATGTCGTTATGATTGGTTGGAAGACAAATACCTCTTTCTCTGAGAAACTTTTTGTGATTGTTAAATAGATCTTCCAGTGTAAATGCAGTTTGGGAGTAGGTAGACGTATTTGATGATGGTATGTTTACACTCAATTCTTTAACCAGCACCTGGTAATAGTAATATTTACATATGAATATTATATTATTTGGGGCTTTGTCTGCTGGGACTGTGACGAATTTACTCTGGAGATTTGCTAGAACTTCTTGCGAATTAAGGTTTCTCACCACTTGTTTTGCTTGGGGAAGGGTACTTCTGTCAATATGGCGGATTGTTTCAACGACACTGCTCTTGGTGAGGTCCAGCCAATCAGCGAGTACTGTAGGTTCAACTTTTTCTCGCTTAGACCAATCAATAACGTACTGTTCCAATGCAGACAAGACTATCTTCTGATCGGCCTTCAGATTTATTATTCTCGGCTCTCTATATTTAGGTCTCTTCATCAGGAGTAATCTTAGGTCCTTATCACTCACTGTATCAACGTTACCAGTCACAATATGTTAGCATGGTGTATAGATAAAGTTCGACGATTCACACCGTATATAGTATAAGACTGGAAATTCAGTATTTATCCGTCGTCCACAAAATAATTCCATGACAAAGATATAAAGACCTGTTGCCTTCGACATAATGTACGTACCAAGCTTTGATTATGAATGTTCGATTGTACACTATGGACTTGCAAAATATATGGCGTTCAAACGATTAAGGGAAGTTAGACGCAAGTTACGAAACGTAGCGCCGACGACCTTGTAGGATACGATAATATTTTGCCTGGTAACCTAGCTCAAGGGATAAGAAAAATATTTATGGGAGGGGGGGGCGGGCGAAACGTCCTCCATAGGCCTGGACAGGTCCCAAATCGCCCAGGCCAGATAGGTTAACCCGGGGCTAGGGGCCATATGAACTCATATACTGGGGATGCTGATCAGTGATACAGATTTGATATTTTTTTATGTCTTGCAGTCACCATTGAAAATTGCAGACCGCTTCCCTCTTGCGGGAAACTAGCCTATGTTTGTGTAAACTATGATTGTTTTTCTTTGAATTTGGTACTAATGATGTTATTTGAATTAGGCTTTTGGATTATGGACGCGGAAATTCTTTAATGGACGACGGCTGAATATTGAATGACGGGCTAGACGCTTGTATATTTATACATCCTGTACTATTAGAGAAATGAGCCCGTTTTCATGTTTAAAACTCATTAGACTTAATGAAATTTTCCTCGATACAAGTATACATGCTTTCACGTGTATGCAGATAGTAACGAGGACAATATATGCCTACAAGAATTTCGTTTGTCAAATATCTACAGTTGTACAAAGAAGATTTAATTTTGGTACTTTGGCCCGATTTGTGTGGTAAATGTAATCAACACTTGTAAAGTTTAACTCTTTCCGGTTGTTTTCTGTCAGACCTTCCATTCGTTAAGAGGATGCCTAATTACTCAACGCATAATGATGTTTCAGACCATTGCAGAAAAACTATCCATTTTATGGCCGACCTCAATTAAATGAGGCATTTAATAGAGTGTTACAATAAAATGACGCATTTACCCGTATCTGATATCAAATAATGGTCTACTTATTAAGGCTCTAGGGGCATAGAGTGATATTGCCTGATATGCTGAGCGAGAATAACCTGGATGGTCCGTATTTTTAGGTCACCGGTAGACCGGGAGGTCCTCTGTGTAATCAATATAGGTACGTCAACGTAATAGGGAAAAGACAGATATAACATATTCTGAGGCATACACACGTTGTAAAGCTTGACCCATGGACTGTGACTCTTATATAATATATGATTAGGGAACTTTACTATCTGAATAACTTTTTCAACGCACGGTGCTTAGGTGACAAATGTATTTTTGACTCCCAAGTGCTTCCAAGGTGTAACAACGCTCGTGATTTCAACCCATCATAGAGGTAAGATTTTTATAATATTATATCGTATATTATACACTTCATATACAGCTTGAACACTGAACACCCACCGTTCATCCTCTCACGCGTACCTTTACCCCTGTTTCTAATCGAATTATGATTATGCATTATCGTAGTGCCTCATGTATAACTATATACATTAACCCGTACCCCCTCGCTCTCCCTCCCCAAACAAATACTCTCTCTTGCAAATATCATTGGGTTTGTTAACACCCAATATCAAAGGAAACTGGTCTGTGTATATATATTATGATGATCTATCGCCCTATAAATTTGAATACAACAGACGCAATTTAATTATAATTAAGTATATAATTTCTTCTATTAAAATTTCTCTGTGCGGTGTGGGAGTTTTCCGTATTAAGTGCAATGTAATGCATATATTATGCTGTGTAATCCTTAACGTAACCCGTATAACAGCTTAATCTCACCTCACGTTATTACAGGTTTATTTTCGACAGATATGCTAACACATGGGGTACGGTAATTTCTCTAATAATTCGCATAGAAAATCTAGATTTTAAAGCAAATAAACTAACAGAAAAGGCTAAAAATTATGGAAACTTTGATCTAACAACATAGTTTGTCACATAATCTATCATTTCAACAGGAGACAATTGCCAGTTTTCTTGACAATTTCTCTCAATGAATGTTGGAAGCTAAGATTTTCTGTTTGAATTATTAGAGAAATTACCGTATACTAAGACATTAGTACTTATCGAGTCACCTGTGTAATAAGTAGGTCGTCTGGATTTATATCACGTACGCATTTCTTAGGCAAATTATAGCTATTATTACTAACTGCAAGCATCAGGTCTAATATTAACTAGACAGCCGTAATCCCTCAATAATTTCCGTGTTCATAAGCGAAAGGTCCAATTCATACAAAGTATTAATACCAAACTTCAACTCTATATTTCCCCCGCGCAGATCTGGAGCATGGTTTAGTTGTGGTTAACCTGTGCATAGCTGACACCGCGGCCATCGTATCACTACGACAGCCATGCTAGAACAATTTGTGGCTTATAAATCCGCCGGATTACGTCGTCTAGACTGACCGGAATGGTCTGGATATTTGACATCAATCATGTGGACAGCGAATAACAGGAAGGGCTATAGTAAAATTACATCCCATTCCGGTCATCTAATGTTGGAGAGCATCTACAGCTTAAGATCACGGGGCTTAGGCGTTGATCAACCATCTACTCTTCCTGATCTCATTTTTCATAGGTGATCCGTCACTTCAGCTTATAAGCCACTGGTTCGTATATTTTCACTTTTAACCTATGAAAATATTTTGAACTGGCCACAGCTGGCATATTTTCCTGTAAAAATTGTCAAATTATACATTATTCCAAGTATTATGACTCTTTCTTTAAATTTGGGGGAAATATAGTACATGTAAAAAATTATGTCAGCTATCACTGGTTCAAAATAATTTACTACATTAAAAGATGGGCCAAATAAAAAATTCACGAACCAGTAGCTGATCACTGGTCACGGATCACTGCACAGACAGACTCTTCTTAGTTCTCTCATTAATGTGCAAGTCCGGGATTCCACGTTCATTATGCGCTTCGTGATGCCAGTAGATTAAGAAAGAAGACGTATCTGAGACATTATTGTGTACGACATATGCAATTTCAATGAACCTGTAAAGAAACGCTGTGATTGACTGGATTTTTCTCAAGAGCCAATGAAACTATCGAACTTCATTTGAAATTTTGAATTGACCAACCCAGTGCTTCTAAACTGGAAATTTTCCCTTGATGCACTGGAGTTCCTATACAAATCCATTATCCCGGCTCTTGTCTAAGTAAATACATAGCTGATATCAAAGATTCAGTCATAATCCACCTGAGTGCTTCAGTTTAGACGTTTGAAGTGGGCTACCCTTATTATACAATGATGAAAATTAGTGCATGGCTTATGAGCTGATAGCTGGTTGATTTAAAGTTGACAAAATATACTTTACATAGGTATATCCCCGCCAATCACCTTCTGGAACCGTCTATCCTTATTTGTACATTGATTTAGCGATTTTGGAAGTTTGTATGCTAACTGTGCGATGAAACTACGATGAAATCTACAGTTGATACGATAGACTGGCATCGAGGATGTAAGGTTTTCTCGTGTACATGTAACTATCTCTATATACCGTATATTCAAGTATTCGTACACTGCGTCTGACCACCGGCATTGACCACAGGGTTGGTCAGCCCAAATGGAGATCGATGTCTTATCAGATGGTATGCCAAATTGACAAGGGCTACTCTCTTGTCTGGAGTGTGGAACGGTCGAAATTTGAACTCACTCTGGCGTGTACAAAGCGTCTTTTCTCATCTGTCAAACGCATAATTCTCCTCTATTCATGTTTTCATTTGATTTGCAGTCGGATGGCTATAATGAAAGTGTTAGGACAATGACCAGTCGCTATTTGCACTTAGATTTATATTCCATTGCCCTTTACAGTTCAACGCCATCTTTGTTCTGTTTTATAAATGTCACGGGTGAGACAGAAGATATCCGACGTTTTTCAATATCATTCGTTCACGGCAAGTCAAGGTGCCAGTGTGTTTCGTTTAACGTTCAGCCAGAAAAATCTGAGGATACATTTCATTGTTGTTTGTTTAACCCTCGCTCCCTCCCATTTTTTATATAAATAAATACTTGTAATTTGATTTCCGAATACATTCTCAGAAAAACAATGCTGCTTTATACCCATCGTCACTGCTTTTAATCTACTACGTCAGCCCAAATGATTATTATAGGCTTACGGAAGGCTAGTGAACCACAACCTTGAGTGTAGACTGATGTAAACGCGTACAAAACTTCTGGAGTGAAACTGTTCCTGCTTTAATTAAGGTCGATATCTACTTGAATTTTAAAAATCTAATTTATATGCACCCACGGACTCCGCTTCACCTACGGGCTTGGTGCTTTGGGTCCTACTTGGAAACAAACTGTGGGGGGGGTACAATTTTTTGCCCAAAAACGAACGTTTTGCAATTTGTTCTTTATCGATGATATGGGCCAACAACAGCTTAGACTGCAAAACATAATTCGTGCTCTATTAGTGGATAGGAAATGAATATAACTAATAAAAGGCTGGATCAGCGAAACAATGATCAGCAGTCATCTAAGCCAAGCCTTGACGATTTACCAGGTTACCCCATGTTAAGGCGTTCACTCCATCAGACGTCCATGATGCTCATCCATTAACGTCAGATGAGTTGTTTGAGCTGATCTGTCATCACAGCTCCCGAGCTAGCGTATCTAATTCCGCTTAAGCCGGTGGTAGGGGCCGTGTGGATACTTCATAGTCTTCACATGAACAGCTGCAATAAAAGCGCGGCTGAGATACTAAGGCTACGTCCGAGAATCCACCGTATTCTCGGTTCTGAATGTTAGGTGTCGATGAATACTTTTATGTAGAGTCATATGGTTGCTTTTTAGTCACCAGACTTTTTCCCACCTCTTGCATATCGCTCCAATTGACGAGACTGTCTTGCAAAACCATGACCCTCTTTTAGAGACTGATTCTCTCCCTTAAATAAGAAAATGAGATTATTATTCTCCATTTAAAAATGACACTAATGATTTGACCAGGCGCCCGAACCGGTTAACTGGTTGAACATAACAGCTTATACCATCGTGCCGATGGCCCTGTATCATTACGGGGTACCGAGAAAAGGGCAAGGGATCTGATGCAATACCCTTTCTTTTGTGACTTGGCACCATCTGTGGGTACGGCCGAGATATTTAATCTCTCTTTTGTTCCACTGGCCGTCAATCAATAGCACTTCAGACAAGCACTGTCAGTCAATCAGAGCTGCGCAATGCTCTTCATCTCCGAAACCAGCAAGGCATGAAGACTTTGGGTATAGCTATTAATGTCCTGTCAAAGAAATCAACCAGTTAAAAATCGTTAGATATAGCTTTTAATTATAATATAACGAGTTGTCAATCAGGTATTGCCATGGGCTGCAATTTGTACACTTCCGATGGATCGAACACTATTCTGGTCAGCCCACCTCATTTAACCGCTGAGAGCTCTGCTATTTACTTATTGACTGTATGTTCCAGGCCGGCGGTAAATTGTCCTGTTTGTAATTCACTGTGCCTTAAATAGCCCTTGGGTGAAGCGAGAAAATTATAAAGTGTTCGAGTCTGTCAGTATAAGTGCAGATGTAAAGAAGATATAATGGGGAATTACCATGGCTATGCGTCATTGGTATGAGGGAGCATGTGTAGGGCGGTGTGGGGGAACGCGTTGCACGGCATACTATGTATGGGACCTGATCAACATTAGATGATATGGATACAGATGTAAAGAAGATATAATGGGGAATTACCGATGGCTAAGCGTCATTGGTACGTGTATGAGGGAGCATGTGTAGGGCAGTGTGGGGAAACGCGCTGCACGGCATACTCTGTATGGGACCTGATCAACATTAGATGATATGGATACAGATGTAAAGAAGATATAATGGGGAATTACCATGGCTATGCGTCATTGGTATGAGGGAGCAATTGTAGGGCGGTGTGGGGGAACGCGCTGCACGGCATACTCTGTATGGGACCTGATCAACATTAGATGATATGGATACAGATGTAAAGAAGATATAATGGGGAATTACCGATGGCTATGCGTCATTGGTACATGTATGAGGGAGCAATTGTAGGGCGGTGTGGGGGAACGCGCTGCACGGCATACTCTGTATGGGACCTGATCAACATTAGATGATATGGATACAGATGTAAAGAAGATATAATGGGGAATTACCATGGCTATGCGTCATTGGTATGAGGGAGCAATTGTAGGGCGGTGTGGGGGAACGCGCTGCACGGCATACTCTGTATGGGACCTGATCAACATTAGATGATATGGATACAGATGTAAAGAAGATATAATAGGGAATTACCGATGGCTATGCGTCATTGGTACATGTATGAGGGAGCATGTGTAGGGCGGTGTGGGGGAACGCGCTGCACGGCATACTCTGTATGGGACCTGATCAACATTAGATGATATGGATACAGATGTAAAGAAGATATAATGGGGAATTACCATGGCTATGCGTCATTGGTATGAGGGAGCAATTGTAGGGCGGTGTGGGGGAACGCGCTGCACGGCATACTCTGTATGGGACCTGATCAACATTAGATGATATGGATACAGATGTAAAGAAGATATAATGGGGAATTACCGATGGCTATGCGTCATTGGTACATGTATGAGGGAGCAATTGTAGGGCGGTGTGGGGGAACGCGCTGCACGGCATACTCTGTATGGGACCTGATCAACATTAGATGATATGGATACAGATGTAAAGAAGATATAATGGGGAATTACCATGGCTATGCGTCATTGGCATGAGGGAGCAATTGTAGGACGGTGTGGGGGAACGCGCTGCACGGCATACTCTGTATGGGACCTGATCAACATTAGATGATATGGATACAGATGTAAAGAAGATATAATAGGGAATTACCGATGGCTATGCGTCATTGGTACATGTATGAGGGAGCATGTGTAGGGCGGTGTGGGGGAACGCGCTGCACGGCATACTCTGTATGGGACCTGATCAACATTAGATGATATGGATACAGATGTAAAGAAGATATAATGGGGAATTACCATGGCTATGCGTCATTGGTATGAGGGAGCAATTGTAGGGCGGTGTGGGGGAACGCGCTGCACGGCATACTCTGTATGGGACCTGATCAACATTAGATGATATGGATACAGATGTAAAGAAGATATAATGGGGAATTACCGATGGCTATGCGTCATTGGTAGGAGGGAGCATTTGTAGGGCGGTGTGGGGGAACGGGTTGCACGGCATACTCTGTATGACCTGTGCCCATTGTAATACGATGGAGTGCCCAATCAAACCAAACCAAACCAACCATAAGTGCCTAATAAAGTGATACCAATTTGAGGATGTAGGTCGTAAATTGGTATCCTTAGCTGGCTGTTTAGAAAGCTAGTATCAATCGATTTGTAAAGCCAACTAAAGCTCGTCACTGGCACTATGAAGGTTCAGGTCTCCATATAATATGCGCTATATAAATCAGCCTGTGCCGACGTCTCAACGGGAGTTATTGTGTTAAATGGTAATATCTGCCGACCAAGTCAGCGCCTTTGTTCATGTTCGATCGCGTTCAAGTTAGTATGCTTACTTCCATGTTATCTATAAGTTTAGTAACCCATTCTGTTTGTTTGTTTGTTTGTTTGTTTGTTTGTCCGAGCCTCTGTTTGTTCGTTTGTCCGGCCCGTACGGCCAGGGCTTTCGTTGAAATGGTCTGAAACTTCACTAGGAAGGTATTTTGGTCACTGTGGGAACCTAAAAGAAAATTTCAAAAGGGTTTCTGACGCCCATTTTGAACAGGTATTTGCTTTGAGTCAGAAGGCCTGGAACAGTCAATGACAGCTATGAGATTATGGAAAGTCACTCAAACAAAACCAAAATATCAAAAATGGCACTATACGCCCATGATGGGCCGGAAACATAAATTGTACATGTATATAATACCAAATCTGTGTGTCTGTCGGTCAACGAAATGTATTTACGGTGGTATTAGAAGGGGATCTCAGATGGGAGTGTATATGAGGATAGAAAAGGTCATTTAACGCTCAGTGGGGACCTGGAATATGAAGTTTTGATCGTAATGTTGTGAAACTTTGTCAGGATAGCTGTGGGGTCCTGGCAGTCACGTATAAGAAATCGATAGAAATGAGCATTTCACGCTGTCGCCATTGGAAAATATCCAGGAATGCTCCCGGGGGTAAGGCTAAGAAGGACAATTCCCTATTCTAATGACGGGCTTATTTATTCCTGTACAAATCTAACATGTACGCCAAGCGGTCCTCAGTTACAACTAGAGTTACAACTAGAGTTACAACTAGAGTAAAGGAGAACTGACGCTTACACCGGAAACCTCCCTTAGATGTTACGTTAGTGAGCCGAAAATTAATTTCTCCAATTCTGCATAATTCTGCTTCTGGTCAGTGTTTCGTACAAGCAAAATACCCAAGTTTTATACTGTTAACCCTCACAATTGAAAGTATTAAACAGCCTCAACAGGCGTTTGAAATGGGCTTCTTTTTGCTTTTCGTATACATTTTAGCATGAATTTTTTTAAATATATCTGAAATATGACACCTTGAACCAATATAATATTTCAGTGTAATATCACCGCGGATGTGGTTATTTTGAAACATTAGATTCGTTTTGATTCAGGGTGTGATAGTTTAAATATATTGAAAATCCATGCTAAAATGTATTCGAGATAAACGTCAGTCGATGCTGCTTTACGTCACTTTTGACTCTAAGTGATAAGACGGATATTTTACGAACGACAGTTTTTTGTGCAGAATTACAGAAACTAATATTTGGCTTTACTAACTTACATGTAACACATAAGGGAGTTTTTTTCCTTAACTATCATTTGATATCAACGGTCTTCAATACAAATGGTCAAGTTACATGTAGCAACCTCTCATAACTTCAGCTACAATTCAGACTAGAACAGATTAGCTCAGATTAGCTAAATTAGAACAGACTGAACATTTCCGAAACTGCATACCTTCAAGTTCTCCTTTGTATTATATAATTAAACGCAACCTAACAAAGGTGGTGGAAAAAGTCAATGACATGAAGTCATATGATCCAAGAGGCGAATATACTGACTGCATATTTCTAAAAACATCACACGAAGAATACCTGAACCCTGCAATGATTTGTATCCCAGTCACGCTATTATTGTGACTGCTCATGTGAACAACTTGAATGGCATGACCATGTATAAAGCATTGCGTGTGAGAGCGGACATGTACAGACGGGTGATTTCGTGCAAAATTTTGCATATTTGATCCTGTGTGAAATGGATCGATAGTAATTCATATCGTTTTCATGTACTGTCTGGTGATGTCTTTTTAACTGTCTTGGACGTTACAAACAGATTTAATCATAACCCCAATATCGGAATACATAGAAGGGGTAGTTTAGTGTCCACTATGCCAAAGCTGAATATACATACTATATATACTCGATTCAAGAGAGCATGAATCGCACAATTGTGTGGTAAAGTTTAAGGCGGTGGTGAGATCACGTTTATATTCTTAATGTTATATTAACCACATCTATCAACCGATTCTAGCCGACATTCATCTGTGTTCATGTATTGTATTTTGTAACCAATGTATCATATAATGTATTTATTGTTGACTATATGTGTTCTATTTCATTGTTAATGTACAACATTAAATGTTTAATCTAATATTTACATTAAATAAATCTTGACGACACTATCTCACAGATCAGAGTTGAAACCCAGAGTTTAATCACATCTTCAATATCTCGAGACTGAAATTTCGTGAACATTAGATCCCTACTTTTATCATTCTTATGTGAGAAATATGATATGATACACGTAATACATCAAACACTCTTATGTAAAGCATGTGCTCTCAAAACTTAGAAATTTGATCAACTGAAACATGTTGAAGAAAGACTTGATGTTTTAATGCGCTGTACAATTTGAACCTGACATTCATAGGTAGCTCTCAAACGGTCGTAGGTAGAAAGGTGCTGAATCACGCAACATACATATTGCTTAAATGCTGGCAAAGAGCATGTTGTAAATGTGTTCTAGCTATCGACAAACTATAAATAAAGTGATGATAAATGATCGTTTTACATCCATGCCAAGTTTTGATCTCTCATGAAAATCAAATACGCGGTAATATATCGGTTATTGATGAAACATAACTGGGTGAAGTTGTCTGGTAGGCTGTCACCTGAGGAGCAGTGAGCAGTTGGATTAGCTTTTGGCCGAATTCTTGACGCCCTCGCTGCTCTTTAACATGATCATGACATATCGATCTGGACATTAATGGGATCCACGGAAGACGGAGGAGATAACTTGACCAGGGGTGTATATGGACACAATGTACACATCCTTCATGTGTCATTATCATAAACCCATGCCGTCCGGCGTCACTGACTCTTCACCATTTTGAATGGGAGAGTGAAAAATACGATTATGACTATGAGTCTTGAACCTATAAACGATATTGTTGTTCCAATGGAATTCAGGGTTTGTTCAATCGATATCTCGTGCTAAAATATTTACAGAGGTGGAATGTGAATAGCGGTTCTCGATAATCCCCTAACACATTCATTGCTCCTACGTTGATATATATGGGGTCAGATCCGACATACGGTGGGAAGCCGTCGTCCGATAATGATTTCCACATCAATCATCATTGTCACCGAACCCAATTCATACGCTCATTGGTCGATTACACGGCTTGAAATAGCCATATCACGACAAACGGGTTTGAAATAATTCACACACGGGTTTGAAATAGTTTGTAACCTGTTACCCTTGAATACCGATCAAAACGATGTTCGAGTTCTGCTACAGATCGCAAAAATGTCAACAAATTCAGCTGAAAGAAGGTTTGTCGCAGTTTTATCTCGACTGTGGGCTTTTTCACCTTTCTGTCAATGATGATTGTCTTTCAATTCGAGAATATACGAGTGATATGAGAAAGAATCCATTATTTGGTGACAAAATCGTTGTCTAGGTTTGAGTCAGGGTTGATCGGGTTTTGTGACCTGCCTGTGAAATTTCAACCCTTCGCCGGGGCACGGCCCAGGGTTGAAATTTCACAGGCAGGTCACAAATCTCGATCAACCCTTCCTCAAACCTAGATACCTCATAATGCAACTTCTCTATAATTATAAGATTGTTAGCATCTCACGAGTTTCTTGCAAGAGAGAAAGGGCAACATTTTTCAATGACATCAACAACATATCCTGATATTCAAGTCGGCAAATCAGTAATCTTGACACGTATTCTCTTGCTGAATTCTTCTCCTGTGATCCAGCGGAAATGTGCTGAAATATGAGAGAATCGTGCAATTTGTGATTAAAGCATGAAACTTGATACCATATACTACACACCTTGTGGTCGATTTAATGAGGTAGGTAGCATTAATAAAAACAAGATAGTTATATTTTGGACGATTTTCCCCAAGGAATTCCATGGTGTTCATCTTTGAAAATGACCGACACGGCCGATATTGGGCGAATCTGGAGAACTGTTTCCAATCTTTAAAATGATTTCAGTACCATGGAGTGTATTTATGCAAAATTTCACGCTTTTATCATAAAATGCTCAATTCTTTCACATACCCACCGGACTACTGTCTTCAGATTATAATGCATCCCAGGCACGGTTTGATTTTGACTTATCATGAAAGGACCATGGAGTTCTAAATGAAATGGGGATCAATCAGCCCCAGGCCCCGGGTTAGGCGGGATACTATGTGTGCGTGTGATATTTGTCCCCAACTTCGAGAAAAGATTCTTGCAATTGAATCGATTCATATCTGACTCAGACTGAGTTGGATGGTATTGACATATAATTTCTTACTCAAAATAACAGTAGCTTGTTACATCGTTATCGGGATATCATAGCTGGAAATGGTCGAAGATTACTGGATGACAGCTCGAGTTGTTTACAACATTAGCGCCTCTGGTCATGTCAGTCCGAACATATTCACCTCAACTGCCATTGTGGCAGATACACAAACTTCAACTCTATATTTTCACCGCGCAGATCTGGAGCATGGTTTAGTTGTGGTTAACCTGTGCATAGCTGACACCGCGGCCATCGTATCACTACGACAGCCATGCTAGAACAATTTGTGGCTTATAAATCCGCCGGATTACGTCGTCTAGACTGACCGGAATGGTCTGGATATTTGACATCAATCATGTGGACAGCGAATAACAGGAAGGGCTATAGTAAAATTACTTCCCATTCTCGTCATCTAATGTTGGAGAGCATCTACAGCTTAAGATCACAGGGCTTAGGCGTTGATCAACCATCTACTCTTCCTTTTTATCTCATTTTTCATATTGACTTACGGTCAATCATTAACTTGCACATTATTGGGAGAACAAAGAAGAGCTATTAACATTTGCAAGTGATCCGTCACTTCAGCTTATCAAATACTGGTTCGTATATTTTCACTTTTAACGTATGAAAATGTTTTGAACTGGTCACAGCTGGCATATTTTCATGTAATACTTGTCAAATTATACATTATTCTAAGTATTATAACATTTTATTTGAATTTTCGAGAAATATAGTACATGTAAAAAATTACGTCAGTTATCACTGGTTCAAAATAATTTACTACGTCAAAAGATGGGTAAAATAAAAAATGTACCAACCAGTAGCTGATCACTGGTCACGAATCACTGCACAGACAGTCTCTTCTTTGTTCTCTCATTAATGCGCAAGTCCGGGATTTCACGTTCATTATGCGCTTCGTGATGCCAGTAGATTAAGAAAGAAGACGTATGTGAGGCATTATTTTGTACGGCATGCAATTTCAACGAACCTGTAAAGAAACGCTGTGATTGACTGGCTTTTCCTACAGTTTTCTCAAGAGCCAATGAAAATATCAGATTTAATTTGAAAATTGCAATTGACCAACCCAGTGCTTCTAAACTACAAACTTTGATGCACTGGAGTTCCTATACAAATCCATTATCCCGGTTCCTGTCTAAGTAAATACATAGCTGATATCAAAGATTTAGTCATATTCCACCTGAGTGCTTCAGTTTAGACGTTTGAAGTGGACTACTATTATTATAAAATGATGAAAATTAGTGCATGACATGAAGTTGACAGAATATACTTTTAGGTATATCCCCACCAATCACCTTCGGGAACCTTCTATCGTTATTTGTACATTGGTTGAGCGATTTTGGAAGTTTGTATGCTAAATGTGCGATGAAACAACGATGGAATCTATAGTTGATACAATGGACTGGCATCGAGGGTGTAAGGTTTTCTATAACTATCTCTATATACCATATATTCAAGTATTCGTACACTGCGTCTGACCACCGGCATTGACCACAGGGTTGGTCAGCCCAAATGGAGATCGATGTCTTATCAGATGATATGCCAAATTGACAAGGGCTACTCTCTTGTCTGGAGTGTGGAACGGTCGAAATTTGAAGTCACTCTGGCGTGTACAAAGCGTCTTTTCTCATCTGTCAAACGCATAATTCTCCTCTACCCATATTTTAATTTGATTTGCAGTCGGATGGCTATGATGAAAGTGTTAGGACAATGGCCAGTCGCTATTTGCACTTAGATTTATATTCCATTGCCCTTTACAGTTCAACGCCATCTTTGTTCTGTTTTATAAATGTCACGGGTGAGACAGAAGATATCCGACGTTTTTCAATATCATTCATCCACGGCAAGTCAAGGTGCCAGTGTGGTTCGTTTAACGTTCAGACAGAAACATCTGAGGATACATTTCTCTGTTGTTTGTTTAACCCCCGCTCCCTCCCATTTTTTAATATAAATAAATACTTGTAATTTGATTTCCGAATACATTCGTTTACGGAAGGCTAGTGAACCACAACCTTGACTGTAGACTGGTGTAAACGCGCAGACAACTTTTGGAGTGGAACTGTTCCTGCTATAAGGTCGATATCTACTTGAATTTTAAAAGCTTAATTGGTACGGACTCCCTCCCTTTCACCTACGGGCTTGGTGCTTTGGGTCCTACTTGGAGACAACTGTGAGGGGTGCAATTTTTGGCCCAAAAACGAACGTTTTGCAATTTGTTTTTCATCGATGATATGGGCCTGCCAACAACAGCTCAGACTGCAAAACATAATTCGTGCTCTATTAGTGGATAGGAAATGAATAGAACTAATAGAAGGTTGGATCAGCGAAAAAATGATCAGCAGTGATCTAAGCCAAGCCTTGACGATCCACCAGGTTACCCCATGTTAAGGCGCTCACTCCATCAGACGTTCATGATGCTCATCCATTAACGTCAGATGAGTTGTTTGAGCTGATCTGTCATCACAGTTCCCGAGCTAGTGTATCTAATTCCGCTTAAGCCGGTGCTAGGGGCCGTGTGGATACTTCATAGTCTCCACATGAACAGCTGCAATAAAAGCGAGGCTGAGATACTAAGGCTACGTCCGAGAATCCATCAGGTCTGAATGTTAGGTGTCAACGAATACTTTCCTGTAGAGTCATATGGTTGCTTTCTAGTCACCAGACGTCGTCAATTTTTCCCACCTCTTGCATATCGCTCCAATTGACGAGACTGTCTTGCAAAACCATTACTCTCTTTTGCAGACTGATACTCTCACTTAAATAAGAAAATGAGATTATTATTCTCCATTTAAAATGACACTAATGATTTGACCAGTCGCCCGAACCGATTAACTGGCTGAACATAACAGCTGATACCATCGTGCCGATGGCCCTGTACCATTACGGGTTACCGAGAAAAGGGCAAGGGATCTGATGCAATACCATTTCGTCTGTGACTTGGCACCATCTGTGGGTACGGCCGAGATATTTAATCTCTCTTTTGTTCCACTGGCCGTCAACCATTAGCACTTCAGACAAGCACTGTCAGTCAGTCAGAGCTGCGCAATGCTCTTCATCTCCGAAACCAGCAAGGCATGAAGACTTTCGGTATAGCTATTTAATGTCCTGTCAAAGAAATCAACCAGTTAAAAATCGTTAGATATCGCTTTTAATTATAATATAACGAGTTGTCAATCAGGTATTGCCATGGGCTGCAATTTGTGCACTTCCGAAGGATCGAACTCTATTCTGGTCAGCCCACCTCATTTAACCGCTGAGAGCTCTGCTATTTACTTATTGTCTGTATGTTCCAGGCCGGCGGTAAATTGTCCTGTTTGTAATTCACTGTGCCTTAAATAGCCCTTGGGTGAAGCGAGAAAATTATAAAGCGTTGTAGTCTGTCAGTGTAAGAGCCTAATAAATTGGGGCCAATTTGAGGATGTAGGTCGTAAATTGGTATCCTTAACTGGCTGTTTAGAAAGCTAGTACCAATCGATTTGTAAAGCCAACTAAAGCTCGTCACTGGCACTATGAAGTTTCAGGTCTCCATATAATATGCGCTATATAAATCAGCCTGTGCCGACGTCCCAATGGGAGTTATTGTGTTAAATAGCAATATCTGCCGACCAAGTCAGCGCCTTTGTTCATGTTCAATCGCGTTCAAGTTAGTATGCTTACTTCCATGTTATCTATAATTTTAGTAACCCCTTGTGTTTGTTTGTTTGTTTGTCCGAGCCTCTGTTTGTTCGTTTGTCCGGCCCGTACGGCCAGGGCTTTCGTCGAAATGGTCTGAAAAAGGTATTTGGGTCACTGTGGGAACCTAAAAGAAAATTTCAAACGGGTCTCTGACGCCCATTTGGGACAGGAATTTGCTTTGGGTCAGAAGGCCTGGACAACACAACCAGCCTAATTGAATTTTATAAATAATCATGTGCATGTCTATATCCACCTCATACTCAACACATAGGCTTATAATTTTCTCAGCTACACTAAATGCTATCGCACGCGAATGTGTGGAACCATCAACGTCACTCAGCTGATCGACAGAAGACGCGACGCCGTGGTAGTGGCCTCATGCTTCCATTTACATCCGAGCCATGTGAATATCTTAGGGTGTAAGATCAATACCTTAATTATCATGATGGAGAGCTTAAGTAGTGACTTCCCTATCCCGTTACTTGTCTTCTGTGTATACAGTCCAGAGAGTTCATTGCAATAAGCCGAGCATGCTCTATCCGCTATTTGTTCAAGGTGCGTGAATGGAATTGGCTATTTCCTTAAAGATGAGTACCCAAGTCCCGACCTTGCGCTTAGAGGTTTGTAGCTCAGCTTAATGCGTATCAATCACACAATCTTGTCATTTGAAATCATACATGTATAACAGACATGCTCTTGACATCGGTCCATAAGGCAGTCATCGTCCATAATTTCTTTTCTGTGCAAACATATACAACAGTTCCATTCTGACGCTTCCAACACCTGAAGGCTAAACCGTCTTTCCAAGTCAGGTGGACAGCCTTTGCCCTTGATGAATCCCAAAGTCTCCAATCAAAAGAAACGATAGCATGTAATTATAGTCGTGCGAACCTAGGATGGCCTATCTGACGAGACGTCGTATGACCCCCAGATATTGATAGTCTTATTACGTTGTATCAATACAACTCAGCCAGAAAGTCAAATAATGGTCTGATGGGATTCGATCCCACGTCTTCTATGATACCAACCGCCTGGTCATACAGATCAGGTGCTTTAACCACCACGGCCACATCGTCTATGACACCAACCGCCTGGCCATACAGATCAGGTGCTTTAATCGACACGGCCACATCGTCTATGGCACCAGCCGCCTGGCCATACAGGTCAGGTGCATTAACCGACACGACCACATCGTCTATGATACCAACCACTCGACCATACAGATCAGTTGATTTAACCAGGGCCACATCGTCTATGACACCAACCGCCTGGCCATACAGGCCAGGTGCTTCAACCGACACTGCCAAATCGTCTATGACACTAACCGCCTGGCCATAAAAGTAAGGTGCTTTAATCGACACGGCCACATCGTCTATGGCACCAGTCGCCTGGCTATACAGGTCAGGTGCTTTAACCGACACGGCTACATCGTCTAATCCTTCCGTGCACGTGTCTATCGATATATAATTATGTGGAGTTTGTACAGTAGTCCAGGAACATCGAAAGACGATACTAGGCCTCCTATAAGGTATTTTTATAATGTTAATCAACTGAAAATATCGATGTTTCATATATATGCTAAACTGTCAATACATTCAACTGATAGTAAAATAATTAACTCGACTACAGTATTGTACACAATACTGTTCAAACAATTAAATTAATCGAGACTATACCACGGTATGTTTGTTAGATCAGTGTTGACTCCCATATTTTATCATAGATACCTCTTTAATATCAATATTGAATTAGTCATAGACAAAGGGCGCTGAATTACGCAACATAGCCGGCGAAATATAGACATAAATAATGTTTTAGAAACATGCCAAGCACATACGGTGATATATCGGTAATAGGTTAAACATTAACTTGGTGAAGCTTGGTGTCTATTAGGCTCTCATATCTTGACGTCCTCGGTGATCTTTAATACCATGATGACATATCGATCAGGACATGAATCGCACCCATAGAAGATAGAGGAGATGACTTGACAAGGGGTTGATATGGACACAATGTATAACACTGAAATGCGATATTTATGAATCCAGGCCGTCCGAAGTGACCGACTCTTGACCATCAGGAGTGCAAAATCCGACTTTGACTAACCCTTGACCCTTTAAACAGTATTATTGGATCCAGGGTTGGTATTTTTTTTTTTTTTACAAATATCGAATGTGAATATGGTTACCTACATGTATAGAAGCCTTAAATTAGGTTCTACAGTAGCTCCGGTGGGGCCTTCTCCTATACTACGTGAGAACAAGGCCCCGAAGTCAAACCACTCACCAGATGTAGTTGTTAGGAAAGTGCCGGACGGGCAATATTTGCCTAACCCTTTGACCATAACCAATAAAATAATTCGATTCTATGTCCAATTATCTTTCATAAGACACCATGTTTACGAGTGAATGTCCATTTCTGGCTTTGCAAGATATCTAAACTCGGACGAGGGGAGTAAAACTGCCCACATCGCCGCCATCTTGCATCGAAGAGAACGCCGATTACGCGCCACAACAACGCGCGACAAACACTACAAGCACAGCAGCGATGTGGACCGTTTTATCCCCTGGTCCGATTTTAGCATGTCTCGCAAAGCCAGAAATGGACAGTCACTCATAAACAAGGTGTCTCAGGAAAGGTAAGTGGACACAGAATCGAATTATTGTATTGGCTATGGTCAACGGGTTCGGCAAATATTGCCTGTCCGGCACTTTCCCAACAACCACATCTGGTGAGTGGTTTGGCTCCGGGGCCTTGTTCTCACGTAGTATTGAAGAAGCCCCCACCGGAGCTAGTTTTACAGAGACTAATGTCAAATGATTCTTTCCATAGTCAAGGCGGGATTATTTCATCTGATCTGGCTATCTCTCTGTAAAAAAAAAAAAAAAACGATATCATTAGAACTTAAAGTGAATCATTTGTCTAATCAGAATATGCATTAAATTAGAATATGTGCTATACTAAGATAGTGTAATCTCACAATAACGAAAATACTGCATTTAATTAGCTTGTTTAGAATAGCGAGCGAAAGGTATCCTTGTAGCAGTTAATGGTATAGTCCACAGAATACTATGTGGCGATTTCATAACAAAAGTATTGCCCCAAAGCTGATATACAGGTGTGATATCCGATAAACATCAGACATCAGATAATCAGTGGAATTTCTTAATAGGCTGCTAGCATCCAATCCAATGCTCAAAATGGTAATAAACGCAAGTAAGTTTCTTGCAGCAGAGAAGGCATCTTCACAACGTCACGGTTTCTATATTTGAGCCAAAAACGAACCATGGTTTTATCGGGGATGCAGAGAAGGGGACAACAGTATATATTCGATATTATCAACAAAATATCCTGATGTTCGTTTTGTCAAATCTGTATCGCGGACGAGTATTCTTTAGCTGAATGGATTTCGGGGTTGCTTTTCGAGTGTAATGTATCCCAAGTACGATTTGATATTGACTGACCATCTAACATCATGGATATCTAAAGCACATGGATATCTAAAGCACATGGATATCTAATAGCCCCGAATGACTTGGCTAGTCTGTGTGTTTGGGGGAGGAGTGATATTTGTCGGCAACTTTGAGGAATGTGGCAACTAATCTCAAGCAATTTTCTCGCAAAATAAACGTGATCAAGTAATGCCATCAATGCAACATTCTCGTTGTGGAATCAATTAATATCGGACTGAAATGTCATTGACATTTAAACCAGTGTCTACCATAAATGTTTACAACAGTAGCTTTGTTACACCGCCTGTGCTCCATGCCAATGAACGACTTGATTTTCCAATTGCCATTCCATATTGCTCCGCGAAATGCCACTCGTCATATTTGACATTGCGTGCGATTTTGACACCGATCATAATTATCAGAATGTGCTGTTTTTAATGGTCTCTGAAAGTAGATTATTGACTGACAGCTCGAATTGTTTATCCCATTAGTACGCATGGTCATGTCAGTTTGAGCATTTTTTACCTCAGCTACCATTCTTGCAACTAAGCAAATGAATAGAGGTTGCAATACACAAAGTATGTTTTCTAGTTCTTGCTAGAAAACATTGACAAGTACATGAACGCGTTGGTACTGACACGCTAACCTGAACAACGCTTAACCTCCAACAGGCGTCCAATCATGTAGCCTGTAAGTATGGAATCCACTGGATGGAACTTTTTATCACAGGCTCACAGAGAGAACCGTTTAAGCTTTTATGTTGTCTTCCCTTGCAGTCGAATATCGAGCGCGAATACCATTGATGATGTTGATGAAACAAAGAAACGTATACATCAAGTTCATGTATACATGTATCTGTATCTCTGAACGTTTCATGACAACATATGCTCATAATTTTCGTAATCTTTATGTAGTCGACTAACTTTATTTTCAATCAGAAGTGTGTCGAACTATCCGCGTTATCCAACTGATCGACAGAAGACGCGATACCGTGGTAGTGGCCCTCCGCTTCCATTCACATACGACGTATATGAATATCTTAGGGTGTAAGATCAATACCTTAATCAAGATGATGGGGAGCTTAAGTAGTGACTTCCCTATCCCGTTACTTGTCTTCTGTGTATAGAGTCCAGAGAGTTCATTGCATCAAGCCGGGTCTACACTATCCACTATTTATTCAAGGTTCGTGAATGGAATTGGCTATTTCCTTAAAGATGAGTACTCAAGTCTCGGCCGTGAGGTTTGAGGTTTGTAGCTCAGCTTAATGAATATAACTGACATAATCAAAAGAAAGCAACGATAAGGTGTAATTCTGGTGGTGAGAACCTAGGACGGCGTACCTGACGGGAAGTCATACGAAACAAGATATTGATAGTATGATTACATCATACCCCGAGACCTATCAATAAGAGAATCACATAGTGGTCTGATGCGAATGGACAACACGTCGTATGCAAGACCAGGCGCTCTAACCAACACGGCCACAGTTCCGATGTTATGGGATATCTGTATCTCAACCTCGCTTTTAATGTGTATGTTCATGCGGATATCTCGCTATTGACATGCCCGCATGACATAATCGAGATTATACAGTGACTATACTCACTCACGAATCAATACACTGCGTATCGTGTAGATGGTTTGTTGTCTCAAATTCCTAGGAAACGATGCGTCTACAGGAAGTGAAGGCGCGTCCCGTATCCCTCGAGATCATATTTATATACTGCGATCGCAAATATTTATAATGTCTGCTTTTTAATATCGAATTTGAGACCGAGCCATTGTTACCTAATTGAGATGTCTGGGGCCTGTATGTTAGATCTTCCTCATTGAGTCTCTGACAATACAGTAATTTGGTAGAATGTCATGCATTAGGAATGCCACCGTTGTGACATATCACGGAATCGTTTCATCCTTTGCCTAAAATGATGGAGCTATTATAAAATAATCTACAACCACGGAAAACCATATTACTTCTACATGCAGGTTTACGTGTCTAAATAGGCCTACTAGTAATGTATTATACATGACTATAGCGTAAAAACTCTCCCACTTATGAGGGGAGCGCAAATTTGAGCATATGCACTGCAAAATGTAGACATATGTGAGAGTTTCTTGTTTGAGAGTTTTTTTTGTCAAGAATTCGGAAAATCCTCTTTCTAACATTTAATTGATGGACAGTGCTTGGTGGAATACTGATCCAATGCCTGATATCCAATGTCAGACAGTTGTCATTATTTCAAATTAACAAAGACCCCGTACTACACATGTATATTTACATGTTTTACAGAACCCCTCCCTCGTCGATCCGCCCTACACCTCTAACCCACCCGCCCTTTCCCGGTCACCCTGTGAAATCCTTGTCCCCTCGGTTGTAGAAGCCAGCTTCCAGTGGGTGTCAAATGCCTTTTTGGTCCGTGAAACATTTCAAGACGATGATGGAATTGCACATATCATGATAATGTTCCAGTACACAACCCTGGGATGTGATTGTCTTGAATCCCCGCCGTCTGGCGTGACCGACTCTTGATCATCTTGAATAGGAATGAGTGAAATATGCTATGAACGTATTGATGTTATAGTAGTTTAATCTCTACAGTGGTCGAATGTGAATATCGATTATCCACAGAACCTTAAGATTTTGTTCTACATTAATTAATGGTAAATGATGATCCTCTCCATATAATTAAGACGTCAATATGTCGTCTGATGATCTTCTCTATCATTCCGTTTTAAACAATTCAGAAATTGCACAATTAGAACTTACGTTGAATTATGTTCTTAATCAGTATATCAATTAAAGTAACATGTTTTCACGAGCGACAGCAATTTATCTGTGAAAAAGTATTCTTTAGCTGAATGAATATCCTGATTGTTTTTAGAGTATAATGTATCCCAGGCACGATTTGATTTTGATTTATCATGTAATAAACACCATGGTCATCTAAATAACATAGGGTGAAACAACCAGAGACCCTGTGATATTTGTTGCCAACTTTGGAAAGTCTGGAATGGGCATCCTCAATAATGCAGGTGTGTAAGCTCCGTGCCAGCCCTGCACGCATATTTGAGCATAACAGCTAGTACTCGAACAGTTCGTTTAGACTAACAGCAAATGAATGGACGGCGTTGCAGCATGCTTCGCCGTGTTCACAAACAACAGTGTTCATTTATAATAAGAAAAGCTGTAGAACGATGTTTTTTATGTCATCGAGGAAATGAAACGTGGGTGACTCTCCAGTCAAGTCAGTCACGGATACTTACAACTAAGTTCAAACGGGATTAAATATTCGACACATTGCCTGTCTTCTAATTTTCTCAAATATGCGTATATTTGGAGAGGTCATGAGGTCTTGAATGTGAATCAGTACTCCTAAAAAGTACGGCTGGTCTTATAGATATGCCAAACCCCTATTCTGCCATGGTACGGCTTTGTCAGACGAACCATGGCTAGGGATGATGTGTATGAGGGAAATAAACACAAGTTATTTTCTCGCAACATAGAAGCTACATGTCCAAGAAGTGTCCAATGATGCCATAACGACAACATTCTTGACGATGAATCTTTTCATATCGGATTCAGACTGTTCCAGGTTGTCATTCAGTGTCTACTCAAAATATCAGTATCTTTGTCACATCGGGTGTGCTAAAATATCAATAAACAATTTTCCCAATTGTCATTTCATATTGCTCCGTTAATGTCACTCGTAATACTTGACATCACATGAAATTTTGATGCTGTTGATAATTATCAGGATATGAGGCATGGAAATGGTCTCTGAAGGTAGATTACTGGTTGACAGCTACATTTTGAGCTTAAATGCCAGTTTTCTAATGTCTGCATATTAAACAGGTCTTGGCAGAAAGCAGTACAATGGTATGCACGTATTGTTACTTAATTTCACCAGTGCAACACCATAAATACAGCCACCCCAGACCGTGAACTTTTTCTCCAGAGCCTCTGAGCGAAACAAAATGAGGACTGACACATTGTGCCATTGCACATGTAGCTGATGATAATCGGGTCGTTCTTGGCATACATGGATAACTCCCGGAAAAATTCTAGCTGGCGAACATGAAAATGTAACAGAAAGTTTTTTTTGCATTTTTAGTTTTTTTCATTTATTTTTTTTTGTTATTGCTTTTTCCCCAAAACTTGTTTATTTTTACATCAGATTATTATTCTCTGATTCGTCAGACAACATTGGAGAAGAACATTGCAAGAATAAAGTTTAATATCGGACTGAAATACCTTATTGAGACGTCAGTATTGCAGCTATCTTGCCTTTTTGATATTTTTCTGGTATAGCTTGACCCAAAGATTTTACGTGGTAAGTAGCAGCTCCCTAGAGTCGTGGAATTCCCCCGCCCCCCCCCCCCCCCCCCAAGACTTTCATACATCCTAAATCGCTCAGTCCAGATAGAGGCCCTTTCGATCCGACTTCTTAAGCACGCATCCTGGAAGTATGGAAGCTGATGGATGGAACTTTCAGGGAGTAAACATTCTTGGGAACGTAGTCGATATGAAGGCTTTTTTAACGATCGACAATACTGATAACTATCTTCAATTTAAATGTCAGTCAAATATCAAACTTGCACAAGATATACCGTGTGGAGAATCAACCAGTCTAATTGAAATTTATTCATGTGTATGATTATCTGAACGTTTTTATTATTAAAGACATCGGCTTACAATTTCCATTCAGTAACAATACAGAACACCCATAAATACATAACAGTAGGCTATTCTATGGAAAACAACTCCTTTATTGCTGTGAAGCTGATGTTTCGTTGGACATACTTTCAACTTCCAATGAAATAGAAATAGAGATATGCTGATCGACAGAAGACGCGACACCATATAGTGGCATTCTGCTTCCGTTCACATCTCCGAGGTATATGAATATCTTAGGATGTAAGATCAATACCTTAATCATGATGGGGGGGGGGGAGCTTAACAGCCCATAGAGTTCATTGCAATATACCGGGTCAACACTAGCCACTATTTCTTCAAGATGCGTTGATGGAATTGACTAGTTCATTAAATATGTGTACTCATGTCTGTACCCTGAGGTTTGAGGGGGGGAATATGTGTGCTCATGTCTGTACCCTGAGGTTTGAGGGGGGGAATATGTGTACTCATGTCTGTACCCTGAGGTTTGAGGGGGGCAATATGTGTACTCATGTCTGTACCCCTGAGGTTTGGAGGGGGGAATATGTGTACCTGCTCTGTACCCTGAGGTTTGAGGGGGAATATGTGTACTCATGTCTGTACCCTGAGGTTTGAGGGGGGGAATATGTGTGCTCATGTCTGTACCCTGAGGTTTGAGGGGGGGAATATGTGTACTCATGTCTGTACCCTGAGGTTTGAGGTTTGTAGATCAGCTTATCGTGTATAAATGAGACAATCTCCTCATTTGATTTCATACCTGGATGACAAGACATGTTCTTGACATCCGCTCATAAGGCAGCGATGGTCCATTATTTTGTTTCTAAACATATACGGAAGCTCCATTCTGACGTTATGATCAGCCATCTTTTCAAGTCAGACATTCAATGGACAGCCGTCGTCCGCAATGGATCATAACGTCTCTAATCAAACCAAAGCAAAGATAACATGTAATTATGGTGGTGGAACTAAGCACGGCGTATCTGACGAGAAGTCCTATGACCCCAGAAATTGATATTCTGACAACATTCTACGCATAGAACTCTCAATGATAAAATCACATTGTGGTCTGATGGGATTCGAACCTACATCGTTTATGACACAAACCGTTTGTCTATATGGGACAGCCGCTCGAACCGACACGCCCACATGGTCTATGATTACAACACATATAAGAGAAGTGTTATATATCATCTGTCTATACGGGACAACCGCACTGACCGACATGACCATATCGTCTATGACTCCAACCATCTGTCTATACAAGACAGACGCTCTAACCGACACGACCACATCGCGTACGACACAAACGGTCTGTCCATACAGGACAGTCGCTCTAACCGACATGACCACATCGCCTATGACACCAACCATCTGTCTATATACAAGACAGGCGCTCTAACCGACACGGCCACATCGTCTGTGACACCAATTCTCTGTCTATACAGGACAGTCGCTCTAACCGACAAGACCACATCGTCTGTGACACCAACCATCTGTCTATAAAAATAGGCGCTCTAACCGACACGGCCACATTGCCGACGACACAAACCATCTGCCCATGCAGGACAGGCGCTCTAACCGACACGACCACATCGTCTATGACATCAACCGGCTGTCTATGCAGGATAGGAGCTCTAACCAATAAGGTCACATCCTGACCATGTATACCAGAAGTAAATTTTCAATATTCTTGGAGGTCTGTACCTCAATCCCACATTTAATGTATATGTTCATGCGTCTACATGAAGTGAATGTGTGTCCCATATGCCTCGGGGTGATATTTATATACTGTGATGGCAAATAATTATAATCATCGCTTTTTAATATCGAATATGAGACCGAGCCATTGTTGCCCAAGTGAGATGCCTGGAGACTGTCTGTTAGATCTTATTTATCGAGTTTCTGATAATACAGTAATTTGGTACAATATCATACAAAATGAATACCGCCGTGGTGACATTTAATGAAATCTGTTCATCGTTTGTCTAA
Source organism: Hanleya hanleyi (assembly GCA_036873755.1). Lineage (NCBI taxonomy): Eukaryota > Metazoa > Mollusca > Polyplacophora > Lepidopleurida > Hanleyidae > Hanleya > Hanleya hanleyi. Next base: position 226,879 of record JAVTVY010021036.1, on the reverse strand, counting down.
AGCGATGCAGCTATTGTAAAGTTGTCCTCAGCCACAGATAAAAACGACATCACTTGTACATACATGTACATGTTTACATGTCTATATAGGACTACCAGTAATGTATTATACATGTATATAACTAGCGTGAACACCCTCCCATGGACGAGGGAGATGTCGTAAATGTGAGCATATGCACTGCATAATATAAGAATATGTGTTTTTGTCAAGAACTTGGAATATGTCTATACAAGACTCTAGTCAACACGGCCACATCGCCTATTACACAAACCGTTTGTCCATACGGGACAGGCGTTCTAACCGACACCACATCGCTCTAACCGACACGACTACATCGCATATGACACCAACGGTCTGTCTATATACAAGATAGGCGCTCTAACCGACACGGCCACATCGTCTGTGACACCAACCATCTGTCTATACAGAACAGTCGCTCTAACCGACACGACCACATCTTCTGTGACACAAACCATCTGTCCATACAAGACCGGCGCTTCAACCGACACGGTCACATCGCCGACGACACAAACCGTCTGTCTCTGCAGGACAGGCGCTGTAACCGACACGACCACATCGTCTATGAAACCAACGAGCTGTCTATGCAGGATTGCTCTAAGAAACAAGGTCACGTCCTGACCATATACACCAGAAGTAAAGTTTCAATGTTCGATGAGGTCTGTACATCGATCTTCGCTTTTTAATATCAAATATGAGACTGAGTCATTGTTGCCTAAATGAGATGCCTGGAGACTGTCTGTTAGATCTTCTTTATCGAGTCCCTGACCATACAGTAATTGGTACAATATCATACATTATGAATACAGCCGTGGTAACATTTAATCAAATGTGTTCATCGTTTGTCTAAAATGATGCTGCTATGGTAAAGTTGTCCACAACCACGGATAAAAATTACATCACTTGTACATACATGTTTATTACATGTCTATATAGGACTATTGATAATATATTATACATGTATATAACTAGCGTGAAACCCCTCCAACGGACGGGGGAGGTGTCGTAAATGTGAGCATATGCACTGCATAATATAGGCATATGTCTTTTTGCCAATAACTCGGAATATGGTCTTTCTTATTTCGAATATGAATTTTGCAATCTTTTTCATGCAGAACTGCAATTATAGGTGGAGTACTGAACCATTCAGATTGGTTGATATCTAATTTCAGACAGATGCTATTTTCCAAAACAAAAATTCGTTAAAATTACTTTCAAATTGCTTAATTAATATCCCTGCATTCAAGTTTACAAATGTTACAGAACCCTTCCCCAGGCTCGAATCTCCCACCCCCTACTATAATCCCCTGCCCAAGTACCCCCTTTCCCCAGCATCCTGTGGAGTCCTTGTTCGCTAGGTTGTAAAACTCAACTAACAGTTTGTGTGAACTTCTATAAGTTTGAACCGCGATGCTTTTCTAGATAGCGATGCACTTCCACATGTTATACTAATGTTCACTCTATGTTTCTGGGACCAAGTGGGTGTTAAACCTCCTTTGCGATTTTTTTCGGCCTTATAGTATAATATATAACTATAGATTTCATGTTCCCGGTACGCAGTGGGACTAATGTCATTTTATTTCGCTTGCTTCTCAGTCACTTTGCCCAATCCTATAGATATCCTGAAGACCATCAACTGAATTTGACCCTATGTTTTTTTCAAACCTGTATTATCTTTGATTAGACGCATTAACTCCGCTAAACTTCTAAAGAAGCTTCATGTCATACAGACAAAAATGTGGCCGAACGAGCAGGATATGTACACAAACAAGCAACATACAGAGACGGTTACTAAAGTTAGAGTAAGATAATACCATGAGGTTAACCCTATCTGGCCTGGACTTTTGGGACCTGTCCAGTCTTGGGGAACCATTTCGCCCCCCCCCCCCCCGCTAAATAATTTTCTTACCCCTTGAGCTAGGGGATGAAACTTACCATACTATACCCTTGGGTCAAGCTCATTCAAAAAATGTAAAAATATCGAAGATGGCCGCTGTTATGACGTAACAGTGACGTCATTTTCAAGAAAGGCATTTTTTTGGTCGATTTTCCGGTCAAAATTTTAGATTTTTTTGATTTTGTCGTTTCTTCACAAAAACTGCCTGATAGTAGTCTGATGTGAAATAAAATAGGTTTTGGCCACTTTTCCTCACAGAAAAGCAGAAATTTTGAAGAAAAATGACGAAAGCATCACTTTTCTGGTACTCCACATGGACGCCATTTAGAATTTACCCATGATCCTTTGCCCAGGGGGTCATGCAAATATGCGCAAAATGACCCCAATATGATAAACTACATAGTCATGGAGTATCAGCTCTCACGTTTTTGTCATTCCAGAGGTAGGATAGAAAGTTTGGTACATTACGCAACATAGCTCAAGTACACTTGGTGCATCAGCAGACTAAAATCACATCGATATAGCATTACCATAGACCCGTGCTATGTTTTTCCTTCATAACAATCAAATACGCGGTAATATATGGGTTATCGGGTGCAGTTGTCTGGTAGGCTGTCACATGAGGAGCAACGATAGGCGGTATTAGCTTTTGGCCCAGTTCTCGACGTCCTCAGTGATCTTCAATACCATGATGACATATCGATCAAGACATTAATCGGACCCATAGAAGATAGAGGAGATGACTTGACCAGGGGTTGATATGGACACAATATACACAACTGATTGCCTTGAATCCCCGCCGTCCGTGGACCCACTATTGACCATCTTGAATAGGAGAGAGCGAAAAATCCGATTACGACTAAGTCTTGGCCCTATAAACGGTATTAATGTTCCAGGGTTAGTTTAATCTCTATCGCGTGCTGAAATATTTACAAAGGTTGAATGTGAATAGTGGTTTTAGAGAAGCCCCTACAATTCTGTTCTTCATGGATTAGTATCAAATGATTATCCTTGTTAAATAAAACTTTTGGTAACAATTCAGAAATTGCACAAACAGAACATAAAGTGAATGTTTTAGCTCATCAGGATATTAATTAAGTTCAATTGATTTTCTTCGTGAAATGGAATAGAACCTAGAATACTAGATCGCTAATTCCGGAACGAGTTCGTTGCACCAACGCTGATATATGAGCGTCAGATCCGATGTTTAGTAGGCAGTCGATGTCCGAAAATAACCTCCGAATACAAACTTTTTTATTAAGCTGTTAAAATGATCATAAACGCAAGCAAATGTCTTGCAAAGGAAATGGGTGCAACAATATTCGATGATATCAACAAGATATAAAGACGTTCATGGCGTCATCAAATTTCTATTACTGATGATTATTTCCATGTTTTTTTAGTGCATAATTTAATCCTTGTACGATTGGTTTTTGACTTAACATGCAAAAATCATGGAGATCTAAAATAGCAAGCGTCAGATCCGACATTCAATATTCAGCCATTGTCCATAAAAGTATTTCCGCGTCAATAATCGGATAGTCGGCTCCAATTCCAAATGAAATAAAAATAATAAGAACAACATTATTTTTACAAGAGATCAGCTGTGAAGTCATGGCGCTCAAGCAAAACAAGGACCCGGATTTAAGCGGACTATTCGGTGTATGTAATGTTAGCATGGATGAGGACAGATAACCTCAAGCAGTTTCTTTTACGAGAGAAGCGAGTATCAGTTGACAATAATGCCATGAAGGCAACTTTGCTGTTGTGGAATCAATTCATATGGGACTCAAACTGAGGTTGACGTCATAGACAATTAAACCCAGTGTCTACTAAAAGTATCAATAAATTGTCATTGTCATTGAATTTTTTAAATGCCATTTCATATTGCTCCGCCAAAATGTGACATCGCGTGCGATTTTGACGCTGCTAATAATTATCAGGACGGAGGTGTGTGGAAATGGTCTGTGAAAGTAGATTACTGGTTGACAGCTCGAGTTGTTTATCCCATTAGCACGTCTGATCAGGTCAATACAAACGCATATTAGAACTCCAGTGCCATTATAGCAGAAGTACAAAGTAGATTTTCTAGTTTTTGCGTTGAGAAGTCTTGCCAGAAAACATGGGCATGACATGAACGCATTGTTCCTGAGTTCCTGAAAAGTTCATCGCCTTGAACGGCAGTTAAGCTCCAAGGGGCGTGCAATCATGTGCATTTAGCCTGGAAATATGGAAACCAATCGATGAAATCTTTTACCCGAGGATCAGAGTGAAAACCCATTCGGGGCAGTACTACATATGATAAGTCTTCATGAATCGATGATAGCTGACTTTGATTCAATTTCAACCAAATATGAAGCTCGAACAACCTAGATCGTATGACCAAACGGTCACATATTACATAAACCCAGGAAACATTTCTCTCGGTTTACGACTACGAAACAAATACATATCCAGCTAGCTTATTTATGCTTTTACTTCCCACTAAGACACATCATCTTGATATCTGCAAATTTTATATTATGCTTAGGCTTATAATTTTCATCGCCTTTCAATAGTCGGCCAATGTTATACTCCATCGGAAGCAATGGTATGGGATCCTGCCGCCAAGCTTAGCCTGTGCTGCCTGTGCTGATCCAAACAAGGCGCAATGCTGTGGCAGTGGCCCTCCCCGTTCGTTTACATCTAAGGAATGTCTTAGAGTGTGAGATCAATAACGTAATCGTGACCATAGGGAACCGAAGTTGTGGCTTCTCTATCCCATTGCTTGTGTAAACGGTACATGGAGTTGCCATCAACCTACGCTGTCGAACATTTGTCTAAGGTTAGTGAAACAATTTGGCTATTTCCTCAAAAATGACTGCTAATGTATTGACTCTGCCGCTCATGATTTCTAGCAGAGTCTAATGGGTATCAATGAAAACATTAGGTCGTTTGGCTTCGTAACAAGGCATGCTACTTACATACATCGAAGGCATCGTCCAGTACTTCTTTCAGGGAGATTACTTTGATTCAACTATTCAACTAAAGTGAACGCCTAACAAACCGTCTCAGACATCCAGTAGACTGCCGTAGTCCCTAATAAATACAACTTCCATAATTGAAGAGATATTCAAGAGGTGGAAAAAGTTGACGTCTGGCGACTGAAAAGCAACTACAGGACTCCACATGAAAGCTCCTCTCCGTACCTCAAATTCAGACTCTAGAATACGGAGGATTCTCGGACGTAGCATTAGTATCTCAGCTGCGCTTTTATTGCACTTGTTCATTTGGAGACCACACGAAGTAACCACACGGTCCCTAGCCCCGGCTTGAGCGGAATTAGATACGCTAGATCGAGAGCTATGAGGACCTATCAGCTCAAATAAATACTTCTTCTGATATTAATGGATGATCATCGAGAACGGCTGATGGAGTGAAGGCCTCAAATAGGGGTAACATTGTAACTCCGAGAATACCCAGAAATAATGATTCCGAAGGACCAGGAGTAATTATTTTATGTTATGGCAGATCTATACCCCAGCAACGCATTTATTAAAGATATTCAGCTGGACACGTCGATATCGGCATGCCCACATGATCCCTACAAATAAATACAATCAGACTTTGATATATGTTGGCATTTGTGGGAAGTTGATGCTGGGTCGACATCGGGCCTTACAGACTAGTCTTTTGTGTTAAATGCCGTCATTTACATCTGACGACGATACAGCTCACCAATCTCCAATGTACGAGTTGTCACAGCGAAACAGCTCACCAATTACGAGTTGTCAGAGCATTTCCATCATAGCTCTCTAGATTTGTATCTAATACCGCTTATGCCGGTGCTAGGTGCCGTGTGGTCATATCATCCAATTTGCCACATGAACAGGTACAATAAAAGCGTACCTGAGATACAACACATATCACGAATCGTTAGATTCTTGGTATGTGCTTTAGAATAGGTTAACCAGAAGACTATTCTGTGAAGTCATGTGACGCAGTCAGTATGTCGGCACCTCTTCCCACTTCTCTTATATGTGTTGTAATTTAGCTGTCAAGATCAAAATCAATGATTATGGTTAAGTAATAATGCCATTAGAACATGCCAGTCCCTTGAAGGGCTAAAGCGATCAACAGTTCCAATGTTCTTACGAACAGACAGCCGTTCTCCTGTGTCAAAATGACCGTCAGCGTAGCTTACGAATGTTAAAATGTATCGGTCACAATTTTTTCTTGACTTTATTGTGCGTTAAGACAATGGGAACAATACCAGCACATGAAGTACAGATAATTCGAAACACCGATAAGTCTACCGACCCACTTTGTGTTTAACGCACCTTGAACATATACCCTTTCCAAGATGACGGTATATCATCTTGTCTGACTCTACAATGTGCAATATTTGAATAATGTGTTTTTGGAATTGAATATGTTTTTCAATCTTTTACTAAGCAGAACCAATATTCCATTCAATTGGTCATATACCTTCAATTATCCTTTATTGATGCGCACAATTCAACCGTGACAGCTTGATGCTTAAAAGGGGGCATAAGACAAATGAGAGGTGAAACCATGAGACTCCATTGTTGTGTAACCTACATCAACCATTTTATGTTATTTTCAAAAATGCTAAAAGCAGCAGAAAATGGATTTGGAGAAGCGAGATACGATCTGGCAGTTGAATTAGGTTTTTCCATTAGCGTGTCAAGTTTTGTTCATGCTATCTTTGATTTTATCGCTAGGCTATGATGTGTTTATGTAATTTTTACGAACGCAAGATATTCCCACACATTATATCATGACATAAACTAGCCGAACTGACAGCTCCGTTATTGAAGCTGTGTTAATATCAAGCAATGTAACGGTTAACAAATAGAGGGAAATTCAGCACTTGGCATCAGTACTTGTGTTGTTTCCATATTCGCACTATCCATCAATCTAAATTGCAAAGATTTGAGGTTAACATTTTAGAAAGATCGACGGCTTCCAGAATTCAGTATTGTACGGAAGGCTATGAGCATCGCAGGTATGAATCATGAGGTGCCCTCTTACTCTCCAGTATGAGAACGTCGATAATGTTATAAATGTAACTGTGAAGTTGATCATTTTAATGCAACTGGAAATTGGAAACGGTGTAGATGAGAATAGCATAACGTGAAGAAGACCGTGGGCGGTACTTCGTGTGAACACAGATTATCTCCAGGAGATGATGATTAATTCTATAAGAAATGTTCATTGGATCGGACTTTGAAGCAGAACTATGGCTGCTTTTATTTCTTAGATTCGTTTTATCACCAGACTGGCACAACAATCGATAAAAGTCAATGGGGCTACCTTTCAACAATGTTGTAAACCAACCGGAATTAATTTCAGCACGTTGCCAACGGATCCGAATGATTCTGATTTTTGTTGCTGATCGTGGTTACTCAAGCTTTGAATGAACAATAGGTCCCTCGAAATGATGGTACTATTGTATTTCATGTATTGTCAACATGTCCGATGTTATCACTTTCTATCCCAGGGTACGTACGTGTACGTTCCACCATCATTGTACATCATTGTACATGCGGGGAGTAAAATACATCGCTGTGTACCACGTTCACAGTTGAAGGAGATATCGAATTATATTTGAAGGGCCATCATATTGCCATGTGGGTTTTTCCCATGGACCTGCTAAATCTATCATTCTGAGATTGATGATTCTGTTGATTCTGACATCAGTTATTTCATATGCCAGGAAGCCCTGATAGCGGCATGGATGTTTGCGTCTCAACCATTTCCGCCTATTGATACCTGGTGTGCATCTTGAAATTTCTGTATGTTATGTCCACATTGTGAATAAGCTTAAACCCCCCAGTCTCCCGAGTTGTGCACGGGTGTTTTTGCAACTTTCTTATCCTTGACCCTGTGTATACGTTTTCTTACTTCTACTCTCGACGCACGATTTGTGTGGACCTGGAATCTCCATGGGCTATAAGGTTCATATGGATGCCATTTAAGGTAAAATTGTATTGAAAACTATCGCTTCTGCTTCAGCGAGAGTGGGGGATCATAACTATTCACCGAAGCTCAGGAATGAATACACTTTAGATTGAAACTTTTGAATGTATCGATTTTCATGTTACGGTAACTTTCGGGTCTATATGCAAGACAACACAAAGCAACATCAACCGTTTTTTCAATATGTAACAATATCGTGGATTTGACGGTAGAAACGCCATTAACACGGAAACCAATCTAGACGTTTGTCCGACTACCTACTCGCGGTTATGTGCATCGAAATATTGTCCGTTATGGGATTGAGATTGGGTTTGGATTGTTCATTTGAACACCATTGAAAATCTCAAATTCTGCATTATTCAAAGGGTCGTAACCTTGGACGGAGTTCGACACAAGCTAAGCCACCGACGTACCAGCAGAGGTCTAACTTTGGCATACTGTCACCGACATGTGATAGTCAACATCGATAACTGATTTAAGCTTAATCTCAGTTCATTCCCTACGTCTCCTAAACAGATGGATTATCCCACGGAATGAGGAATGGGAGACACTGGTGTCCAGAATTCTTTTATCAAGTGTTTGTGTAAGTGTTGAAATTTCCGCATTCAGTGTTCCCAGTACCGATCTCTTGGGTGGTTTATCCCTTGTTAAAATAGGATTGTACGGCGTTACTCAGACACAGAGAGGATGATTTATAGTCGATGATGGGAGACATAATTGTTAACTCCCATGACGAAGCGTTATCTGATCTGGTTTGTCTTAATTGACGTCATGTTTTTACCCCCTTGACATATCGATTGATACAAATTCCGAAGTCAATACAATAGGTAACGAAATACCAGTGTATGTCCTTGTATGCTACTTATAGGGTTTCTTATATCGTGGAACAACAAAAGTTGGGATGTTCTGTCAATAGATTATCGCGTTATGAGCCAGTGCTGTGACGAAGCAGTGGGTATTTTGAGACGCTGTGCCATAGATTATGGGAACATGAACAGAGTGTGTCCTCTATTCGACACGACATAAATCCTGGGTGAACGTAAACAGATAATTGTAGGATAAGCGCATGGTGTTCACCTATTAGATGTACCATCATTGTGCATACGCTGAGTAACATACATCGCTGTGTACCACGTTGACAGTTGAAGGAAATATCGAAATATATTTGAAAGGCCATCATATTGCCATGTGTAGTTTTCCCACGGGCCTGCTAAATCTATCATTCTGAACTGTTGATTCTGGCATCAGTTATTTCATATGCCAGGAAGCCCTGATAGCGGCATGGATGTTTGCGTCTCAACCATTTCCGCCTATTGATGGCAATACCTGGTGTCCATCTTGAAATTTCTGTATGTTATGTCCACATTGTGAATAAGTTTAAATCCCTCAGTCCCCCGAGTTGTGCACGGGTATTTTTGCAACTTCCTCATGCTTGACCCTGTGTATACATTTTCTTACTTCTACTCTCGATGCACGATTTGTGTGGTCCCGGAATCTCCGTGGGTTATAAGGTTCATATAGATGCCATTTAACCCTACCACGCCTGGGGGGTGGGGCCAAAATGGCATCAATCGGCTTTTCAATATGTAACAATATCGTGGATTTGACGGTAGAACCGCCATTAAAACTACCACCGAACCCAATCTGGACGTTTATCCTACTACCTACTCGCGGTTATGTGCATCGAAATATTGTCCGTTATGGGATTGAGATTGGGTTTGTATTGTTCATTTGAACACCATTGAAAATCTCAAATTCTGCATTATTCAAAGGGTCGTAACCTTGGACGGAGTTCGTCACAAGCTAAGCCACCGACGTACCAGCAGAGGTCTAACTTTGGCACACTGTCACCGACATGTGATAGTCAACATCGATAACTGATTTAAGCTTAATCTCAGTTCATTCCCTACGTCTCCTAAACAGATGGATTATCCCACGGAATGAGGAATGGGAGACACTGGTGTCCAGAATTCTTTTATCAAGTGTTTGTGTAAGTGTTGAAATTCCCTCATTCAGTGTTTCCAGTACCAATATCTTGGGTGGTGTATCCCTTGTTAAAATAGGATTGTACGGCGTTACTCAGACACAGAGAGGATGACTTATAGTCGATGATGGCAGACATAATTTTTAACTCCCATGACGAAGCGTTATCTGATCTGGTTTGTCTTAATTGACGTCATGTTTTTACCCCCTTGACATATCGATTGATACAAATTCCGAAGTCAATACAGTAGGTAACGAAATACCAGTGTATGTCCTCGTATGCTACTTATAGGGTTTCTTATATCGTGAAACAACAAATGTTGGGATGTTCTGTCAATAGATTATCGCGTTGTGAGCCAGTGCTGTGACGAAGCAGTGGGTATTTTGAGACGCTGTACCATAGATTATGGGAACATGAACAGAGTGTGTCCTCTATTCGACACGTCTTAAAACCTGGATGAACCTAAACAGATAATTGTAGAATAAGCGCATGGTATTCACCAATTAGCTAAATTCTCAGCTATTTTTATTTCATCCATCGTTAAATGTGCTATGATTGCTCAATTATCAATTTACCGCTAAAGCATTATAAATTCTTCGCAATGTGTATGTTCGAAACAAAAATCTATTGTAGGCTTTCTGCCATTCCAAACTCAACTGGGACCGTTGTAATACATTTGATGAAAGTCTTTAAAAATTGCAATATCTTACAATTGACTTGTTGTATATATGATTGTATTTCCAAAATATGGCTATGGAAAATAATTTTAAAACCTTTATCAATTAGTGGTGCACCAAATATCAATTTTGGAAATTTATATCTTCAAATAGATCGATGAAGAATTAATAGGAAGCCGTTACTTTTTCCAGTTAGTAGCTATATTCAAAATATCTGTTTCAGAAAAAGATTTTTTAACATTGGAACTTTCAAAACTATGCTCACTTTATGCATAATTGTTTTTGCTGAAAAATGGAAATTTGAAATATAACTGCTAAATGAATAATATGATGGCTCGTATTTTTTTCTTGAAGAGATATTGAAGATTTGAATTCCCAAACCTTAGAACCGTTGCAAGAAACATTTACAAAATGGGCAGAAAAATATATTATTTTTCATATAAATGTTATATATACTGTCAGGAGACTCTCAATAACACATACCTGAAGTTTCAGATCTCTATTGCAAGGCATTTGTGAGATATTTCAATTTGTCAAGACTGCTATCAAACCTATTAGAACAACAATAGCCCAACAAACTAGGCTTGTCCTTGATATCTCATAAACAATCTCGCCTGCCCGTCACACATCACAATTTCCTAGAGCTGATATGAGACATGTATCGATTGTAAATTATTGTGTCATAGTCACATTGTTTACTCAGCACCTTTTGATCGAAGTTTGGCTGATCTTACATGGTGACGCGTGCCTTTGTGTGTACTAGGAGTAAACTGAATTTGAACACCAGCGATAGCAGATGCATGCATGCTCAAACAGTCTGAAACCCAAACAACTCCAGTTCTCGGAAAACATATTTCGGATAATAATTCATCTGAATGCCTTGACCTTGTTGTTGCCTACTCGATTTTAGAATGAGTAAACATCACATATGTCGGGTTCATGAATGCGACTCTAAGTCACACTTCTCAACGGTAAATGGTCATTTATTGTTGCTGTAAAATTGCTGATAGCTTCGGCTTCAGAAGAATCTAACATGCGTTTCAGTTATTTAATTTCTCGGCGCGATAGTCTTATTGGAAAGGGTTTTGATGTTCTGGATTCGGGTAGATGATAGCCTTACCCAGTGCCTGGATCTGAGTTTGAATTGCTGTGCCATTGAAATTATATTTAACAGAGAAAGAGTAAATTTGTCTTTAACAGGAATAGAACTCACGACACGGGCTGAACGCGCCGATGCTCTATCGAGTGAGCTCTGACGACCCATACATATTATACCCGTTCTTGTGATGAACAACATTCAGTGTTGTATTGTGCGAAACTTCTTCGTGTGGAAATTAATTTAGTCCATACGCAGAGGGTTTTAGTTGGGCCAGAATTCCAATCAGAGATATAAAAATGCCTGATCCTGTATTACTGGTTTCGTTCTTGATAGATTCATCTTACTGTTACAATGTCTGGTATTTAGATATGGATCTTCCTTTAACATCTTGTTTATCTCCTCTTTCCAGCTACAGCCATCAGCATGCATAATTGATATTAGATCTGATGATAAGATCAGGCAAGATCCAAGATATTTTCACTAATTCCCATTTCATGTACAATTTAAACACAAAGTCAGCTCTGACATTCAATAGGCAGCCTTCATACATGAAGAATTTTCGTGTCCATAATTAGATTGAAATATCTTATTCCAAATATCTAATCCGTGTCCGTAATCTAATTCTTAGTCCATATGATTTTCTTTTTAAAAATCGTATCCGGAGACGTCACGCTTTTTTGTGATTATTCATATGAATACCATGAAGATTTTGAAGTGCATGGGGTTCATGTGGCCCTGACCCTGCGTTCAGCGGAATTAAACAAAAGTTACGCAACTCAACACCAAAGACCTTGCACGCTGCACTCATATTTTGCTATCAGCATGCGATATGAATCGGTGGCACAGCCCTGTTTTACAATTTTTGTAATAACGTCTTGTGACAAAAGGATAAGCTCGAGTTTCCTACAGGCGAGAAGCGTTCAACATTTGTCAGTGATACCAGAAAGGCACCATGATGTTCATATCATTTCAATCTACAATTATAAACTACAAGAAAAAACTGTAATTTCTTACCATAGAAAAACGGTTCTTTTTTATATATGCCAACAAGAGACGCTTTGACATTTCACTTGATAACTGTACAATCAATACGATTCTGAAAAAAAGGATCATCATATTGTCTGTGCAGTATCCCTAAAAACTTCTGGCCGCTTCAGTATTACTGGTACCTGGCTAACATCATATGGCAACCGTTTCTGTCTACCAAGCTTGCGATAACCATCATTATTATTCAACATATACCTAGCCTCTGGTATGTGGATATTGAAAAACTCAAAATGTCTTACAGAAGAACTTGATGCTAAAGGTCACATACCGTATAGACATGTATCCACATGGGATTTCTCGACTCGCTATACTACAATCCCTCATCAGAACCTTATTGACCGTTCATTAATAGTATCTGTGTTCAAGAAAACTGATCGTAGATATATTAATGTCGGAAGCCATAAAGCATTCTTTAGCTCTACTACATATGAGAGATATCATTCATGGGATGTTTCTTTGTTTATAGAGTTGCTTGAATTTCTCATTAAAAATATCTATGTGAAATTTGGCAACACAATATATCAACAGCATATAGGTATTCCAATGGGTACTAATTGTGCACCCCTATTGGCTGACCTATATCTGTTCTCTTATGAATATGACTATATGCGGGCGCTTTCAAAAACCGATCCATTCAAAGCCCGTTCCTTCTCATTCACCAAACGCTATATAGACGATCTTCTCGCTGTGGATAATCGCTATATAAATGACGCAGTGAAGGATATATATCCACCTTCACTGGATTTGAAGGAAACTACAGACAACCCTACAGGCACATCATATTTAGACCTATATCTCTATAAAAATGAAGCGGGCCTTCTCTCTCGTCGACTGTATGACAAAAGAGATGATTACAATTTCGACATCGTAAACTATCCCTTTCTGGACAGTAATATTCCAGAGGGACCTGCATATGGCGTATACATATCACGCCTAGTAGCATTTGCTAGATCCTGTGTTAAATGTGACGATTTTAATCAACGTCACAAAACTTATAAAACAGGGCTACACCACCAAGCGCCTCTACTCAAAGTTTCTCAAATTTGACGATACATATCGCATGCTGATATCGCATAGCAAAATACGAGCGTAGCGTGCAAGATCTATGGCGTTACGTTTCGTAACTTGTGTCATCATGATGTCTTGTCGGCATCATTAAAAACTGTTGACCGCTTCTCTCTTGCTGGAAACAAGCCTATGTTTATGTATACTATGATTGTCTTTTTGAATTTGGTGCTAATATGGAATATGGAATAGGTCTTTGGATTATGGACGCGGATATTCTCTAATGGACGACGGCTGAATTATGAATGACGGACCAGACGCTTGAAATAAGCAAGAGAAAGGGGATACAATAATGAATCCATCAGTGTGAAAGGATCAGATGTCCTCATGTATCAGCACACCCTCTCCCCTGTCCCATCGCTTTAACAAACACATTTTCCTGAACCTGAACATTCTGTTCTAGTAGGCTCAACTTTCTCCAACATGTAATGAGAAGAAGATGCCTGGGGGCAGATGACGCTTTTACACCGCGAACAGAGAATCTCGCTAACGTTGATCCGTGTATATTACCAATATCGAACGTTTTGGACAGTGTTTCTGCATATCAGTGGTCGGTAACAGCAGGACAACTAATAATGTGGGATTGAACACCTGATATTGTCTAGCATTCATGAGACATTTTATCTTCCAAAAATTATTTGTTCGGCACTTCAGACATTGTGCATTGTTGTTCCCCAGATCTAATATGATGTATCGATTGTGTAATGTTGCGCCACATAGGACTCGCTCTATTTACTCATGGCGCAAGAACCTTCTGAGTTGGCTAATCTTTTAAGCTTGGTGCGTGCTTTTCCGTGGGAGTAAATTGATTTTACCAGTTCCAATAGAACCTATACAATCGGCAGAGATTTGTTTTCGTGTATTTACGGAAAAGTAGCTGATAACGTCGCAGAAAGCACGCATGTTGCACGACAGATGTGCGGCATATTGTAATTTTAATTGCTAAATATTGGTAAAGGTCTTTATATTGAGGACTTGTATCCCATATAAGGGTCCAAATTTGCGAAGAATAAATTATTGAACATTCATTAAGGAATAGATCACGTTCATTTTCAAAATTCAAATTTGCTTAAACTTTCAATAATAACTTGTAAGGATAAGATAAGACAAATTGTGAAGTAAAACAGGGGGCCACCGTATAAATTCAGCCTTGAGCGCTTCGCTCTTGCAGGAAACTAGACTATGTTTATGTATACCATGATTGTTGTTTATTTTTTTATTTTTTTTTTGTGCTACAGCTGTTATGTAGAATATAGAATAGGTCTTTGGATTATGGATGCGAAAATTCTTTGATGAATGAGGGATGAATTACAACACATATAAGGGAAGTGGGAAGAGGTGCCTACATACTGACAAAGCCACATGACTTCACAGAAAAGTCTTCCGGTTAACCTATTCTAAAGCACATACCAAGAATCTAACGATTCGTGATATGTGTTGTGTCTCAGGTCCGCTTTTATTGTACCTGTTTATGTGGCAACTTGGATGAAATTACCACACGGCCCCTAGCACCGGCATAAGCGGTATTAGATACAAATCTAGAGAGCTATGATGGAAATGCTCTGAAAACTCGTATATTGGTAATTGGTGAGCTGTTTCGCTGTGACAACTCCTACACTGGAGATTGGTGAGCTGGATTGTCGTCAGGTGAAAGTGACGTCATTTAACACAAAATACTAGTCTGTAAGGCCCGATGCCGGCCCAGCATCAACTTCCTACAAATGCCAACATATATCAAAGACCAAAAGGTCTGTACAGGGGGCGGGCATCGGGGACGAAACGTCCACCAGCAGAATCTCGCCATATACAGGTAAAAATTACAACACATATAAGGGAAGTGGGAAGAGGTGCCGAAATACTGACACAGCCACATGACTTCACAGAAAGTTTTCCGGTTAACCTATTCTAAAGCACATACCAAGAATCTAACGATTCGTGATATGTGTTGTATCTCAGGTACGCTTTTATTGTACCTGTTCATGTGGCAACTTGGATGATATGACCACACGGCCCCTAGCACCGGCATAAGCGGTACAAATCTAGAGAGCTATGATGGAAATGCTCTGACAACTCGTATATTGGTAATTGGTGAGCTGTTTCGCTGTGACAACTCGTACACTGGGGATTGGTGAGCTGTATTGTCGTCAGATGAAAATGACGTAATACTGAATGACGGACTAGATGCCAGTATAGATAAATGCATCTTGTACCATTAGGGAAATGAGCCCGTTTTCGTGTTTGAAGCTTCTTAGACTTAATTCAGATGTTCTTCCATTTTCCATATGAGGTAGAATTTATATATGTTTTAAGAAATATGAAATAAATATGGGGAGTCACCATAGTTTTTCAAATACCAGCAGCATAACGGATAAATTCAGCCCTTTTCGACCATTGTACGGATGGAGGGGTAGGGTGGGCAATCTTTCATTTCATTTCATTTCAAACTTTATTTATAGTCGGAAATTTGTACAACGATAAAACATTAGCTGAGACAGCTATTGATCCGACAGTAAAAAAACAAAGTAAACATTGCAAATATATAATAGACAAAAACATGTAAACAGAGTAAACTATATGTTACGAAGAGGGTATGCCATGACTAGAGATTATATTGATAAATGGCATAAACTACATTTACAATTGGGTCCGCTCCAGTTTTTGATTAAACGTTTAAAACATTTTACATTCTCTGCCTTTCTAAAATCAACAGGGAGATCATTCCAAATTTTTACACCTAAAAACCCCAGACTTAGCCTGCCATGCCTTTCAGTTTTCACACGGGGCAAGGTTAAAATGTGCTCTCCCCCCCTAAGACCATAGTTACATTCTTTAAAAGTAAACATTTCCTGAACATAGGTGGGCGAGTAACCGTTAACAGCTTTAAAAACCTCAGTTGCTAGCTGCAATCTGGCCGGAGATAGAACGTATTCTTGGGGTTTACCTCCTAGGTATATCTAAAGTTGTCATCTAGCTAGTAGTGAATGCGGGTCAAGTTTAAGCGTACCGCAAGCATCCACTGTTGCCCATCTAATATTCTGTGCCTTCCAACCGCTCAATCTGACAGGCCCACGTTTTGTTAAAATTAATTCACGTTGGAGAGACTGGGAATACAAATAAATGGTTCTGTTGTACTTGATGTCAATCTTCTTTTATTATTATTATTACTTTTTTTACTTTTATCCGATTGTAAGGTGTCTGGACAATAATAATAGGGATTCAGTCGGTTTCAAAATCTCTATGTTATGACTCCATAGGCAACGTGATCTACTCATTTAAGTACTATATAGATTCTTTCCACAGTTAAAATAATTTTGGTGTATAAAAAGCCTAGTAAACTCTGAAATTCTGAATTTCTGTTATAAACTACAGAATGTCACTGACAGTGACATTCTGTAGTTTATAACAAGCGACCAGACCGATACAAAAAAAACAATAACAAATCTCAATTTTCAAACGTTTTCCGGTTGAGGATGGACAGTATGTCGTTGAATATATGTTAGAGTTGAATCTTGTTATAGGTGACAACAAGCACGATTTGTCTTTATCTGAAAATGGTGAGATTCTGCTGGTGAACGTTTCGTCACCGAGGCTTCCAGTCTGTACAAGCCATTGTGAAGCGCTCGGTTGGCGTCGGGCCTCACATACATTTGTTCTGAATAATAACCAGGAATATTTTCCCTGTTCGGGCCGTTTCTTCTACCAAACGGTCACTTAGTTCATCACTCTTCATCAGATGACTTGATAGGTCTAGATATGCAACATCGCTCAAGCCGGTTCAGGGGGCCGTGTGGTCAATCATTCAAGATGTCCACATGAACCGCTTCAATAAAATCGTGGCTGAGATGCAAATCATCAAGGGATCGCATTTTGTTCTTGTGATGTTTTTACCCCTCAGCCCGATTGGGCTCAGGTTAGATATGCAGTTAGAATATTGGTCGGTCTGGTCACAAAACTTCTAGCCAGTACGCCGGCATATTTTTCTGCCACCTTTATATGTTGCATTTTAAAATGCCTGTATTTCTGTAAGTTCTCTGTGTAGATTCTTTAAGCTCTGTCAATCTGTTCGTGTAGCGTAGCGCATGGCTGTACGACAAGCAGCGGGTAGTGTGTTTAGGGTAGAAATTTTGGCATTAAGTTAGCTGTATAATACTGTGAATTTGCGTCCCTAAACAGACGGAGGTATCTGTTCCGAGTTGTTCTTCAGACTGAGGTTGGTGGATATATGGAATTGTGGACGCCTGAAGGAACCTATGGAGGGCATCCCCATCATGTAGAAGCGAGAAGCATCGTCGATTATTCAACGTAGCACCTAAGGGTAGCTTTTGCTCTATGTTGTCCATGTAGATATCGACAGACTACGTGTACTCATACCGTTGGTCTTTGAGTACATGCCGTCGGCAAACTTGAAATACTTCAGCCTATGTCTGAGAAGTTCTGTTGGTTTGGCACATAATTCGCCGTCTGCGTGGAAAGCTGCAGTCCGTCGTCGTTGGGTATGTGCGTACAGAACAGTACTTTCGCTCTGGTAGTCCGTCTATGCGGTTTGAGCTGCTTGTAGGAATGGGAAATGTCCTTGGTGAAACTGGGAGTCCTAACGATAAATTGATGGAGAGCCGGAATTTTTGTCTGTATTGGTGCCGATCTTTGTGTTTATATGACGGCTGGGGTGTGGTTGATTGTGAATTTTCAGCAGGGGATAATAGGACCTTACTCGATAACTGCTTGGGTTTCAAGCTGTTTCGGAAGCAACCGAATATACGAAGGTAGTATTTTAACTATTCCTCAAGATGGTTTCGAATAAACATAATAATATGTAATCACATATGCAATATTTATCATTCTTTATTAAATATATTCATCTACATATATTTATTCAAGCATCATACTTTTAAGATCTGCGAACGCGTTCATTGGAAAAAACCTATTCAACTTCACCTGAGGATCGACAATAATAATCAATTGGCCAACTAATTTATAACAAAGTTATATATTCATTCGGATCTCCAGCTTCGACGTGAAATTACCAGAAGTGATCTTGAGGAACATTTCTGGTATCGTAATGTAATAATAAATCTCCGTGTCCAACTTTCAAGTTTATATTGCAGACGTCCTGAAAAATTTGATAACAACGTATATATTACCTGTAACCTTTTTGCAAAGTCTGGTATAAGATAAGTTGGATAACGAATGGATTGGTCAACATCCCCCACTTGCCAGAGACCCAATTAGGCAGTCATCTTAGAGAGGTACTCGTACCCGACCTATTATACAATGGCAACGGTGCGACTTATTGAGTTAGGTACGTGGTGTAGAACAAGATTAACACAGGGCCACTCAATCTATTAAGAGGCACTTCCTTAAGGCACAAGGAAAGCAATGTCTGGTTTTGTTTCTGCATCAGTGCATTTTCCATTCCAACGATTCCTCTTTGTCGACTTTATATTCACGACCGGTTGAAATCTCATTTCCCTGAAATGTTTTTCGTCACTCAGGTGTTGTATTGGTATAGGTTAATTACATCTACTTGGTCGTGAAATGGCATCAAGCCAGAAAACAAAGGGATTGGTATTTCCGCCACATTGATCGTGTTTCCTATTGTATATTGTTGTCCGCCATCAACCTACGGGCTTTCCTCATATGGCACATCTCTTCCTGAATAGCATTTGTTAGAGTTTGCAAGACACGCAGAGACACTGAAGGGTCGTGTGAGCAAAAAATGTATTGGTCATTGTTCGCAAAGACAAACGCTATGAGAAGCGATACTTGGATATATTCTACATTTTGAAAATTTCCCAGAATTTCCTTTCTTTTGGCAAAATGTCATAAATGGAACATATTCCAATTTTAAGATAATGACCGGATTGATTATATAGAGAACATTTTATTGGTGAATATGGTTTTGTGGTAATGAACTTGGGTGTCACTTGATGATCAGCGATTGATATTTTGCTGTTCTGGTTTGAGGTGGTTTGACTCAAAATATGAAAGTTTGTGCAGTGAAAAATAAACGGGGGTATGGAATGTGCCCAAAACACCCAACCACGACACAGATGTTTTCGTCGTGATACGTTTGATGGGATTTAGATCACCAGTCAATTTCAAGGTCTACATCATGCAGATTTTGCAAGCATTTTTTGTTTGACTTTCAGTTATCCTGTAAGAAACAAGATTAAAGCATTTGAATTCCGAGCGTTTTAGAAATCACTACGCATCCCTGGTCTTAACGCTTCTCTCATTAATCTGTCCGTGGAAGAGCTAATGTTCAATCAGTGTTGTCTATTATGTAAAATGAATTCAAGTGATCTGGTCTAGCTTCCTATATATAAGAGCATTAAGACATGTCCACCCAGTCGATGAAGATGTACTGCCCCAGGTACCAACAAATCATCATCTGGATTGGTTTCCGCACCAGTATCTTACATCCGCTAACGGTGGCTGTTGGAATCTCGTTTCGCCAGTCCTTTTAGACATCCGGATATGGTATTGGGTTAACTGTAATCAGATGTACTTGTTCCTGATTGGTGTGAAAATTGAGGGATTGGCACAGTATCCATATACCATTACAGCTTATATCTATTTGGGTATCGGACTTCTGTCTCGCCAACAATATGGGTTTATAAAACTAATATTCCGTGATAAATCAAAATTCAATGATTCAATTCATTTAGCTTTGAAAAAGTTGGAAGTATCTCCAACGAAACGTCAGCTCCACGGTAATAAAGAAATTGTTGTCCATAGAATAGCATTGTGTTATATACGCCGACTTCTAAATGCCTATCAAAGAAACAAAATTCAATTGTCAGTGGAGCCAAGTAAAATTCTGAATCCCAGGATAACAGACTATTATAGAAACTGTGAGTGGTTGGCTGATTGTCGGATGTAACACATCGAAAGTAATGATATCTTGAGGGTTAAACTTTGAGTATCTCAATGTACAATTCACTTCGTCCTAATGAAAAAAGATGTCAAACGTGTTCAATCGTCTGGGACTTCTCATGTCACATGTTCTGTATACAATTTTTATCTGAGAACATATATATTTGTTCACAACACATAGGAACTGCCAGCTTAAATATCATGTTTGTTTATGGTATACGAGCACAATTTTTCCCGAAGAACTGACATTACAACATAATGAATGTCCGTCATATGATATTATTGCCTTTATTCATTATATTCCCTGGTTTGATAATTGCCTTTGTTTGGCCATATATAAACGGAGGTTATCTGTCTGCAATTAAACCGAAGGACGCTTAAATGTATGTGAAATGTATGGTAAAGGATTGCTACAATCACTTACAATACATTTCCCATACTTAAGAGCGACTTTCGCAAGCAATTCCCACAACATCAGATGTATGGTAATTAAAACGTTTTGTACATACTTGTTTTGGAAAACATATTCGAACTTTCTGGACCGAAGATATGATTAAACAAGGCAGCAAGGGGGCGCTGAAGTGGTTTGTTTCCTTCTAACTATTTTCTTGTCGCCAGAAACCACATCAGCATTTCTCACCTTCGATGCGCAGTCGAGGTATAACTCGCTTTCAATTCCATGTAAACGTAAATTTAATGAAAAGGTGTCGTCCATTTGCGCTTTCCCAAAGGATACCTCGACCCGCGCATCAAAGGTGTATATCCATTTGAATTGCCTCATATAACTAACGCTGCGCTGGCTTATTGTGTTTAAATTGTATTGCCTTGCAATTCCCGCGTCACCGGGGAAATCAAACTCAACCATTAAATAATTGATTGAAGAAATATAGATCATAAAAAATCGACAAAGCCTGTGAAAATCGCATTACCCTCGGAACAGTTGAATGGCAGAATGGGTAAGGCGGAAATCCTTATTGATTCTCCACTTGACCTGGCCTAATGCTTTCTGGTTATCCTAATTATGTAACCTATGTAGACCGCCGACACTCGCCGAGAACTGAATTAGCTGGGTGGAATAAAACTGTGATAACGTAGAAAAGAATCCTATTTTGTGGATAATGGAAAGGGGATGGGAGGTATATGTTTAGTAACTCATATCTCTTATTGGTACGGGAATATTACCGTTGCTAATTACCGGTGCTAAAATTTTAAACATTCAATCAGTTCTGGGCTAGAGGGATGGTTTTTAGCTAAGTGATCTATAAAGTACCTTCCTAGTTGCAGTCAGATCATGAGGATAATTCTGTCTATAAGATTGTATGTGCTATCAGAGTGACAAAAAGGTGCTACGATAAAAGTCAGTGTCTTTGCTCCGTCAAGACGTTCCGCGTCCAAAATCTAAATACCGTTTTCATATCACTCTATCAATAATCTCAGGTGGACGTAAATCAAAGAGATATAGGAATACAGGCTAGATCCATGAAAGAGCGAAATGGCCATCAAAAGAAGTTCCAATGATACAATAAATCCATATATCCATGGAGCTGAATATGATTGTCAGCAAAGGTTGTAAGGACAGGGAAGACCAACAGTACTGAATGACACCCAGTGGGAAGACAGCATGGTGGCCCTGTCATTGAATTGTTATCATGACAAGTATTCTTTAATCAGATGAAATTCCTTTTCCTCCAAAGTGAAAGCTTTAGCTTTGACTGTGCATGTTATATGAACATGAATGTCGAGTTTACATTACAAGATGTCCGTGTGAACCATATACTGTGATGTCTGTCTATGTATATGAGGTCATGGTTACCATCACTACACAACAAGTTGTATTTATCATACATTGTCTGTTGAAGGAAATGCTTACGAAGGTTGCTTAAATTCATAGGAAATGTATGGTAAATGAATATATCAAACTTTTAACATACATTTCCCATACATTTGAGCGACCTTCCCAAGCGTTTCTCCCCACATGGTAAATACGACTTTTTGTGGAAGTACCCACAATGGATGAATCTTGCGTAATAATCATGTACCATTTTTTAGAATGTAAATATTCTGCCCATTCCAGTTGTTGCGCCTTCGACAGACAGATTTGGACAAACCCTTCATAAAAATCAACGTTTGATCTTTGAAGATAAAGCTCATTGAGATAATGATTGAAATTGACGAGGTGTCCGCAGGCTCTGGCAAATTCTATGTGAAAAAGTACACTCGCTTGTTATACATTGCCACTAACCCTACCTCTTGATGTATAGTCGATAAGAGGGTAAACTGATTTTGTATGTTTCGAGTGACCCGCCCATATATGACGTTCCATCCGGACTGAAAAAGTTGAAAGCATTTGCGTGAAAACGCTATTCCATCAATTTAATACCTATGAATGGATTTATTTTTTAAATGTTACGGACTGTCCTAACGTGACTTTACCCATCCGGGAGAAATATGCGATGATTGGTTTCAAGGAACCGTGGGTACAATGTGATTAGACAAGCACATTCTACTCGCTACCCATAGAAACTTGCCGCCATTACATGTTTTTGAAGTCGCGAGGACTTGTTTCGATTATTTGGATTGTGCTTTCAACATCAATCTTGCTAGCTTCAAACACAGAGTTGGGAAAGGGGCATTAGTAAATAATCTTCCAGGTGTAATTTCGCGGTTACAGATGGTTTCGGAGTAAACTGTGCAACGTGTGACTATTTCAGAGGAATGCAGACGGAATAAGCATTACGGGACTATCCTATACCCAAGAAAATTCCATGCCACAAAAGCAATAGATTGTATGGCTTTAGTAAACACAATTTCCAGCAGTTATCCGATATTTGTACCAGAGTAGGAGTGCTACACCTACTCTATTGACGCGCTATTGAGTCATATCGAATCGAATTGAATATTTGGAAAATTTTGTATTCTACACTTTTCCATTGCATGTAGGGAATGCAAATAGCAACGAAAGACTATACAATTTCGTGAACGATTATGAAAGCGGATAAAATTTTGAAGGATGCCAACAAAGACATCGTGATATCACTGTGGCTAAATCGTGACCAGTGTCGAGAGTATCTCATTTAGAATGAAGGTACCAGAAACATGATTTATTGTGAACTTCCGACTGCTTCTGAATTCTCTTCTAGAAGTTTCGATTATAAGTCTAGGATAGAGTTTCTATTGTCTCAATTCTTAACATCCTGTAGAAAGCATTAAAAAGTCATACTTTTAAAAAATAAGAAATATGACAAATTCGAGCTGGTGTTTTGGTGCTTGCTTTTGAATTTGAAGGCATGCCTGGTCAACACTTTGCAAAGGTGCCACCAAGACACGAAATTCGTGGCATTAAATGCTTGTCACTGATGAGTTCTCACATCAGGATTGTTACTTGACATAACTAAACCCTAGTTCCTCAACAACGGCTAGTTTCACACGTCAAATGGTTTGCATAAAACACACTTCTATAGTAAAATCGTTACACAGTCTTCAGATCAGCAAGATGTCATCGACCAGCACCATGCTGTCTATTCTCTTCAGGCATCCATCTATCAGTTCTGGAAAATCTTCCAAAGAAATAATGCGCGCCAGCCACGGAATAAAATAACTTGGATGTGAATCTTTTCTTGTGCACAGGGCGAAAATTGAATGGATGTGCTGCTGGTTGCTCAGGGAAGCCGATGCACACAAAGTTTAAATTAATATTGAATTGCACAGGCAAAAATACAAAATCTATTTTATATGAGGAGATTATGTGACAATGACGAATGACCCGGTATTGGATCAGTCTGACATGTCCTGGAAACATTATCTTTGTGGAAATAATCGTTTGAAATGCACCAAATATGACCAGGTATTTGTCTTTTTCCATATTTCTTCATGCATCATATCTATTGGTGACGGTATACATCCGTGTCGGTTGGTAAAAAGAAATGGTATATTAATTGACGAGGCTGTGAGATGGGCAGATGCCTTCTGTCGCAGGCGTCGTAGATTATTTCCGATGAGGATCATGACGTTTGTGAAATGTTATCAAGTTTGAATAAATACACTTGATAATTCTGGTATCTTTCATAAGATTGTCTTCTCGAATACCAGTAATGAAGTGTACGCAGGGGAAACAAATAGAAACACGTTCTGCTTGATCACATGATAAGTTAGATGATCGAATGTTATCAATATCGTTTGCTGCTATATATACATATAGTGTACTAGCGATATGTATATATAGTTTATATAGCAGCTTTTGCGGTAGCGAAAATAGACAAAAGCAGGAAAAGAATAATCACTTCACATTTCCGTTATCGACAATCAACCCTTAAATCACTTCCACATTTTTCCGGTTCAAATCTAGAATAAATAGCTTTTGTGTGAGGCTTTCCCGTATATTGAATAGGCAAACATTGATTGACTTCATGCAAGGCTGCACAAGGCAATCGATACACAAAACCTTAAGATTAACCGTCTAATTCGGGTGTAGGAGAAGAAGCAGGTTCTCTTTTGTACGATTTGGTTGTCCATGACTTCAGTTGAATTTTATTCAAGATAGAGATTCAAGTATTAGAGGGGCCGTTTGGGGATGTCACACATGAACAGCTACAACAAAAGCTTGGCTGAGATGTAAATCGTCATTTTTGGTTCTTGGGATGTTTTAGATATGCAAACAGAATATTGGCCTATAGGGTCATATGACTTGTCAGGACTCCGGTATCTTCTTCCAACCCCTTTAAATGTTGGGTTTAATTACATTAGTTTGGAATTAAACTTCAGAACCAAAAGTGATGTTCATGTCGACATCTTGAATAATATGACCACACGATCAAACAAAAACATGATGATCGTCTGACTTTGATATTAGAGCAGGCGAAAGATTCTTCCAAATTACCCAGTTAAATATAAAAAAGATCGATTGAATCTGGTTCGATTTTCTGAATACTTCAGAACACTTTTCTTTTCTGTGGATACTTCAAATTCTTCATATGAACAGCTGCAGTAAATGCGCGGCTGGGATACTAAGGCTACGTCCGAGAATCCACCGTATTCTCGGATCTGAATGTCAGGTGCCGACGGAAACTTATGCTTGCTTTTTAGTTGCCAGACTTCCCCACCTCTTGCATATCGCTCCAAGTTATTACCTGTATATGGTAGGATTCTGTTGATGGACTGTTAGTCCCCGAGGCCAGCCCTCTGTACATGTCATTCGACAAATATATGTAGGTTTATTGTTTTCGTGGGAAATATAAGTCCTACGACGTCGGAAATTACAGGTTAGCTTTTTGGGGTATTGCTTCATTTACTAGGATTACCCGATGTTGCGGCGTTCACTCCATCAAATGTACACGATGCTCATCCAATAAAATCAGATGAGGAAATTGTTTGAACTGATCTGTCATCACAGCTGCCGAGCTAGCGTCCCTTATTCCGATTAAGCCGGTGCTAGAGGCTGTGTGGATACTTCATAATCTCCACATGAATAGCTGCAATAAAAGCGCGGGTGAGATACTAAGGGAGAGATACTATTATGGGGATACCCAGCTTCGACATGAATAACCGCGATGTTGATTTCAGGACATTGATATGACAGAAGTGACGTCGAGGACAATATCTGGTATCGTAATATAATGACAAATATCCGTGTACAACTTCCATGTTTGTATTGCACACTAGATTGCAAGAACTATATTACCTGTACCTTTTTCACGAAGTCTGGTATACGGTTATTTGAGAGATCCAATTAAGCAGTCGTCTGAGACAAGTACTCATACTCGGCCGGTAACGGTGCGCCTTATTGAGTTAGGTACGTGGTGTGAAGGAAGATTAACAGAGGGTCACTCAATCTATTAAGAGGCATTTCCCGAAGGCACAAGGCAAGCAATGTCTGGTTTTGTTTCTGCATCAGTGCATTTTCCATTACAACGATTCCTCTTTGTCGACTTTATATTCACGACCGGTTGGAATCTCATTCCCTGAAATGTTTTTCGTCACTCAGGTGTTGTATTGGTATAGGTTAATTAGATCTACTTGGCCGTGAAATGGCATCAAGCCAGAAAACAAAGAGATTGGTATTTCCGCCACATTGATCGTGTTTCCTATTGTATATTGTTGTCCGCCATCAACCTACGAGCTTTCCTCATATGGCACATCTCTTCCTGAATAGCATTTGTTAGAGTTTGCAAGACACGCAGAGACACTGTAGGATCGTGTGAACAAAAAATGTATTGGTCATTGTTCGCAAAGACAAACGCTATGAGGAGCGCTACTTGAATATATTCCACATTTTGAAAATGTCCCAGAATTTCCTTTCTTTTGGCAAAACGTCATAATTGGCACATATTTTAATTTCAAGATAATGACCTGATTGATTATATAGCAAACATGTTATTGGTGAATACGGTTTTGTGGTAATGAACTTGGGTGTCACCCGATGATCAGCGATTGATATTTTGCTGTTCTGGTTTGACGTGGTTTGACTCAAAATATGAAAGTTTGTGAAGTGAAAATAAAACGGGATAATGGAATGTGCCCAAAACACCCAACACAGACGTTTCCTTCGTGATACGTTTGACGAGATATAGATCTCCAGTCAATTTCAAGGTCTACATCATGCAGATTGTGCAAGGATTTTTGTTTGACTTTCAATTATCCTGTAAGAAACAAGATTAAAGCATTTGAATTCCGAGCGTTTTAGAAATCACTACGCATCCCTGGTCTTAACGTTTATCTCATTAATCTGTCCATGGAAGAGCTAATGATCAATCAGTGTTGTCTATTATGTCAAATGAATTCAAGTGATCTGGTGTAGTCTCCCGTGTGTAAGGGCATTAAGACATGTCCACCCAGTCGATGAAGATGTACTGCCCCAGGTACCAACAAATCACTATCTGGATTGGTTTCCGCACCAGTATCTTACATCCGCTAACGTTTGCTGTTGGAATCTCGTTTCGCCAGTCCTTTTAGACATCCGGATATGGTATTGGGTTAACTGTAATCAGATGTACTTGTTTCTGATTGGTGTGGAAATTGAGGGATTGGCACTGTTTCCATATACCATTACAGCTTATATTTATTTGGGTATCGGTATCTCGCCAACAATATGGGTTTATAAAACTAATATTCCGTGGTAAATCAAAATTCAATGATTCAATACATTTAGCTTTGAAAAAGTTGGAAGTATCTCCAACGAAACGTCAGCTCCACGGTAATAAAAAAGTTGTTATCCATAGAATAGCCTTGTGTTATATACGCCGACTTGTAAATGCCTATCAAAGAAACAAAATTCAATGGTCAGTGGAGCCAAGTAAAATTCTGAATCCCAGGATAACAAACTATTATAGAAACTGTGAGTGGTTGGCTGATCGTCGGATGTACCAAATCAAAGGTAATGATATCTTGAGGGTTAAACTTTGAGTATCTCAATGTACGGTTCACTTCGTCCTAATGAAAAAAGATGTCAAACGTGTTCAATCGTCTGGGATAGACTTCTCATGTCACATGTTCTGTATACAATTTTTATCTGAGAACATATATATTTGTTCACAACACATAGGAACTGCCAGCTTAAATATCATGTTTGTTTATGGTATACGAGCACAATTTTCCCCGAAGAACTGACATTACAACATAATGAATGTCCGTCATATGTTATTATTGCCTTGATTCATGATATTCCCTGGTTTGATAATTGCCTTTGTTTGGCCATATATAAACGGAGGTTATCTGCCTGCAATTAAAGTTTGGGAATGAAGAGCCCCCTTCAGAATGGCCTCAATATACGCTACTAAAAAAAGTATAATTACCATACATTTGATGCAGTAGGAAATACTTGCGAAGGACGCTTAAATGTATGTGAAATGTATGGTAAAGGATTGCTACAATCACTTACAATACATTTCCCATACTTAAGAGCGACTTTCGCAAGCAATTCCTACAACATCAGATTTATGTTAAATAAAACGTTTTGTACATACTTGTTTTGGAAAACATATTCGAACTTTCTGGATCGAAGATATGATTAAACAAGGCAGCAAGGAGGCGCTGAAGTGGTTTGTTTCCCTTTAACTATTTTCTCGTCGCCAGAAATCGAATCAGCATTTCTCGCCTTGAAGCGCAGTCGAGGTATAACCCGCTTTTAATTCCATGTAAACGTAAAATTAATGAAAAAGGATCGTCCATTTGCGCTTTCCCAAACGATACCTCGACCCGCGCATCAAAGGTTTAGATTCATTTGAATTACCTTATATAACTAACGCTTCACTGGCTTATTGTGCTTAAATTGTATTGCCTTGCAATTCCCGCGTCACCGGGGAAATCAAAATCAGCCATTAAATAATTGATTGTCGATTTTTTATGATCTATATTTCTTGAAAGCCTGTAAAAATCGCATTAACCTCGGAACAGTTGAATTACAAGCGTCTAGTCCGTCATTCATAATCCAGCCGTCGTCCATTAGAGAATATCCGCGTCCATAATCCAAAGACCTATTCCATTTCCATATAACAGTATTAGCACCAAATTCAAAAGACAAAAGTATACATAAACATAGGCTTGTTTCCTGCAAGAGAGAAGCGGTCAACAGTTTTCAATGATGCCGGCAAGACATCATGATGTTCCAAATATCAAATCCGTATCGCTGATCAGTATTCTTAATCCATAATATTCGTTATAGAGTCGTCATCTAAAAATGATGTACCTCAGCCACGCTTTGATTGTGACTGTTCATATGAGTACCATGAGGATCTTGAAGTACATGGGCTCATACGGCCCCTAGCCCCGGGTTAAGCGGAATTAGAATGGTAAGGCGGAAATCCTTATTGATTCTCCACTTGACCTGGCCTAATGCTTTCTGGTTATCCTAATTATGTAACCTATGTTCACGCCGACACTCGCCGAGAGCTGAATTAGCTGGGTGGAATAAAACTGGGATAACGTAGAAAAGAATCCTATTTTGTGGATAATGGAAAGGGGATGGGAGGTATATGTTTAGTAACTCGTATCTCTTATTGCTACGGGAATATTACCGTTGCTAATTATCGCTGCTAAATTTTTAAACATTCAATCAGTTCTGGGCTAGAGGGATGGTTTTTAGCTAAGTGATCTATAAAGTACCTTCCTAGCTGCAGTCAGATCATGAGGGAAATTATGTGTATAAGATTTTATGTGCTATCAGAGTGACAAAAAGGTGCTACGATAAAAGTCACTGTCTTTGCTCCGTCAAGACGTTTCGCGTCCAAAATCTAAATACCGTTTTCATATCACTCTAGCAATAATCTCAGGTGGGCGTAAATCAAAGATATATAGGAACACTTTTAAAAAATAAGAAATATGACAAATTCGAGCTGGTGTTTTGGTGCTTGCTTTTGAATTTGAAGGCATGCCTGGTCAACACTTTGCAAAGGTGCCACCAAGACACGAAATTCGTGGCATTAAATGCTTGTCACTGATGAGTTCTCACATCAGGATTGTTACTTGACATAACTAAACCCTAGTTCCTCAACAACGGCTAGTTTCACACGTCAAATGGTTTGCATAAAACACACTTCTATAGTAAAATCGTTACACAGTCTTCAGATCAGCAAGATGTCATCGACCAGCACCATGCTGTCTATTCTCTTCAGGCATCCATCTATCAGTTCTGGAATATCTTCCAAAGAAATAATGCGCGCCAGCCACGGAATAAAATAACTTGGATGTGAATCTTTTCTTGTGCACAGGGCGAAAATTGAATGGATGTGCTGCTGGTTGCTCAGGGAAGCCGATGCACACACAGTTTAAATTAATATTGAATTGCACAGGCAAAAATACAAAATCTATTTTATATGAGGAGATTATGTGACAATGACGAATGACCCGGTATTGGATCAGTCTGACATGTCCTGGAAACATTATCTTTGTGGAAATAATCGTTTGAAATGCACCAAATATGACCAGGTATTTGTCTTTTTCCATATTTCTTCATGCATCATATCTATCGGTGACGGTATACATCCGTGTCGGTTGGTAAAAAGAAATGGTATATTAATTGACGAGGCTGTGAGATGGGCAGATGCCTTCTGTCGCAGGCGTCGTAGATTATTTCCGATGAGGATCATGACGTTTGTGAAATGTTATCAAGTTTGAATAAATACACTTGATAATTCTGGTATCTTTCATAAGATTGTCTTCTCGAATACCAGTAATGAAGTGTACGCAGGGGAAACAAATAGAAACACGTTCTGCTTGATCACATGATAAGTTAGATGATCGAATGTTATCAATATCGTTTCCTGCTATATATACATATAGTGTACTAGCGATATGTATATATAGTTTATATAGCAGCTTTTGCGGTAGCGAAAATAGACAAAAGCAGGAAAAGAATAATCACTTCACATTTCCGTTATCGACAATCAACCCTTAAATCACTTCCACATTTTTCCGATTCAAATCTAGAATAAATAGCTTTTGTGTGAGGCTTTCCCGTATATTGAATAGGCAAACATTGATTGACTTCATGCAAGGCTGCACAAGGCAATCGATACACAAAACCTTAAGATTAACCCTCTAATTCGGGTGTAGGAGAAGAAGCAGGTTCTCTTTTGTACGATTTGGTTGTCCATGACTTCAGTTGAATT
Source organism: Hanleya hanleyi (assembly GCA_036873755.1). Taxonomy (NCBI): domain Eukaryota; kingdom Metazoa; phylum Mollusca; class Polyplacophora; order Lepidopleurida; family Hanleyidae; genus Hanleya; species Hanleya hanleyi. Next base: position 195,633 of record JAVTVY010021036.1, on the reverse strand, counting down.
TTATTCAAGATAGAGATTCAAGTATTAGAGGGGCCGTTTGGGGATGTCACACATGAACAGCTACAACAAAAGCTTGGCTGAGATGTAAATCGTCATTTTTGGTTCTTGGGATGTTTTAGATATGCAAACAGAATATTGGCCTATAGGGTCATATGACTTGTCAGGACTCCGGTATCTTCTTCCAACCCCTTTAAATGTTGGGTTTAATTACATTAGTTTGGAATTAAACTTCAGAACCAAAAGTGATGTTCATGTCGACATCTTGAATAATATGACCACACGATCAAACAAAAACATGATGATCGTCTGACTTTGATATGAGAGCAGGCGAAAGATTCTTCCAAATTACCCAGTTAAATATAAAAAAGATCGATTGAATCTGGTTCGATTTTCTGAATACTTCAGAACACTTTTCTTTTCTGTGGATACTTCAAATTCTTCACATGAACAGCTGCAGTAAATGCGCGGCTGGGATACTAAGGCTACGTCCGAGAATCCACCGTATTCTCGGATCTGAATGTCAGGTGCCGACGGAAACTTATGCTTGCTTTTTAGTTGCCAGACTTCCCCACCTCTTGCATATCGCTCCAAGTTATTACCTGTATATGGTAGGATTCTGTTGATGGACTGTTAGTCCCCGAGGCCAGCCCTCTGTACATGTCATTCGACAAATATATGTAGGTTTATTGTTTTCGTGGGAAATATAAGTCCTACGACGTCGGAAATTACAGGTTAGCTTTTTGGGGTATTGCTTCATTTACTAGGATTACCCGATGTTGCGGCGTTCACTCCATCAAATGTACACGATGCTCATCCAATAAAATCAGATGAGGAAATTGTTTGAACTGATCTTTCATCACAGCTGCCGAGCTAGCGTACCTTATTCCGATTAAGCCGGTGCTAGAGGCTGTGTGGATACTTCATAATCTCCACATGAATAGCTGCAATAAAAGCGCGGGTGAGATACTAAGGGAGAGATACTATTATGGGGATACCCAGCTTCGACATGAATAACCGCGATATTGATTTCAGGACATTGATATGACAGAAGTGACATCGAGGACAATATCTGGTATCGTAATATAATGACAAATATCCGTGTACAACTTCCATGTTTGTATTGCACACTAGATTGCAAGAACTATATTACCTGTACCTTTTTCACGAAGTCTGGTATACGGTTATTTGAGAGATCCAATTAAGCAGTCGTCTGAGACAAGTACTCATACTCGGCCGGTAACGGTGCGCCTTATTGAGTTAGGTACGTGGTGTGAAGGAAGATTAACAGAGGGTCACTCAATCTATTAAGAGGCACTTCCCGAAGGCACAAGGCAAGCAATGTCTGGTTTTGTTTCTGCATCAGTGCATTTTCCATTACAACGATTCCTCTTTGTCGACTTTATATTCACGACCGGTTGGAATCTCATTCCCTGAAATGTTTTTCGTCACTCAGGTGTTGTATTGGTATAGGTTAATTAGATCTACTTGGCCGTGAAATGGCATCAAGCCAGAAAACAAAGAGATTGGTATTTCCGCCACATTGATCGTGTTTCCTATTGTATATTGTTGTCCGCCATCAACCTACGAGCTTTCCTCATATGGCACATCTCTTCCTGAATAGCATTTGTTAGAGTTTGCAAGACACGCAGAGACACTGTAGGATCGTGTGAACAAAAAATGTATTGGTCATTGTTCGCAAAGACAAACGCTATGGGGAGCGCTACTTGAATATATTCCACATTTTGAAAATTTCCCAGAATTTCCTTTCTTTTGGCAAAACGTCATAATTGGCACATATGATAACAATCACCTGATTGATTATATAGCAAACATGTTATTGATGAATACGGTTTTGTGGTAATGATCTTGGGTGTCACCCGATGATCAGCGATTGATATTTTGCTGTTCTGGTTTGACGTGGTTTGACTCAAAATATGAAAGTTTGTGAAGTGAAAATAAAACGGGATAATGGAATGTGCCCAAAACACCCAACACAGACGTTTCCTTCGTGATACGTTTGACGAGATATAGATCTCCAGTCAATTTCAAGGTCTACATCATGCAGATTGTGCAAGGATTATTGTTTGACTTTCAATTATCCTGTAAGAAACAAGATTAAAGCATTTGAATTCCGAGCGTTTTAGAAATCACTACGCATCCCTGGTCTTAACGTTTATCTCATTAATCTGTCCATGGAAGAGCTAATGATCAATCAGTGTTGTCTATTATGTCAAATGAATTCAAGTGATCTGGTGTAGTCTCCCGTGTGTAAGGGCATTAAGACATGTCCACCCAGTCGATGAAGATGTACTGCCCCAGGTACCAACAAATCACTATCTGGATTGGTTTCCGCACCAGTATCTTACATCCGCTAACGTTTGCTGTTGGAATCTCGTTTCGCCAGTCCTTTTAGACATCCGGATATGGTATCGGGTTAACTGTAATCAGATGTACTTGTTTCTGATTGGTGTGAAAATTGAGGGATTGGCACTGTTTCCATATACCATTACAGCTTATATTTATTTGGGTATCGGACTTCTTTCTCGCCAACAATATGGGTTTATAAAACTAATATTCCGTGGTAAATCAAAATTCAATGATTCAATACATTTAGCTTTGAAAAAGTTGGAAGTATCTCCAACGAAACGTCAGCTCCACGGTAATAAAAAAGTTGTTATCCATAGAATAGCCTTGTGTTATATACGCCGACTTGTAAATGCCTATCAAAGAAACAAAATTCAATGGTCAGTGGAGCCAAGTAAAATTCTGAATCCCAGGATAACAAACTATTATAGAAACTGTGAGTGGTTGGCTGATCGTCGGATGTACCAAATCAAAGGTAATGATATCTTGAGGGTTAAACTTTGAGTATCTCAATGTACGGTTCACTTCGTCCTAATGAAAAAAGATGTCAAACGTGTTCAATCGTCTGGGATAGACTTCTCATGTCACATGTTCTGTATACAATTTTTATCTGAGAACATATATATTTGTTCACAACACATAGGAACTGCCAGCTTAAATATCATGTTTGTTTATGGTATACGAGCACAATTTTCCCCGAAGAACTGACATTACAACATAATGAATGTCCGTCATATGTTATTATTGCCTTGATTCATGATATTCCCTGGTTTGATAATTGCCTTTGTTTGGCCATATATAAACGGAGGTTATCTGCCTGCAATTAAAGTTTGGGAATGAAGAGCCCCCTTCAGAATGGCCTCAATATACGCTACTAAAAAAAGTATAATTACCATACATTTGATGCAGTAGGAAATACTTGCGAAGGACGCTTAAATGTATGTGAAATGTATGGTAAAGGATTGCTACAATCACTTACAATACATTTCCCATACTTAAGAGCGACTTTCGCAAGCAATTCCTACAACATCAGATTTATGGTAAATAAAACGTTTTGTACATACTTGTTTTGGAAAACATATTCGAACTTTCTGGATCGAAGATATGATTAAACAAGGCAGCAAGGAGGCGCTGAAGTGGTTTGTTTCCTTTTAACTATTTTCTCGTCGCCAGAAATCGAATCAGCATTTCTCACCTTGAAGCGCAGTCGAGGTATAACCCGCTTTTAATTCCATGTAAACGTAAAATTAATGAAAAAGGATCGTCCATTTGCGCTTTCCCAAACGATACCTCGACCCGCGCATCAAAGGTTTAGATTCATTTGAATTACCTTATATAACTAACGCTTCACTGGCTTATTGTGCTTAAATTGTATTGCCTTGCAATTCCCGCGTCACCGGGGAAATCAAAATCAGCCATTAAATAATTGATTGTCGATTTTTTATGATCTATATTTCTTGAAAGCCTGTAAAAATCGCATTAACCTCGGAACAGTTGAATGCCAGAATGGGTAAGGCGGAAATCCTTATTGATTCTCCACTTGACCTGGCCTAATGCTTTCTGGTTATCCTAATTATGTAACCTATGTTCACCGCCGACACTCGCCGAGAGCTGAATTAGCTGGGTGGAATAAAACTGGGATAACGTAGAAAAGAATCCTATTTTGTGGATAATGGAAAGGGGATGGGAGTTATATGTTTAGTAACTCATATCTCTTATTGCTACGGGAATATTACCGTTGCTAATTATCGCTGCTAAATTTTTAAACATTCAATCAGTTCTGGGCTAGAGGGATGGTTTTTATCTAAGTGATCTATAAAGTACCTTCCTAGCTGCAGTCAGATCATGAGGGGAATTATGTGTATAAGATTTTATGTGCTATCAGAGTGCTACGATAAAAGTCACTGTCTTTGCTCCGTCAAGACGTTTCGCGTCCAAAATCTAAATACCGTTTTCATATCACTCTAGCAATAATCTCAGGTGGACGTAAATCAAAGATATATAGGAACACAGGCTAGATCAATGAAAGAGCGAAATGGTCATCAAAGGAAGTTCCAATGATGCAATAAATCCATATATCCATGGACCTGAATATGATTGTCAGCAACGGTTGTGAGAACAGGGGCGACCAACAGTTTTGAATGACACCCAGTGGGAAGACAGCATGGTGGCCCTGTCTTTGAATTGTTATCATGGCAAGTATTCTTTGATCAGATGAAATTCCTCTTCCTCCCAAGTGAAAGCTTTAGCTTTGACTGTGCATGTTATATGAACATGAATGCCGAGTTTACATTACAAGATGTCCGTGTGAACCATATACTGGGATGTCTGTCTATGTGTATGAGGTCATGGTTACCATCACTACACAAAATTGTTTATTTATCATACAGTTTATGTTGAAGGAAATGCTTACGAAGGTTGCTTAAATTCATAGGAAATGTATGGTAAATTAATATATCAAACATTTAACATATATTTCCCATACATTTGAGCGACCTTCCCAAGCGTTTCTCCCCACATGGTAAATACGACTCTTTGTGTATTACATGGAAGTACCCACAATGGATGAATCTTGCGTAGTAACCATGTACCATTTTGTAGAGTGTAAATATTCTGCCGATTCCAGTTGTTGCGCCTTCGACAGACAGATTTGGACAAACCCTTCATAGAATTCAACGTCTGATATTTGAAGACAAAGCTCATTGAGATAATGATTGAAATTGACGAGTTGTCCGCAGGCTCTGGCAAATTCTATGTGAAAAAGTACACGCCCTTGTTACACATTGCCACTAACCCTACCTCTTGATGTATAGTCGAGGAGAGGGAAAACTGATTTTGTATGTTTCGAGTGACCCGCCCATATATGACGTTCCATCCGGACTGAAAAAGTTAAAAGTATTTGCGTGAAAACGCTTTTCCGTCTGGAAAATAATATCTGGGTCAATTTAATATCTATGAATGGATTTATTTCTTAAATGTTACGGACTGTCCTAACGTGACTTTACCCATCCGGCAGAAATATGCGATGATTGGTTTCAAGGAACCGTAGGCACAATGTGATTAGACAAGCACATTCTACTCACTACCCATAGAAACTTGCCGGATTACATGTTTTGCAGCCGTGAGCACTTGTTTCGATTATTTGGATTGTGCTTTCAACATCAATCTGGCTAGCTTCAAACACAGTTGGGAAAGGGGCATTAGTAAATAATCTTCCAGGTGTAATTTCGCGGTTACAGTTGGTTTCGGAGTAAGCTGTGTAACGTGTGACTACTTCGGAGGAATGCAGACGGAATAAGCATGACTATCCAATACCCAAGAAAATTTCATGCCACGAAAGCAATAGATTGTATGGCTTTAGTAAACACAATTTCCAGCAGTTATCCGATATTTATACCAGAGTAAGAGTGCTACACCTACTGTATTGACGCGCTATTGAATTGTCGAACTTTATCTATACACCATGCAAACATATTGTGACTGGTGACCTTGATGTGGTGAGTGATAAGGATCTGAAATTACTCCTGATGAAAGGACCTAAATATAGAGAGCCGAGAAGAATAAATCTGAAGGCGGACCAGAAGATAGTCCTGTCTGCATTAGAACAGTACGTTATTGATTGGTCTAAGCGAGAAAAAGTTGAACCTACAGTACTCGCTGATTGGCTGGACCTCACCAAGAGCAAGGTCGTTGAAACAATCCGCCATATTGACAGAAGTTCTCTTCCCCTAGCAAAACAAGTACTGAGAAACCTCAATTCGCAAGAAGTTCTAGCAAATCTCCAGAGTAAATTCGTCATAGTCCCAGCAGACAAAGCTCCGAATAATATAATATTCATATGTAAATATTACTATTACCAGGTGCTGGTTAAAGAATTGAGTGTAGACATATCTTCATCAAATACGTCTACTTACTCCCAAACTGCATTTACTCTGGAAGATTTATTTAACAATCACAAAAAGTTTCTCAGGGAAAGAGGTATTTGTCTTCCAACCAATCATAGCGACATACCAAAAATATATTGGACTCCCAAAATGCATAAATCACCATACAAAGCTAGATTCATAGCTGGTTCTAGAAGCTGCACCACCAAGCTTCTTTCAACCCTATTGACGAGGGCCCTTCAGGAGGTAAAGCATTTTGGGAAAGGTATTGCGCCACTATTTTCAAGAACTCTGGCGTTGAATGTATGTGGATATTGAAAAACTCAAAATGTCTTACGGAAGAACTTGATGCTAAAGGTCACATACCGTACAGACATGTATCCACATGGGATTTCTCGACTCTCTATACTACAATCCTTCATGAGGACCTTATTGACCGTATAAGTTCATTAATAGTATCTGTGTTCATGAAAACTGATCGTAGATATATTAATGTCGGAAGCCATAAAGCATTCTTTAGCTCGACTACATGCAAGAGATATCATTCATGGGATGTTTCTTTGTTTATAGAGTTGCTTGAATTTCTCATTAAAAATATCTATGTGAAATTTGGCAACATAATATATCAGCAGCATATAGGTATTCCAATGGGTACTAATTGTGCACCCCTGTTGGCTGACCTGTATCTGTTCTCTTATGAATATGACTATATGCAGGCGCTTTCAAAACCGATCCATTCAAAGCCCGTTCCTTCTCATTCACCAAACGCTATATAGACGATCTTCTCGCTGTGGATAATCGCTATATAAATGACGCAGTGAAGGATATATATCCACCTTCACTGGATTTGAAGGAAACTACAGATAGCCCTACAGGCACATCTATTTAGATCTCTATCTCTATAAAAATGAAGCGGGCATTCTCTCTCGTCGACTTTATGACAAAGAGATGATTACAATTTCGACATCGTAAACTATCCCTTTCTGGACAGTAATATTCCAGTGGGACCTGCATATGGCGTATACATATCTCGCTTAGTAGCATTTGCTAGATCCTGTGTTAAATGTGACGATTTTAATCAACGTCACAAAACATTGTTGCAGAAACTTATAAAACAGGGCTATTCCACCAAGCGCCTCCACTCAAAGTTTCTCAAATTTGGCGATACATATCGCATGCTGATAGCAAAATACGAACGTAGCGTGCAAGATCTATGGGGCTACGTTTCGTAACATGTGTCTAATTCCGCTTAACTGGGGCTAGGGGCCGTATGAGCCCATGTACTTCAAGATCCTCATGGTACTCATATGAACAGTCACAATCAAAGCGTGACTGAGGTACATCATTTTTAGATGACGACTCTATAACGAATATTATGGATTAAGAATACTGATCAGCGATACGGATTTGATATTTTGGAACATCATGATGTCTTGCCGGCATCATTGAAAACTGTTGACCGCTTCTCTCTTGCAGGAAACAAGCCTATGTTTATGTATACTTTTGTCTTTTTGAATTTGGTGCTAATACTGTTATATGGAAATGGAATAGGTCTTTGGATTATGGACGCGGATATTCTCTAATGGACGACGGCTGGATTATGAATGACGGACTAGACGCTTGTAATTGAGTCATATCGAATCGAATTGAATATTTTGTAACACTTTGTATTCTACACCTTAGAACACTTTTCCATTGCATGTAGGGAATGCAAATAGTAACGAAAGACTATACAGTTTCGTGAACGATGATGAAAGCGGTCAAAATTTTGAAGGATACCAACAAAGACATCGTGATATCACTGTGGCTAAATCGTGACCAATGTCGCGAGTATATCATTTATGATGAAGATACTAGAAACATGATTTATTGTGAACTTCCGACTGCTTCTGAATTCTCTTATAGATGTTTCGATTATTAGTCTAGGATAGAGTCTCAATTCTTAGCATCCTGTAGAAAGCATAAAAAAAATCATGCTTTAAAAAAATAAGAAATATGAACAAATTCGAGCTAGTGTTTTGGTGCTTACTTTTGAATTTGAAGGCATGCCTGGTCAACACTTTGCAAAGGTGTCACCAAGACACGAAATTCGTGGCATTAAATGCTTGTCACTGATGAGTTCTCACATCAGGATTGTTACTTGACATAACTAAACCCTAGTTCCTCAACAACGGCTAGTTTCACACGTCAAATGGTTTGCATAAAACACACTTCTATAGTAAACTCTGTACACGATCTTCAGATCAGCAAGATGTCATCGACCACCACCATGCTGTCTATTCTCTTCAGGCACCCATCTATCAGTTCTGAAATATCTTCCAAAGAAATAATGCGCGCCAGCCACGGAATAAAACAACTTGGATGTGAACCTTTTCTTGTGCACTGGGTGAAAATTAATGAATGTGCTGCTGGTTGCTCAGGGAAGCCGATGCACACACAGTTTAAATTAATATTGGATTGCACAGGCAAAAATACAAAATCTATTTTATATAAGGAGATTATGTGGCAATGACGAATGACCCGGTCTTGGATAAGGCTGACAAGTCCTGGAAACATTATCTTTGTGGAAATAATGCATTTGAAGTGCACCAAATATGACCAGGTGTTTGTCTTTTTTCATATTTCTTCCTGGATGCATCAGATCTATCGCTGACGGTATACATCCGCGTCGGTTAGTAAAACGAAATGGTATTTTAATTGGCGAGGCTGTGAGATGGTCAGATGCTTTCTGTCGCAGGCGTCGTGGATTATTTTCCGATGAGGATCACACGTTTCTGAAATGTTATAATGTTTGAAAAAAATACACTTGATAATTCTGGTATCTTTCATATGATTGTCTTCTCGAATACCATTTATGAAGTGTACGCAGGGGAAACAAACAGAAACACGTTCTGCTTGATCATATGATAGGTCAGATGATCGAATGTTATCAATGTCGTTTCCTGCTATATATACATATGGTGTATATATAGTTTATGTAGCAGCTTTTGTAGGAGCGAAAATAAATACAGAAAAGCAGGAAAAGAAGGTTCACTTCACATTTCCGTTATCGACAATCAACCCTTAAATCACTTCCACATTTTTCCGGTTCAAATCTAGAATGAAATAGCTTTTGTGGGAGCCTTTCCCGTATATTGAATAGGCAAACATTGATTGACTGCATACAAGGTTGCACAAGGCAACCGATACACAAAACCCTCTAATTCGGATGTAGGGGAAGAAACAGGTTCTCTTTTGTACGATTTGGTTGTCCATGACTTCAATTGAATTTTATTCAAGATAGATTAATTATTATAGGGGCCGTTTGGGGATGTCACACGTGTACATCTACAACAAAAGCTTGGCCTTTTTGGTTCTTGTGATGTTTTAGATATGCAAACAGAATATTGGCCTATAGGGTCATATGACTTGTCAGGACGCCGGCATCTTCTTCCAACCCCTTTAAATGTTGGGTTTAATTACATTAGTTTGGAATTAAACTTCAGAACCAAAAGTGTTGTTCGTGTGGACATCTTGAATGACATGACCACACGATCAAACAAAAACATGATGATGGCCTTTGATATGAGAGTAGGCGAAGGATTCCTCCAAATTACCCAATTAAATATAAAAAAGGTCGATTGAATTTGGTTCTGTTTTCTGAATACTTCACAACCCGTTTCTTTTCTGAATACTTTTCTGTGAATACTTCAAATTCTCCACATGATCAGCTGCAATAAATGCGCAACTGGGATACTAAGGCTACGTTCGAGAATCCACCGTATTCTCGGATCTGAATGTGAGGTCCCGAGGGAAACTTATGGTTGCTTCTTTCCCCACCTCTTGCATATCGCTTGAATTTATTACTTGTATATGGCAGGATTCCGGTGTTGGACTGTTCGTAACCGAACGTTCCTGTATATGGATGCTTCTTATTCGCCAGACGTCGACAATTTTATCCACCGCTTGCATATCGCTCCAAGTTATTAACTGTATATGGTAGGATTCAGTTGATGGACTGTTAGTCCCCGAGGCCGGTCCTCTGTACATATCATTCGACAAATATATGTAGGTTTATTGTTTGTGTGGGAAATATAAGTCGTACGACGTCGGAAATTATAGGTTAGTTTTTCTGGGTATTGCTTCATTTACTAGGATTACCCGATGTTGTGACGTTCATTTCATCAAATGTACACGATGCTCATCAGATGAGGTACTTGTTTGAACTAATCTGTCATCACAGCTCCCGAGCTAGCGTATCTTATTCCGCTTAAGCCGGTGCTAGAGGCTGTGTGGATACTTCATAGTCTCCACATGAACAGCTGCAATAAAAACGCGGGTGAGATACTAAGAGAGAGATACTATTTAGGGGATACTCGGCTTCGACATGAATCACCGCGATGTTGATTTCAGGTCATCGATATGACAGAAGTGACGTCGAGGACAATATCTGGTATCGTAATGTAATGACAAATATCAGTGTACAGCTTCCATGTTTGTAATGCACACTAGATTGCAAGAAATCTATTACCTGTGCCCTTTTCACGAAGTCTGGTATACGGTTATTCGGATACCGAATGTATTGGCTAACACCCCCGCTTGCCAGAGATCCAATTAAGCAGTCGTCTGAGACAAGTACTCGTACCCGGGCTATTATACAATGGTAACGGTGCGCCTTGTTGAGTTAGGTACGTGGTGTACAGGAAGATTAACAGAGGGTCACTCAATCTATTAAGAGGCACTTCCCGAAGGCACAAGGAAAGCAATGTCTGGTTTTGTTTCTGCACCAGTGCATTTTCCATTACAATGATTCCTCTTTGTCGACTTTATGTTCATGACCCATCGGAATCTCGCTTCCCTGAAGTGTTTTTCGTCACTTAGGTGTTGTATTGGTATACATGTAGGTTAATTAGATCTACTTGGCCGTGAAATGGCATCAAGCCAGAAAACAAAGAGACTGGTATTCCCGCCACATTGACCGTGTTTCCTATTATATATTGTTGTCAGCCATCAACCTACGGGCTTTCCTCATATGGTACATCTCTTCCTGAGGGAGGGGGGAGGGAATTTGGCTTAATGTCACACTCAAGTTTGTTTCACTCATATGGAGACAGTCAGTTTGGTTGGTGGAGGAAGCCGGAGTACCCGGAGAGAACCACCGCCCTTCGGCAAGTAACTGACAAACTTTCACACATGGACCAGCTGGGCTCGAACCCGTGCCGGTTTAGCGGTGCGAGGCTAGCGGTCACCAGTGAAGCTCCTTAGACCACTCGGCCACCGAGGGCCCCATCTCTTCCTGAATATCATTTGTTAGAGTTTGCAAGACACGCCGAAAGATTGGAAGGCCGTGTGAGCAAAAACAAATACTGGTCATTGTTCGTATAGACAAACGCTATGAGGGACGCTACTTGGATATATTCTACATTTTGAAAACTCCCACAATTTCCTTGCTTTCGGCAAAATGTCATAAATGACACATATTGCAATTTCAAGATATGAATTTTATTTGTGAATACAGTTTTGTCGTAATGAACTTGGATGTCACCCGATGACCAGCGATTGGCATTTTGCTGTACTGATTTGAGTTGGTTTGATTCAAAATATGAAAGTTTGTGCAGTGAAAATAAAGCAGGGGTATGAAATGTGCCCAAAACACCCAACCACAACACAAACGTTTTCGTCGATAAGTTTGACGAGATATAGACATCCAGTTAAATTTCAAGGTCTACATCATGCAGATTGTGCTTGGATTTTTTTTTTTCGTTTGAGTTTCAATTACCCTGTAAGAAACAATTAAGGTTATAGCATTCGGATTCCGAGCGTATTAGAATTCATCACGCATCCCTGGTCCTAACGTTTCCCCCATTAATCTATCGGTGAAAGAGCTAATGATCAATCTGTGTTGTCTATCATATAAAATTAATTCAAGTGATCTGGTTTATTTTCCTATATATACGGGCATTAAGACGTGTTCCCCCAGTCGATGAAGATGTATTACCCCAGGTGATAACAAACCACCATCTGGATTGGTTTCCGCACCAGAACCTTACATCCACTCACGTCAGTTGCCTCTTCATCTACATGCTGTTGGAATTTCGTTTCGCCAGTCCTTCTAGACATCCGAATATAGTATTGGGTTAACGGTAATCAGATGTACTGCTTCCCGAGTGGTATGGAAATTGAGAGATTGGCACCGCTTCCGTATACCATTGCAGGTTATAAATATTTATTTGGCTATCAAAATTCTTTCTTGTCAATATATATATATATGTCTATAAAACTAGTGTTCCGTGGTGGAATGGTCAGTGGAGCAAATTGAAATTGTGGACGCCATAATGAAATTCTGTGATTAGCTGGATGTCGTCCAATTTTATCCACAATCCAATAAAAATACCGTATTTATTTTTGAAAATTTGAATTGACCAATCAGATGTTTTGAATTTGGATATTGAAGTGCTGGAATCGACTTCGTGATGACTAAAACCGTGTATTAATACAATCTTGTCATGATTTTGGGAGATAGGGAAGAATCGTGTATTCCCATTCGCGCCACAAAGTCAGCATCATCGTGTCAACAGTCAAAATGATAAGATAATGTAACGTTTGTGCATGATAGTTATGTTTTTTTACACATTGTGAATCAAAAATCAATAAGTTCAATGTGTTTGACTGTGGTTATATTTATCACACAGCATACCAGAGTGTGCAGGTGTTTCTCTTTAGACAGTATAAGATCCAAGTTGTACTTGAGTACGCGACACTGATTAGCAAATGGGCCCACGCACCCTCGATCGCTCAACTAAATACTTCCAGTTTTGTCACCATTGAAACGGAACCTCTTAACTGTCGGAAATTCACTCACTGGTGGGTGCTCACAGGAAATGTACTCCTGCATTGGCGAGTTTGCCCTTTCATCGAGTTATCTCAATTTCCTATCTGTTAAGCAATAATCCAACAGATTTTAGTCAATCAGATCAGGATAGTGTCATTACGTAATATTTTGCATATGCAGAGGGAAATAAATAAAAAAAATAACAAATTGCAGATTTATTTATATTCCTGTATATATAATGCGTGTATGTGGAAAATGTTCTTATTTTATCTTTTATCAATCTAGATTCTCGTAAAAAAATTGAAAGAACTAAATAGTGTTTGTAGTATGACCTCGAAAACGAAAAGTTGAATCGCGTTAGCATGGTCAATTGGCCACTGTGGACATTTTCCCCGATTTTCTGTCTCTGTGAACTAATTAACGACATACTAGTATTTGAAATAACATAATTTTAAGAACTTCCAGTTAGATGCGGGGAAGGGGTGTTCCGTGCCTATAGACGTTATTTTTTACATATTATGACTTTGTACCATGCAGCCGTCGTTAGTGTAGTTTAAAAAACAAATTAACAAGGATATTTGAAGGCTAAAATTTCTCAAACCGCTCAATGTAAGTTCAAATTATTATGTTGCAGTAAATAGAAAAATAAAACCGTCTCTTAATTCTAATGAATACGTTTCAGAAATTATATACACCTCTTGGTTTGTTTATATATAGTAATATAATTGAGCATAAACTGGCAAGATGTCGAAATCTCATTGCTAGGGATACTGGAAAGTTAAGTCAGTATGTTTTGAATGGCATTTGATATTCGACCTCAATAAAGCGTTCGACTACAAACACCCTCTATGTTAAAACTGTGCCAAGACTAATTAAAGACGCATTTTGTCTTGAAATCCTTTTAGAAGTTAAGAATCCGTGTGGACACGTTGCGTTTCTCGTCTGTACATTATGTTGTGTTGGCGAAAAACGTCGTGGATCATGAATTGCCCTCACTTTATGGCTCAGTACCTCGCATAAATTTTATTTGAGTTTAGGAAAATAAAATGCCTCAAAATCTCTCCCATGTGACGTCACAGTGCTTCGATGCCAAACACAATGTTTTCACTCTAGTGTTGGACAATATTACAAGAACAATAACTGATATATGGTTCGTGATTTCCTATTTGTGGTTTGTGTTGAGCTCGATAGAGGTGACGCGATAAAGGTGTACACAGAAGATAATTGGGCTTGTCAAAGGAGTTGGCTGAGAGACTGTGTGGGTTGCAATATACTTCTAAAATCAGAACTTACTCCTAAGAGAATGACACTACGTTAGGTTTTGGGGGGACTTATTCCGGCAAAACATCACTGTAGATAATAGAATTCCAATGCAGGTAAATTATCTATCAAAGCTCATCCAATAAAAAATATGTTTAGGATGTTCACGAAATCTTCAAAGAAAACATTCGAAGGGCTATTCAAATTCACAAAGAGAGTTGTTGATGTGTCCATGGTCGACACTGCGAGGCCTGTGTCAATATGGGAACTGTGAGACCTGCTTCAATATGAGAACTGCGAGACCTGAATCAATATGACAACTGCGAGACCTGCGTCAATATGAGACTGTGAGGCCTGCGTCAATACGAGAACTGCGAGACCTGAGTCAATATGACAACTGCGAGACCTGCGTCAATATGAGACTGTGAGGCCTGCGTCAATGCGAGAACTGCGAGGCCTGCGTCAGTATGAGAACTGCGATACCTGCGTCAGTATGAGAACTGCGAGACCTGCGTCAATAAAATGTAGCCAAGACCATCCACACGAGACTCGGATAACCCCAACATTCGGACAGGCAGGAAATGAAATAATATATATGGTATAAACAGATCCTAGGTTCCTGCAATGCAAGACAGAAGAGATTAGCCGTTTAACCTGATATTCACGGCCTCAATAATCTCATACTGGTATCACTCAATCATAGTACATGTGATATTGCATTCAATAAAATCAATACTGGAAATACGAGAAATATTATGGTATCATACTCCCGTGCCATCCATTGAAAATCGACTACATACACTTGTCGTACTATTTAACAATCATTTTAGGTCATTTCTCTTGATGTCCATGTTTTCCAGTCAAGAGAAAATAAAAACGATCCACTGAATCATTCAAAGTGTTGAAATGGATGTAACAAATAAAAAGTAGTGATAGCGTAATAAAATTTGTATATCTCACTTCACCATGCACATCCTCTCAGAAGTTAAAAGACACCAAACCGGTTCAATCATCTGGGACAGACTTCTCATATCACTCCTTTGGTACACAATTTTCGTCTGAAACATATATATTTTTCGCATGTCATAGAAAACTGCTAGCTTAAATATGTTTTGTAACTGTATATCCAATACTAGCATTATACGAACATCGTTTTCTCGGAAAAACTGATGATTAAAATCTAATGAATTTCCAGCATCTTTTGTTATCGGCTTTATGCTGTTTATGCCGTGGCTTTGTTTTCCTATATATGAAAAAAGATTATCTGCCTTCAACTGGATTGGCCTCCATGGAAACATGTTAGAAAACATATTGGGAGAGTTGGGACTGAAGATGTGGTTAGCCAAAGCAGCCAGGGGGCGCTGAAATGGTTTTTGTTGTCTTTTAACTATTTCCTCGTTGCCAGAAATCAAATCAGCATTTCTCACCTTGATGCGCAGTCGAGGAAAAACTCTCTTTCAATACCATGTAAACGTAAAATTAATGAAAATGGATCGTCCATTTGCGCTTTTCCAAAGGATACCTCGACCCGCGCATCAAAGGTGTTGATTCATTTGAATTGCCTTATATAACTAACGCTTCACTGGCTTATTGTGCTTAAATTGTATTGCCTTGTAATTCCCGCGTCACCGGGGAAATCAAAATCAACCATTAAATAATTGATTGTCGATTTTTTATGATCTATATTTCTTCAAAGCCTGTAAAAATCGCATTAACCTCGTAACAGTTGAATTGCAGAATGGGTAAGGCGGAAATCCTTATTGATTCTCCACTTGACCTGGCCTAATGCTTACTGATTATCCTAATTATTTAACTTATGTTCATCACCGACCCTCACCGAGAGCTGAATTAACTGAGTCGAATAAAACTGGGTTTACGTAGAAAAGAATCATATTTTGTAGATAATGGGAAGGGTATGGGAAGTATATGTTTAGTATCTCACATCTCTTATTGGTACAGAAATATTACCGTTGCTAATTATCCTGGCTAAATTTAAAACATTTGTGAACACTGGATGAAAGGCAGTCAGTTCTGAGATAGTGATTTGGTTATTAGGTAAGTAATCTATAAAGTACCTTCTCTGCTGCAGTCAGATCATGAGAGTAATTATGTGTATAAGAGTTGTGCTATCAGAGTGAAAAAGAAGTGCTACAATAAAAGTCATTGTCTTTGATCCGAAAAGACGTTCCGCGCACAAAATCTAAATACCGTTTTCATATATCCCTAACAAGTTCAAGCGGGCGTAAACTAAAGAAATGTAGGAACACAGGCTAGATTCTTGCAAGAGAGAGATCGACAACAGAAGAGTTTCCCGTGATGCCAGCCCAGTGAAAAGACGACATTGTGACCCTGTCTAACTTATGTATACTATGGTTGTCTTTTTGAGTTTGGTGATAATGCTGTTATATGGAATATGGAATAGGTCTTTGGATTATGGACGCGAATAATATTTGATGGACGACGGCTGAGTAATGAATGACGGACCAGACGCTTGTAATTTGAATTGTTATCATGACAAATATTCTTTGATCAGATGAAATTCCTCTTCCTCCAAAGTGAAAGCTTTAGCTTTGATTGTGCTTGCTATATGAACACGAATGTCGAGTTTACATCACAAGATCTCCGTATGAACCATATATTGTAATGTTGTCAATATATATGAGGTCATGGTTATCATCTATCACTACCCCAAAAATTGTATTTATTATACATTTTCTGTTGTAGGAAATGCTTACGAAAGCTGCTTAAATTCATGAGAATGAATGTAGCAAACATTTAACATACATGTACATTTCCCATACACTGCATCAAATGTATGGTAAATGCGACTCTTTGTGTAGTACATGAAAGTGCCCACATTGATTGTATCTCGCGTAATAACCATGTACCATTTTTTAGAGTGCATATATATTCCGTCAATTCCAGTCGTTGCGTCTGTCGAGAAGCAGATTTAGATAAACCCTTCATATATCAACGTTTGATCTTTGAATACAAAGCTCATGGAGATAATGATTGAAATGGACCAGTTGTCCGCCGGCTCTGGCAAATTCTCGGTAGGAAAAGTACACGCCCTTGTTATAAATCTTGACGTATAGTCGATGAGAGGGAAAGCTTACTTTGTATGTGTCGAGTGACCATCTCTTATATGACGTTCCATCTGGACTGTAAAACAAAGTTTTTGTGTGAAAACGCCATGCCGCCTAGTGAATAATATCTGGGTCAATTTAATATCTATGAATAGATTTGTTTATTAAATGCTGTACGATTTTAATGCAATATCCTTTGAGGAACTAAATGTTCCTTTCATCCGTTATCGACGATTGATTTATTGCTGCCACATGAAGTTACGGACTGTCTAACAGGACTTTACCCATTCGGCAGAAATATGCGATGACTGTTTTCAATGAACCGTGGGCACAATGTCATTAGACAAGCACACTCTACTCGCTACCGATAGAAACTTGCCGCCATTACATGTTTTGAGGTCGTGAGGACTTGTTTCGATTATCTCGATTGTGCTTTCAACATCAATCTTGCTAGCTCCGAACACAGAGTTGGGAAAGGGGCATTAGTAATTAAGAAGGCGGCAGCGAAGAATCCGTTTAAAAACTTTTCTCGGTTTGACCACATCGTCCGATCTTTGTTGTCTGTGACTGAAAAACTCCACAAGAGATTCAGCGTGATACCTTCCTATCCCAAGGAAGTCTGTCAATTAAGATGTCAATTTTACTAAGTAAACAATCTTCCATGTGTAATTTCGCGGTTACAGTTGATATGCGAGTAAATAGTGTAACGTGTGACTACTTCAGAGGAATGCAGACGAAATAAGCGTGACTATCCTATACACAAGAAAATCCCGTGCCACAAATGCAATAGATTGTATGGCTTTAGTGAACTCCATTTCTAGTAGTTATTCGATATTTGCACCAGAGTAGGAGCGCTACACCTGCTGTGCTGACGCGCCATTGGGTCACAATTCATATCGAATTGAATAGTATCTCGACTTTTGTATTGTAAACCGTAAAACACTTTCCATTGCATGTTTGAATTCGAAGTGCAAATAGTAACGAAATACTATTCCGACTGCTTCTGAATTCTCTTATAGATGTTTTCCATTATTAGTCTATGATAGATATATTTGCTTTCGTCTCAATTTTTATCGTCCAATTCTTTTGGGCATTAAAAGATCATGAACAAAGTCTAACTAGTCCGTTGACACTAGCTATTAAATTTGACAGTCAAATCTGGTCAACACTTTGCAATGCTGTCTGCAGCACAGGAAATTCGTGGCATTAAATCCCTGTCAAAGGCAAGTTCTCATATCAGGATCGTTACTTGGCAGAAGTAAAACCCTAGTTCGCGAACCACGGTAACTTTTATACGTCACATGGTTTGCACCTACCGGAAAATCGTTACACTATCTTCAGATCAGCAAGATACCATCGACCAGCATCATTCTCTATCGTAACCCATCTATCAGTTCCTAAACATCTTCCAAAGAAATATGGCGCGTCAGCCACGGAACAAAATAACGTGGCTGTGAACCTTTTCTTGTGCTCTGGGTGAAGGTTGATTGGATGTGCTGCTGGCTGCTCAGGGAAACCGATGCACACGATTTTTAAATTAATATTGGATTGCACATGCAAAAAGACAAATTCTATAACGCTTGTGTCTATAAGAACTTGCTAACGGTGCAATTATTGGGTGTTTTAGCACGGTTGTGTGAAATGTACATGTGTCAAGTACAGGTGTCCATTGGGAGATTCTATTTTAGAAGGCGGGAGAGGAAGGGGACGTCTGCTTCATACAATCGAATAAACACGCAAATAAATTACGAGATGGAATAATTCTTTTTCAAGTTTAACCGCTGTTTTCATCGTGAAATTGATTAACAAAGCGTCACATGTGGACCTAAGTCCAAGTATGTTCCACAGAGCCTGGCTCAGCTGACAGTAAAACTCGCCATTTGAGAGATCACGAAAACTCGTCCACTGACATTGCCAACATCAGTGGGCGAGTTTTTTTAAGAAAGGGGAAAAAGATTGTCAAAGTTCAAAATATGTTTCCAGCCTTTCATTATAATCTTTGTTGATAATCGATTTGAGTAGTGCAATTGAATAGAAATAACGTTTTCATAGGCGTGCTCAAATGTTATTTTATGCACGGTTAGTGTGAGAAAGTTTACAAATTTTAACTTTCCCACACTAACCGTGCGTAAAATAACCATTGAGCACGCCCATGAAAACATTATTTTTTAAATCTATTTTATGTAAGGAGATTATGTGACAATGATGAATGACCCGATCTTGGGTAAACCTAACAAGTTTCATGGAAACATTATCTTTGTGGAAATAATCCATTTAAAGTGCACCAAACATGACGAGGTGTTCGTCTTTTTTCATTTTTCCTCGTGGATGCATCATATCGACCGCTGAGGCTATATAGCAGTCGTCGGTCGGTAAAATAAATGGTATTTTAATTAACTGGGCTGGGAGATGGTCAAACGCCCTGTGTCACAGGCTTCATGGATTATTTTCCGATGGGGATCATGATGTTTTTTTAAATGTTATCAAGTTTGAATAAATATACTTGATATTTCTGGTATCTTTTATATGATTGTACTCTCGAATACCAGTAATGAAGTGTACGGATGGAAACAAATCGAAACACGCTCTGCTTGGTAATATGATAGGTTGGATGACATAATGTTATCAATACTGTTTCTTGCAAAATATACATGTAACGTATATAGCAGATTGTGTGGAAGCGAAAATAGAGAAAAAGAAGAAAAGAAGATTCACTTCACATTTCCGTTATCGACAATCAACCCTTAAATCATTTCCGCATTTTCCGGTTCAACTCTGGAATTAAAAAGCTTTTGTGCGGGCCAATCTCGCATACTGAATAGACGAAAATTGATTGACTGCATCCAAGGCTGCACAAGGCAATCGATGCACAAAAACTTTAGATTAACCCTCTAATTCAGTTGTATGGGAGGAAACAGGTAAGATTTGGTCGTCAGTGAATTCAGTTGAAATTTATTGAAGATAAGTATTATTCTAGTTCAACTTCGGTCAACAATATCTGCATTCCTATTGGATATTTACTCTCCAAAGTCAATTATACCTTTTTGATATTTGGATCGTTCTGAGCCCATTTGCATGATCGAAGGTTCAAACGATACATTCAAAAGGTAAGTATATCCGTAAAAATTATGTTTTCGATACTTCTAGTTCCATGTTTAGCAGATTTCTTCTCTAATCACGCATGGAACTAATATGTTTTGTCGTCAATACGGAGTGCTATGATTTTAGAGAGAAAACGACAGGATTTCATCTGTGAAACAAAATGGCCGAAATTTACTTGTGTGCAAGATGACCTTACTGTGGCGTGATCAGAACTAGTAGAGCTTGACCAAGGTATACAAGGTGAAAGTTTCAGCTCTCTAGCCTAAGGATTAAGGAATATATAGGGATGAATTTGCAACATGACTAAAATTAACCCTACCTGGCCTGGGAGGGGCCGAAATGGCCCCCCTACCAAACTTTTTGCGCTATCTTCGGAACGGCAAGAAATGGAGAGCTGAAACTCCTTGACTTTATAGTTTATCATATTGGGGTCATTTTGAGCCTACTTGCATAATGATCACGAGCAGATGATCATGAGTAAATTCAAGATGGTGGACACCCGAGGTACCAGAAAAGTGATGTTTTTGTCATATTTCTTCAAAATTTCTGCTTTTCCGCGATGAAAAGTATTTTATTTCACATGAGATTAATATTTAATAATTTGTCATCCAGTTTTTGCGAAGAAATTGCATAAATAAAAAATTCGGAAAATCCGACCGAAAAAGCCGACCAAAAAATGCCGTTTTTGAAAATGACGTCACTGCGACGTCATCAAAGCGGTCATCTTAATTTTTTTTACATTTTTTGGTAGATCTTGACCCAAGGCTATAGTGTGTTTAGTTTCATCCCCCTAGCTCAAGGAGTGAGAAAAATAATTAGGGGGGCCATTTCGGCACCACCACCCCCCCCCCCCCACCCAGGCCAGGATACGTCCCAAAAAGCCCACGCCAGATAGGGTTAACTACAATTACGAAAAAGGAAATATGTTTCTGTTTTTCCAAAACCAAAAAACGCATACAGCTGTTAGCTTCAGCTTGAACCCATGACGCGAATTCATTTTATTTGATTCCATACCGATAGCATTGAGAACAATTTTAATACTCAAAGGACTGTGCGTTACTAACGTTACGTTAACGTTACTTTGAAATATAGATATGTTCACCGAGACCACGAACACTGTTACATGTAGTCGGAATTGCGTAAGTTGGGAATACCCTTGCCAACCAAAGACCTGATTACCACCAAAATTTGGTATGAGAGATATGCTTAGTTAAGTATAATAATGTCAGCTGAATGGGATTCGGTTTTATGAGGAAATAGCAATCGGGCGAGAAAAAAAAACAGTTTATCTTGAGATATAGCTGAAACAGAAAGAGACGGCTTCGGCTTCGGATATTGAAATCAGATCAAACACATTTTTTAAAGAATATGACAGGAAATACCGTCAAGGAATGTAGACTTACTTGATATGTCAACCCTATACGACGTCCATCTAGAGTTTTTTCTCTACGACTTGTGATAACATAAAATAACCTCTTTACAATTTCGTGTCGATGTGAAATTGATGGAATGGGCATTCCCATTTTCTTTCAACCCGCTGGATCAATTGGAAGGACGCAGTCATAAAGATAGGCTGCGTGCTGGGGTAATGGTTCGAACGCATTTTACGCAGTTACCACGTAGTATTCAATTTGCTGTTACGCAAGTCGCAATCAATGGTCATTTTCCGCGTTATTTGTCAACGCTTGGAAATTGTTAGGAGTGTCCTGAAACTATCGTACGCCTGGGAGATTTCCAGAAGGATACGTAATGAGTAATATTATTTGAATAGATGGTATATGAATATAGTAGACACGCCATGTAATTGGAAATTTAAATTGAAAATTGTAAAACACGCCATCTTTTTATACGGATTTGCCCTTCATCAATAACTTGAGGATATACTTACTTCAATCTGTACCCTACATAAAAAGCATGATGATAAGCTTCGTGCTTTCATCGGTATATTAACGTAATGCAGCTAAGGCATGCAGGATAATTACATTCTGCGCAGTAGTGTGACCGTTTGGGAATCGTTGACCAGACAGATGAGCACCTGATATTGAATTCATGAAACAGTAGAGCGATTATCTCCTCAGTTCAGACCGAACTTTTCAAACTTCAGCAACAGGAATATTTACAGTGGAAGACGTGAAAGTTATAAATATCTGACGACAGGAGAATCTATGAAAGCTTCAATCTCGCCACAAAATAGTTCATTTTTATTTTTATTTTATATAAAGTGTTACGCAGTAGGGTGTGGAACTTGACGGGGGAATCTGGTCGGTGTAGTTCTCGACGCTGAGGTTGATTGTATGAAACTGTTGACGCCTTGAGAAACCTATGGAGGGCATCCGCATAATGGGTCGAAACGTGCAGCATGGTCAATAATTCAACGTAATGCACATTAATAGTTTTTTCTCTAAGTTGGCCATGTAGATATGAGCATTCTATACGTGTACCCATAGTGATGACGCTGGCATTGAGTGCATGTCGTCTCCAAACTTGAAATACTTAAGCACGAGTCTGGAAGTTCTACAACTTGGCCCAAAAGTCGCCGCCTACATGAAAATCTGCCGTCCGTGGTCGTTGGTTACGCAAGTGTACAGAACAGTCCGCTCCCTCTTGTAGGCTGTCTATCTCTTTAGAGCTGCTTGAGGGAATGAGGAGTGTCCTGGATGAAGCTGGGGTTTCTAACGGTGAATGTTTGGAGACCTGAGGTACTATGTCCTTTATCGATAGCTGCCTGTGTTTTTGATTTACAGGTAGCGGGAAGCATACACTTCAGAGGTTAAATGGCGAATATGGTTTTAAATAAACCAAACCACAGAATATAAATCATGCAGTGTTTATCATTCTTTGAGGTCATAACATTACTTATCAAAATATGCATTTAGACATCATACTGTTAAAATCTGCGAAGGGGTTAATTGGATGAAACCTCTTCAACTTATAGCAATTGGCTTTTAGCAAGTTATATACATGTATTTATTAGTATCTTCAGTGTTGGCATGAGATCACCGCGATGTTAATTTTCAGGACATCCATATGGCAGAGGTGACGTCGAGGACAATATCTGGCATCGTAATGTAATCACAAATCTTAAGTGTATATTACACACTTTTCGAAATATTAGATTACAAGGTATATATTACCTGTAACCTTTTTCAACAAGTCTGGTATACGGTGATTTGGATACCGATTGGATTGGCCAACATCCGCCGCTTGTCAAAGACTCAATTAATCAATCAGTCGTCTGAGAGAAGCGCTCGTATCCAACCTATAGTGTGCAATAGGTACACGCTATTGGGTTAGGTACGTGATGAACAGCAAGATTAGCAGAGGATCACTGAATCTATTAAGAGGCACTTTCCTAAGGCACAAGGAAAGCAATGTCTGGTTTTGTTTCTGCGCCAGTGCATTTTCCATTACAACCATTCCTCTTTGTCGACTTTATATTCACGACCCATCGGAATCTCATTCCCCTGAAGTGTTTTTCGTCACTCAGGTGTTGTATTGGTATAGGTTAATTAGATCTACTTGGCCGTGAAATGGCATCAAGCCAGAAAACAAAGAGATTGGTATTTCCGCCACATTGGCCGTGCTTCCTATTATATATTGTTGTCAGCCATCAATCTACGAGCATTCCTCATATGGCACATCTCTCCCTGAATAGCTTGTTTGTAGGACACAGAGACACTGGAGGGTCGTGTGAGCAAACAATGACTTTTAATTTTTCTCAAAGTACTCGGATATATTCTACATTTTGAAAATTGTCCAGAATTTTCCTTCTTTCGACAAAATATTATAATTGCACCTATTTCAATTTCAAGATAATGAAATGATTGATTAAATATCGAGTATATTTATTTTCTCGTAATGGACTTGGGTGTTTGTAACTCGATGATCATTGATTGATCTTTTGCTGTACTGGATTGTGTGGTTTGGTTCAAAATATGAAAGTTTGTGCAGTGGAAATAAAACAAGAGTGTGAAATAAGCCCAAACTACTCAACCACAACATACGTATTTCGTCGAGAACCGTTTATCGAGATATATATATCTCTCTCTAGTAAAATTTCAATGTCTACATCATGCAGATTTTGCAAGGATATGTTTTTCTTTGGTTTCAAGATATCTTGTAAGACATAATTAAGATTTAATCATCTGATTTCCGGGCCCATTAGGATTCACTACCATTAAACGTCTCTCCCATTAATCTTCCGGTGCAAAATTTTTTGATCACGCGATACTATCTTTTATATACAATGAATTCAAGTGAGCTGGTTTAGTTTCCTATATACGAGCATTAAGACATGTTCACCCAGTCCATAAAGATGTACTACCCCAGGTACCGACAAACCGCATTGGTTACATTCACTAACGTGTGATGCCTCTATATGCACATGCTGTTGGAATCTCGCCTTGAAAGTTTAGAGATTGGCGCCGCTTTCGTATACGATTACAAGTTATAAATATTTGAATATCGAAATTCTTTCTCAACAATATATGTGGCCATAAAAGTAGCACTCCTTGGTAAACTTATAATTCAGTGGTCAGTAGAAAAAAACTGAAATTGTGAATCCTAGGATAATGGACTGTAAGAGAAACTCTGTTATTGACTTAATGGTCTTCCAGTTTTATATAGAAGTCAATGAAAATACTGGATCTCTATTTGAAAATTCACATGAACCAATCAAGTGTTTTGAAAATGGAAGATACCCCTTGAGATACTGGAGTTTCTATGAAAATCGATTGAAAATCTGCTTAGGCAATGTCATAATACAATCTTGTCATCATATTTGGGAATAAGGAAGTGGGCGTGTATTGCCATTCCCGCTGACCATATATATTGGCATTGGTTTTCTTTTATGAGTTAAAACTATGGGCACGTTGTTTTTTCTTGTTTGTACATGATGATGTGTTGCCGGGTTGAACCTTGCTTGTTGACGCAAAATTGTTTTTGGGGTTAGGAAACAATACCTCAAAGTCTCTCCCATGTGACGTTAGAGAAACTGCTTCTACGCCTACCATAACCTAATGTTATCAATGTTGTCGCGAAAAGTGTGGGACAATATTTCAAGAACAATAAATGATTGCTGGTTCGTGGTTTCATATTGTGGTTAGTGTCGAGCTCAGATTTTTCTTCGTGAGTGTAATAGAGGGTTGAGCTCGATGAAGGTGACGCGCTAAAAGTGTAAACAGAAGATAATTTGGGTTGTCAAAAGAGTTAGCTGGGAGAATGTGCGGGTTGCAATATACTTCTAAACCCTAAGAAAATGACTCAATGATATGTTTGGGGAAATTATTTCGGCAAAACTTCTCTGTAAGTAATCATGATAATAGAATTCCAATTCAGGTAAATTATCTATCAAAACTCATCCAATAAGAATATCTTTTGGATTTTCAGGGAATTTTCCAAAAAATATTCAAAGGGCCATTCAATTCATAAAGAGAGTTGTTGATGTGTCCATGGTTGACATGTTTAACAATGTACCAACCATTACTAAGAGGACGGCGAGGTCTGCGTCTATAATCGGAAGACCATCCACACGACTCTATTAACACCAAAATTCAATGAAACAGTGAATGAAATAGTAATAATACACTATAAAAAGAAACTAATTTCCTCCGACAGAAGCGATTAGCAGTTGAACCTAATATTCACGGCCTAAATGATCCATTGAAAATCGATGACATACAGTATTCTTACTATTTAACAATCATTTAGGTTAAGTATATCGTGCTGTCTATGTTTTTTTCAGCCAAGTGACAATGGAAGCTGTCCACTGAATGATTTAAAGCATTGCTGTGGATATAACAAAAGGGGGTAATGATATCGTAAGATTTAAACTCTGTGTATCTCACTGTATCATCCGCACCTTTCTAAAAAGTAAGAACAGAGTGGAACATATTATATCATCTGGGATAGACTTCTTATATCACATGAATGCCAGTCATATTTTATTATTGACTATCTGCTGAATATCCTATGCTTTATAATTGCCTTGTTACCCATATGAGAGCAATGATTGTCAGTCTTAAGCTGGAGACTCCTCTTCAGATTTGCCTCCATAGATTTATGTGGGGAAAAATATAGCAAGATTCTGGACTGAAGATATGATTATCTAAAGCAACCAGAGGGCGCTGAAGTAGTTTGTTTTCTTTTTTGCTATTTCTTCGTCGCCAGAAATCAAATCAGCATTTCTCACCTTAATGCGCCTTCGAGGTATAATTCGTTTTTAATTCCATGTTAACGTAAAATTAATGAAAAGGGATCGTCCATTTGCCATTTCCCAAAGGATAAGTCGACCATGGCATCCAAGGTGTAGATCCCTCTGATTTGCCTTATATAACTAACGCCCCACTAGCTTATTGTGTATAAATCGTATTGATTTGCAATTCCCGCGACACCGGGGAAATGAAAATCAGCCATTATATAGTTGACTGTCGATTTTTTATGATCTATATTTATTTGAAAGCCTGTGAAAATCGCATTACCCACAGAACAGTTGAATTGCAGAATGGGTAAGGCGGAAATACCAATTGATTCTCCACTTGACCTGGCCTAATGTTTTCTGATTATCCTAATGATGTAACTGACCGTCGACACTCACCGGGGGTTGAATTAGCTGGATGGAACAAAAACTCGGTTTACAAAGAAAAGAATGATATTTTGTGGATAATGGAATGAGCATGATATACATGTGATGTATGTTGTCTTATATCCTTTCTTGGTACAGAAATATATATATCACCGTTGCTGATTTTCTCGGCTAAAACATTTTTGAACACTGGCTTAAATGCGTTCAATGCCGAGTTGATTAAGTGATCTATAATTTATCTTCCCAGTGAGACCATGAAGGTAATTCTATGTAAAAGGGTTGTGCTATCAGAGTGAGAATAAGGACTACAATAGAAATCACTCCGTCTGTTCTCCGTCAAGACGTTCTGCATCAATAAGCTAGATACATTTTTCATATCACTCTATGATGTTGAAGTGGACTTAATCTGAAGATATATAGGAACATAGGCTAGATTCTTGCAATATAGAAATGGCCAACAGAAGAGTTTTCATTGATGATTATCAGCAAAGGCTGTAACGGCAGGGGCGATGAACAGTTGGTCGGTAACAAAAATGGTATTTTAATTAACTGGGCTGTGAGATGGTCAAACGTCCTGTGCCACATACGTCGTGGGTTATTTTCCGATGGGGATCATGATGTTTTTGAAATGTTATCTAGTTTGAATACATATACTTGATATTTTTGGTATCTTTTATATGATTATACTCTCGAATACCAGTAATGAAGTGTACGCATGGAAACAAAGCGAAACACGCTCTGCTTGATAATATGATAGGTTGGTTGACAATGTTATCAATACTGTTTGCTGCAGAATATACACGTAACGTATATAGCAGTTTGTGTGTAAGCGAAAATAGAAAAAAGCAAGAAAAGAAGATTCACTTCACATTTCCGTTATCGACAATCAACCCTTAAATCATTTCCGCATTTTCCGGTTCAACTCTGGAATTAAAAAGCTTTTGTGAGGGCCAATCTCGCGTACTGAATAGGCGAAAATTGATTGACTGCATCCAAGGCTGCACAAGGCAATCGATACACAAAAACTTTAGATTAACCCTCTAATTCAAGTGTATGGGAGAAAACATGTAAGTTGTGGTCGTCAGTGAATTAATTGGAAATTTATTTAAGATAAGTTTTATTCTAGTTCAACTTCGGTGAACAATATCTGCATTCCTATTGGATGTTTAATCTGGAAATCAATTAAGAAGCGGAAAAGTAAGAACTGACACTTTTAGACTTATACCTTTTTGATATTTGGATCGTTCTGAGCCCATTTGCATGATCGAAGGTTCAAACGATACATTCAAAAGGTAAGTATATCCGTAAAAAGTTATGCTTTAGATACTTCTATTTCCATGTTTAGCAGATTTCTTCTCTAATCACGCATGGAACTAATATGTTTTGTCGTCAATACTGAGTTTTATGATTTTAGAGAGAAAAAGACAGGATTTCATCTGTGAAACAAAATGGCCGAAATTTACTTGCGTACAAGATGACCTCACTGTGGCGTGATCAGAACTAGAAGCGCTTGACCAAGGTATACAATGTGAAAGTTTCAGCTCTCTAGCCTAAGGAGTAAGGAATATATACGGATGAATTTTCAACATGACTAAAATTAACTACAATTACGAAAAAGGAAATATATTTCTGTTTTTCCGAAACCAAAAAAAAACGCATACAACTGTTAGCTTTAGCTTGAACCCATGACGCGAATTCATTTTATTTGATTCCATACCGATAGCATTGAGAACAATTTTAATACTCAAAGGACTGTGCATTACTAACGTTATGTTAACGTTACTTTGAAATATAGACATGTTCCCCGCGACCACTAACACTGTTACATGTAGTCGGAATTGCTTAAGTTGGGAATACCCTTGCCAACCAAAGGCCTGATGACCACCTGAATTTGGTATGAGAGATATACTTAGTTAAGTATAATACTGTCGGCTGAATGGGATTCGATTTTATAAGGAAATGGCAATGGGGAGAGAGAAAAAAAACAGTTTATCTTGAGATATAGCTAGACTGAAACAGAAAGACACGGCTTCGGCTTCGGATATTGAAATCAGATCAAACACAAGTTTTAAAGAATATGACAGGAAATACCGTCAAGGAATGTAGACTTACTTGATATGTCAACCCTATACGACGTTCATCTAGTTTTTTTTCTCTACGACATGTGATAACATAAAATAACCTCTTTACAATTTCGTATCGACGTGAAATTGATGGAATGGGCATTCCCATTTTCTTTCAACCCGCTGGATCAATTGGAAGGCACACAGTCATAACGATAGGCTGCGTGCTGGTGTAATGGTTCGAACGCATTTTACGCAGTTACCACGTAGTATTCAATTTGCTGTTACGCAAGTCGCAATCAATGGTCATTTTCCGCGTTATTTGTCAACGCTTGGAAATTGTTAGGAGTGTTCTGAAACTATCGTACACCTGGGAGATTTACAGAAGGATACGTAATATGTAATATTATCTGAATAGATGGTATATGAATATAGTAGACACGCCGTATAATTGGAAATTTGATTTGAAAAATGTAAAACACGCCATCTTTTTATATGGATTTGCCCTTCATCAATAACTTGAAGATATACTTATTTAAATCTGTACCCTACATAAAAAACATGCTGGTAAGCTTCGTGCTTTCATCGGTATATTAACGTAATGTAGCTAATTACAACACATATAAGGGAAGTGGACAGAGGTGCCGACATACTAACTGCGTCACAGGACTTCACAGAATAGTTTTCTGGTAAACCTATTCTAAAGCACATACCAAGAATCTAACGATTCGTGATATGTGTTGTATCACAGGTACGCTTTTATTGTACCTGTTCATGTGGCAACTTGAATGATATGACCGCACGGCCCCTAGCACCGGCATAAGCGGTATTAGATACAAATCTAGAGAGCTATGATGGAAATGCTCTGACAACTCGTATACTGGTAATTGGTGAGCTGTTTCGCTTTGACAACTCGTACATTGGAGATTGGTGAGCTGTATCGTCGTCAGATGTAAATGACGGCAATTAACACAAAAGACTAGTCTGTAAGGCCCGATGTCGGCCCAGCATCAACTTCCCACAAATGCCAACATATATCAAAGACCAAAGGTCTGTACAGGGGCGGGCCTCGGGGACGAAACGTCGATCTAGCGATCTAACGCACTCATTGTTCACAGGTAACGTGCTTGTAACGCTCTCCTAACGCACTCTGAGACTGCGTTAGTAGGTTACTAACGGGCATGCTGTGAATCGTAACGTGCTCGGACTTAATCCCTAATGCGTTAGGTAGAACCTTTAAGATGGTCGGTACTGTATAAGGGGAGTGGAAAGAGGTGCCGACATACTGACTGCGTCACATGACTTCATGCAGGATAATTACACTCCGCGCAGTAGAATACATTACTGAAGTGAACATTTGGGAATCGTTGACCGGACAGAAGAACACCTGATGTTAAATTCATGAAACAGTAGAGACTGAACTTTTCAAACTTCAGCAACAGGAATAATTACAGTGGAAGACGTGTCAGGTATAAATATTTGACGACAGGAGTATCCATGAAAGCTGTTGACCGCTTCAATCTCGCCACAAAATAGTTCATTTTTATTTATATTTTATATAGTGTTACGCAGTAGGGTGTGGAACTTGGCGGGGGAATCTGGTCGGTGTAGTTCTCGACGCTGGGGTTGGTTGTATGGAACTGTTGACGCCTGGAGAAACCTATGGATGGCATCCGCATAATGGGTCGAAACGTGCAGCATCGTCAATAATTCAACGTAATGCACATTGATAGTTTTTTCTCTATGTTGGCCATGTAGATATGGGCATTCTACGTGTACCCATAGTGATGACGCTGGCATTGAGTGCATGTCGTCTCCAAACTTGAAATACTTAAGCACGAGTCTGGAAGTTCTACAACTTGGCCCATAAGTCGCCGCCTACATGAAAATATGCAGTCCGTGGTCGTTGGTTACGCTAATTGCCAGAACAGTCCGCTGCCTCTTTAGAGCTGCTTGAGGGAATGAGGAGTGTCCTGGATGAAGCTGGGGTTTCTAACGGTGAATGGTTGGAGACATGAGGTACTAGGTCCTTTATCGATAGTTGCCTGTGTTTTTGATTCACAGGTAACGGGTAGTATACACTTCACAGGTTAAGTGGCGAATATGGTTTCAAATAAACCAAGCTACAGAATATATATGCAGCGTTTATCATTCTTTGAGATCATAACATTAATATGCATTTAAACATCATACTGTTAAGATCTGCGAACAGGTTAATTGGATAGAACCTCTTCAATTTATAGCAACTGGCTTTTATCAAGTTATATATTTATTGGTATCTTCAGCGTTGGCTTGAAATTACCGCAATGTTAATTTTCAGGACATCCATATGGCAGAAGTGACATCGAGGACAATATCTGGTATCGTAAAGTAATCACAAATCTTAAGTGTATATTACACACTCTTCGAAATATTAGATTACAAGGTACATGTATATATTACCTGTAACCTTTTTCAACAAGTCTGGTATACGGTGATTTGGATACCGATTGGATTGGCCAACATCCGCCGCTTGCCAAAGACTCAATTAATCAATCAGTCGTCTGAGAGAAGCGCTCGTATCCAACCTATAGTGTGCGATAGATACACGCTATTGAGTTAGGTACGTGATGAACTGCAAGATTAGCAGAGGATCACTGAATCTATTAAGAGGCACTTTCCTAAGGCACAAGAAGAGCAACGTCTGGTTTTGTTTCTGCATCAGTGTATTTTCCATTACAACCATCCCTCTTTGTCGACTTTATATTCACGACCGGTTGAAATCTCATTCCCTGAAATGTTTTTCGTCACTCAGGTGTTGTATTGGTATAGGTTAATTACATCTACTTGGTCGTGAAATGGCATCAAGCCAGAAAACAAAGAGATTGGTATTTCCGCCACATTGATCGTGCTTCCTATTATATATTGTTGTCAGTCATCAATCTACGAGCATTCCTCATATGGCACATCTCCCCCTGAACAGCATTTGTTAGAATTTGTAGGACACGCAGAGACACTGGAGGGTCGTGTGAGCAAATAATATTTTTTTCATTTTTCTCAAAGTACTCGGATATATTCTACATTTCGAAATTGCCCAGAATTTTCCTTCTTTCGACAAAATATTATAATTGCACCTATTTCAATTTCAAGTTAATGAAATGATTGCTTATATAACGAGTATATTTATTTTCTCGTAATGGACTTGGGTGTTTGTAACTGGATGATCATTGATTGATCTTTTGCTGTACTGGATTGTGTGGTTTGGTTCAAAATATGAAAGTTTGTGCAGTGAAAATAAAACAAGAGTGTCAAATAAGCCTAAACTACGCAACCACATTTTGCAAGGATATGTTTTTTCGTTAGTTTCACGTTATCTTGTCAGACATAATTAAGATTAAATCATTTGATTTCCGGGCTCATTAGGATTCACTACCATTAAAAGTCTCTCCCATTAATCTTCCGGTGCAACAGTTTTTTGATCACGCGATATTGTCTTTTATATACAATGAATTCAAGTGATCTGGTTTAGTTTCCTATATACGGGCATTAAGACTGTTCACCCAGTCCATAAAGACGTACTACCCCAGGTACCGACAAACACCATCTGGATTGGTTTCCGTACCAGTGCCTTGTTATCCACTAACGTGTGATGCCTCTATATCCACATGCTGTTGGAATCTCGCCTCGCCAGTGCGTTTAGTCGTCCGACTATGGAAATTGACAGATTGGTGCCGCTTTCGTATACGATTACAAGTTATAAATATTTGAGTATCGAAATTCTTTCTCAACAATATATGTGGCCATAAAAATAGCTCTCCTTGGTAAACTCATAATTCAGTGGTCAGTAGAAAAAACTGAAATTGTGAATCTTAGGATAATAGACTGTAAGGGAAACTCTGTTATTGACTTAATGGTCTTGCAGAAAATACTGGATCTCTATTTGAAAATTCACATGAACCAATCAAGTGTTTTGGAGATGGAAGATACCGCTTGAGATACTGGAGTTTCTATGAAAATCGATCGAAAATCCGCTTATACAATGTCCTAATACAATCTTGTCATCATATTTGGAGATAGGGAAGTGGGCGTGTATTGCCATTCGCGCATACCATATATATTGGCATTGGTTTTCTTTTCTGAGTTAAGACTATGAGCACGTTATTTTTTCTTGTTTGCACATCATGTTGTGTTGCCGCGTTGAACCTTGCTTTTTGACGCAAAACGTCGAGGATCACATCAATTGTTTTGGGGGTTAGAAAAAATACCTCAAAATCACTCGCACGTGACGTTAGATAAACTGCTTCTACGCCTACCATAACCTAATGTTATCAATGTTGTCGCGAAAAGTGTGGGACAATATTTCAAGAACAATAAATGATTGCTGGTTCGTGGTTTCATATTGTGGTTAGTGTCGAGCTCGGATTTTTCTTCCTGAGTGTAATAGAGGGTTGAGCTCGATGAAGGTGACGCGCTAAAAGTGTAAACAGAAGATAATTGAGGTTGTCAAAAGGAGTTGGCTGGGAGAATGCGTGGGTTGCAATATACTTCTAAATTTGAACTTACTCCTAAGCAAATGACAGAATGATAGGTTTGGGGGATTTATTCTGGCAAAACTTGACTGTAGGTAATCATGGTAATAGAATTCGAATTCAGGTAAATTATCTATCAAAACTCATCCAATAAGAAAACCTTTTGGATGTTTAAGGAGTCCAAAAAACAAATTTCAAATAGCCATTCACAAACAGAGTTGAAAATGTGTCCACGGTTGACATGTTTAACAATGTACCAACCATTACTAAGAGGACTGCGAGGTCTGCGTCTATACTCGAAAGACCATCCACACGACTCTATTAACACCAAAATCCAAGGAGACAGGAAATGAAATACTAATAATACAGTATAAACAGAGTCTAATTTCCTCCAGGACAGAAGCGATTAGCAGTTGAACCTAATATTCACGGTATAAATAACCTCTTGTTCTATTAAATAAAACCAATCCGGGGTATTACATGATCGTATCATACCCCCGCACCTTCCACTGAAAATCGAGGACATACAGTATTCTTACTATTTAGCAATCATTTAGGTTATATCTCGTGCTGTCTATGTTTTTCAGCCAAGTGACAATGGAAGCTGTCCACTGAATGATTTAAAGCATTGCTGTGGATATAACAAAAGGGGGTAATGATATCGTAAGATTCAAACTCTGTGTATCTCACTGTATCATCCACACCGTTCTAAAAAGTAAGAACAGAATGGAACATATTCTATCATCTGGGATAGACTTCTTATATCACATGAATGCCAGTCATATTTTATTAATGACTATATGCTAAATATATCTATGCTTTATAACTGCCTTGTTTATCCATATAAGAGCAATGATTATCAGTCTTAAGCTAGACTCCTTTTCAGATTTGCCTCCATAGATTTATGTGGGAAAAATATAGGAAGATTCTGAACTGAAGATATGATTATCTAAAGCAACCAGAGGGCAATGAAGTAGTTTTTCTTTTTTGCTATTTCCTCGTCGCCAGAAATCAAATCAGCATTTCTCACCTTGATACGCCTTCGATGTATAATTCGTGTTCAATTCCATGTTAACGTAAAATTAATGAAAAGGGATCGTCCATTTGCCATTTCCCAAAGGATAAGTCGACCATGGCATCAAAGGTGTAGATCCCTCTGATTTGCCTTATATAACTAACGCCCCACTAGCTTATTGTGTTTAAATTGTATTGCTTTGCAATCCCCGCGTCACCGGGGAAATCAAAATCAGCCATTATATAGTTGATTTTCGATTTTTTATGATCTATATTTATTTGAAAGCCTGTGAAAATCGCATTACCCTCAGAACAGTTGAATTGCAAAATGGGTAAGGCGGAAATACCAATTGATTCTCCACTTGACCTGGCCTAATGTTTTCTGATTATCCTAATGATGTAACTGACCGTCGACACTCGCCGGGGGTTGAATTAGCTGGATGGAACAAAAACTCGGTTTACAAAGAAAAGAATGATATTTTGTGGATAATGGAATGAGCATGATATACATGTGATGTATGTTGTCTTATATCCTTTCTTGGTACAGAAATATATATATCACCGTTGCTGATTTTCTCGGCTAAAGCTTAAAACATTTGTGAACACTGGCTTAAATGCGTTCAATGCGGATTTGGTTAAGTGATCTATAATTTATCTTCCCAGTGAGACCACGAGAATAATTCTATGTAAAAGGGTTGTGCTATCAGAGTGAGAATAAGGACTACAATAGAAATCACTCCGTCTGTTCTCCGTCAAGACGTTCTGCATCAATAAGCTAGATACATTTTTCATATCACTCTATGATGTTGAAGTGGACTTAATCTGAAGATATATAGGAACATAGGCTAGATTCTTGCAATATAGAAATGGCCAACAGAAGAGTTTTCATTGATGATTATCAGCAAAGGCTGTAACGGCAGGGGCGATGAACAGTTGGTCGGTAACAAAAATGGTATTTTAATTAACTGGGCTGTGAGATGGTCAAACGTCCTGTGCCACATACGTCGTGGATTATTTTCCGATGGGGATCATGATGTTTTTGAAATGTTATCTAGTTTGAATACATATACTTGATATTTTTGGTATCTTTTATATGATTGTACTCTCGAATACCAGTAATGAAGTGTACGCATGGAAACAAAGCGAAACACGCTCTGCTTGATAATATGATAAGTTGGTTGACAATGTTATCAATACTGTTTCCTGCAGAATATACACGTAACGTATATAGCAGTTTGTGTGTAAGCGAAAATAGAAAAAAGCAAGAAAAGAAGATTCACTTCACATTTCCGTTATCGACAATGAACCCTTAAATCATTTCCGCATTTTCCGGTTCAACTCTGGAATTAAAAAGCTTTTGTGAGGGCCAATCTCGCGTACTGAATAGGCGAAAATTGATTGACTGCATCCAAGGCTGCACAAGGCAATCGATACACAAAAACTTTAGATTAACCCTCTAATTCAAGTGTATGGGAGAAAACAGGTAAGATGTGGTCGTCAGTGAATTAATTGGAAATTTATTTAAGATAAGTTTTATTCTAGTTCAACTTCGGTCAACAATATCTGCATTCCTATTGGATGTTTAATCTCGAAAGTCAATTAAGAAGCGGAAAAGTAAGAACTGACACTTTTAGACTTATACCTTTTTGATATTTGGATCGTTCTGAGCCCATTTGCATGATCGAAGGTTCAAACGATACATTCAAAAGGTAAGTATATCCGTAAAAAGTTATGCTTTAGATACTTCTATTTCCATGTTTAGCAGATTTCTTCTCTAATCACGCATGGAACTAATATGTTTTGCCGTCAATACTGAGTTCTATGATTTTAGAGAGAAAAAGACAGGATTTCATCTGTGAAACAAAATGGCCGAAATTTACTTGCGTACAAGATTACCTCACTGTGGCGTGATCAGAACTAGTAGAGCTTGACCAAGGTATACAATGTGAAAGTTTCAGCTCTCTAGCCTAAGGAGTAAGGAATATATAGGGATAAATTTTCAACATGACTAAAATTAACTACAATTACGAAAAAGGAAATATATTTCTGTTTTTCCGAAACCAAAAAAAAACGCATACAACTGTTAGCTTTAGCTTGAACCCATGACGCGAATTCATTTGATTTGATTCCATACCGATAGCATTGAGAACAATTTTAATACTCAAAGGACTGTGCATTACTAACGTTATGTTAACGTTACTTTGAAATATAGACATGTTCCCCGCGACCACTAACACTGTTACATGTAGTCGGAATTGCTTAAGTTGGGAATACCCTTGCCAACCAAAGGCCTGATGACCACCTGAATTTGGTATGAGAGATATACTTAGTTAAGTATAAAATACTGTCGGCTGAATGGGATTCGGTTTTATAAGGAAATGGCAATGGGGAGAGAAAAAAAAACAATTTATCTTGAGATATAGCTAGACTGAAACAGAAAGACACGGCTTCGGCTTCGGATATTGAAATCAGATCAAACACAAGTTTTAAAGAATATGACAGGAAATACCGTCAAGGAATGTAGACTTACTTGATATGTCAACCCTATACGACGTTCATCTAGTTTTTTTTCTCTACGACATGTGATAACATAAAATAACCTCTTTACAATTTCGTATCGACGTGAAATTGATGGAATGGGCATTCCCATTTTCTTTCAACCCGCTGGATCAATTGGAAGGCACACAGTCATAACGATAGGCTGCGTGCTGGTGTAATGGTTCGAACGCATTTTACGCAGTTACCACGTAGTATTCAATTTGCTGTTACGCAAGTCGCAATCAATGGTCATTTTCCGCGTTATTTGTCAACGCTTGGAAATTGTTAGGAGTGTTCTGAAACTATCGTACACCTGGGAGATTTACAGAAGGATACGTAATATGTAATATTATCTGAATAGATGGTATATGAATATAGTAGACACGCCGTATAATTGGAAATTTGATTTGAAAAATGTAAAACACGCCATCTTTTTATATGGATTTGCCCTTCATCAATAACTTGAAGATATACTTATTTAAATCTGTACCCTACATAAAAAACATGCTGGTAAGCTTCGTGCTTTCATCGGTATATTAACGTAATGTAGCTAATTACAACACATATAAGGGAAGTGGACAGAGGTGCCGACATACTAACTGCGTCACATGACTTCACAGAATAGTTTTCTGGTAAACCTATTCTAAAGCACATACCAAGAATCTAACGATTCGTGATATGTGTTGTATCTCAGGTACGCTTTTATTGTACCTGTTCATGTGGCAACTTGAACGATATGACCGCACGGCCCCTAGCACCGGCATA
The DNA here is from genome assembly GCA_036873755.1 of Hanleya hanleyi. Classification (NCBI taxonomy): domain Eukaryota; kingdom Metazoa; phylum Mollusca; class Polyplacophora; order Lepidopleurida; family Hanleyidae; genus Hanleya; species Hanleya hanleyi. The sequence continues at coordinate 157,655 of JAVTVY010021036.1, read as the reverse complement.
AGCGGTATTAGATACAAATCTAGAGAGCTATGATGGAAATGCTCTGACAACTCGTATACTGGTAATTGGTGAGCTGTTTCGCTTTGACAACTCGTACATTGGAGATTGGTGAGCTGTATCGTCGTCAGATGTAAATGACGGCAATTAACACAAAAGACTAGTCTGTAAGGCCCGATGTCGACCCAGCATCAACTTCCCACAAATGCCAACATATATCAAAGACCAAAGGTCTGTACAGGGGCGGGCCTCGGGGACGAAACGTCGATCTAGCGATCTAACGCACTCATTGTTCACAGGTAACGTGCTTGTAACGCTCTCCTAACGCACTCTGAGACTGCGTTAGCAGGTTACTAACGGGCATGCTGTGAATCGTAACGTGCTCGGACTTAATCCCTAATGCGTTAGGTAGAACCTTTAAGATGGTCGGTACTGTATAAGGGTAGTGGAAAGAGGTGCCGACATACTGACTGCGTCACATGACTTCATGCAGGATAATTACACTCCGCGCAGTAGAATACATTACTGAAGTGAACATTTGGGAATCGTTGACCGGACAGAAGAACACCTGATGTTAAATTCATGAAACAGTAGAGCGATTATGATCTCCTCGGTTCAGACTGAACTTTTCAAACTTCAGCAACAGGAATAATTACAGTGGAAGACGTGTCAGGTATAAATATCTGACGACAGGAGTATCCATGAAAGCTGTTGACCGCTTCAATCTCGCCACAAAATAGTTCATTTTTATTTATATTTTATATAGTGTTACGCAGTAGGGTGTGGAACTTGGCGGGGGAATCTGGTCGGTGTAGTTCTCGACGCTGGGGTTGGTTGTATGGAACTGTTGACGCCTGTAGAAACCTATGGATGGCATCCGCATAATGGGTCGAAACGTGCAGCATCGTCAATAATTCAACGTAAGGGAGCGTGTCAAAAGTGTTGACGTTCAAACTAAAAGAATGCGTCAGAAAATGAACAGGTACTCGTTCTTTTTCTTCCAGGAAACGAACGTTCGACAGTCAGAAAATGAACACTACCCCGTCAGAAAAAATGAACGTCAGAAAAAGAACGTTCTTTTTTGAACGTTCAAATTAGTATGTATGATAGCGGTCAGAATTCGCTGAACGTCAGAAAAAGAACGTTCTTTTTTGAACGTTCAAATTAGTATGTATGATAGCGGTCAGAATTCGCTGAAGGGCTCACATTACGGCTATCGTGTCGACTCTTATTAGAACGAAAAAAACAAACAAAATCAGAACACTCGAAAAGGCAGCACCTTTGAGACTTAACTGTATTTATTTTGCACTAGCTTTCGTAGGTATATAACCCACTTCCTCTGATGAAGTACTTTCGTTCTTTCAAAGGAACTATGGCAAAGATTTGACGTTTATCTACAGCAAATTCAATAAATGTATTTAATATAATAAAAGTGGATCTTTCGTGCATATTCTGGGGAATTATAGAACGAGCGACATATAGGAACTAACGCGCGTGTATTATTTTTTTGGAAGAAAACGAGATGAACTATATAATATTAAACTTCGACAGAGAAATATCACCATACTGATTTGGTTTTATTAAAAGTCCGATGTGACCAAATATCGTAAAGAATGATACAATAATCGGGTGAACAAGTAACTTATTAGTGCGTCTCCCGGTAATCGTAAAGGAAATACATAGTGACAAAAGTATAATATAGACATATAAATATACGAAAGTCATTCACTTATATAACGATTTATTCTTATGACATTGGGAATTTTTTGTCTTCAGTAATATAATCTTCAATAAGAAATGAGTAAATCAGGGAAAGTATACAGGCCTACAAACTCCATGTATGATCTTTATAAAAAGACATGGCCCGACTGAATCACGCAGAGACACCATGCAGCTCCCGTCATATCTCAAGGTAGGCCGCCATGTGAGGTCTCCTATTTGTCCCCCGCCGCAACGCGGCCGGGGACTTTAAAATGGTTCTTGCTTCTTTGTGTCCGTGGATGTCCGTGTGTCCGTCCATGTCTGTTCGAAGCGATAACTTCCTAACGCTTTGTTGGATTCTTCCGAAATTCGGAATATGCATTCCTTGCGGCAAGACGCCAGTCCGTATTGCATTTCAGCAACATCTGCCTGAAGGTGGCGCCGCTAGTTCTTGCTTCTTTGCGTATGTGGATGTCCGTGTGTCCGTGCATGTCTGTTCGAAGCGATAACTTCCTAACGCTTTGTTGGATTCTTCCGAAATTCGGAATATGCATTCCTTGCGGCAAGACGCCAGTCCGTATTGCATTTCAGCAACATCTGCCTGAAGGTGGCGCCGCTAGTTCTTGCTTCTTTGCGTATGTGGATGTCCGTGTACGTCCGTGCATGTCTGTTCGAAGCGATAACTTTCTAACGCTTAGTTGGATTCTTCCGAAATTCGGCATACGCATTCCTTGCGACAAGACACCAGTCCGTATTGCATTTCAGCAACATCTGCTTGAAGGTGGCACCACTAGTTCTTGCTTCTTCGTATCCGTGAATGTCCGTGTACGTCTGTTCGAAGTGATAACTTCCTAATGCTTTGTTGGATTCTTCCGAAATTCGGAATATGCATACCTTGCGACAAGATGCCAGTCTGTATTACATCTCAGCAACATCTGCCTGAAGGTGGCGCCACTGGTTCTTACTTCTTTGTGTCCGTGGATGTTCGTGTACGTCCGTGCATGTCTGTTCGAAGCGATAACTTTCTAACGCTTTGTTGGATTCTTCCGAAATTCAGCATTCGCATTCCTTGCGACAAGAGGCCAGTCCGTATTGCATTTCAGCAACATCTGCCTGAAGGTGGCGCCACTAGTTCTTGCTTCTTTGCATCCGTGGATGTCCGTGTACGTCCGTGCATGTCTGTTCGAAGCGATAACTTCCTAAAGTTTTGTTGGATTCTTCCAAAATTAGAATACGCATTCCTTGTGACAAGACGCCAGTCCGTATTACATTTCAGCAACATCTGCCTGAAGGTAGCGCCACTGGTTCTTGCTTCTTTGAGTCCGTGGATGTTCGTGTACGTCCGTGCATGTCTGTTCGAAGCGATAACTTCCTAACGCTCTGTTGGATTCTTCCGAAATTCAGCATTCGCATTCCTTGCGACAAGAGGTCAGTCCGTATTGCATTTCACCAACATCGGCCTGAAGGTGGCGCCACTGGGTCAAAATAGATTTTTTTTCCGTGTACATCTGTTCGAAGCGATAACTTCCTAATGCTGTGTTGGGTTATTCCGAAATTCGGAATACGCATTCCTTGCAACAGGACGCCAGTCCGTATTGCATTTCAGCAACATCTGCCTGAAGGTGGCACCACTGAGTTTCTCTTTTTCTTGTCCGTTCCAGTCAAAATGGGCCTTCAATTTTGCTATATGAAATCATTCTATTCCACATCATATGATTTACCCTAAAGCTTTTGCATGAACCATATTTTATTTCAGAAGTATAATGTGAAATAACTGGCGGGGAAATCCCCGCAGTACTGAATCCCTGATTTTTGAATTTCGTGTCATCTTAAACGAAGGACAACATTTCCTTCAATTTTGCTAACAAATAATTGTATTGCACATCATAGGATTTACCCTGAAGCTTCTGCACCAATCATTTGTCTACACACGTATATTACTATATTAATTACAACTGTGTTCCTAATGTTTGGGTGCACACTGTGCATATGATCAATTTCCTGAATTGAACTGAATTCAACCTTGCTGGTCTACAGACTGACAGATGATGGCATGCAGTTGTCAGTGCAGTTGTTCATGTACAGGGAGCTTTCTATGAATGAGTTGCAACCCCAAAAGGCTTAAAATTTATCAGGCACAGACCCATGTTTTTACCCCTCGGCCATTTTTGGCCATGGGGTATTGTCATCATCTTGTACGTCCGTCTGTCCGTACGTCCGTTCGTGAGCGAGATAGCCGGAAAACTGTTTCGCTGATGAATTCCAAATTTGGTATGCTTATTTGCCTAGTCAAGGACCAGAAGCCTATAGAATTGGGACCTGATTGGTACCTTAGCAGCCATCTTTAATTTCATGCAAAATGGATAATGATCCATATCTCGGAAACCATTCAACTGTTCAATACGAAATTTGATATACATCATCGATACATCAAGCAACTTTCAACGAATTACCAAACAGGCTTTTCTGATTAGCGAAATCGATAATGATAGCATACATATCTCGGTTACCATTCAATTGTTTTATATGAAGGTAGGTATGTATCATCAATACATCCAGATACTTTGAATCGGGACCTGATTGACTGAAAACCTTTGGTGGCCATCTTTAATTTAGGCAAACTCATTAATGATCTATCTCTGATTCCGTTGGAGTGCTCAGTGGAAAATTTGGTATACATCATTGATGCATCAAGAGACTTACGATGAATGACAGATCTGGTTTCTCTGATTGGGCGGAAATCTTGGCGGCCATCTTTAATTTATTCAGAATCTTTAATGATGTTTATCTCTGATACCATTCAAATGTTCTATACGAAACTTGATTTACAGCATCGATGTATGAAGAGACTTGCATTAATGAATAACCACATTAGTTCCTCTGAGTGACGGGAAGGATGGGCAACCATCTTTAATTTATGTAAAATCATTAATGATCTCTATCTCTGACACTCTTCAAATGCTCAATGTAAAATTTGGTATACATTATCGATGCATCATCTCGGTTACTTCTACACGATGTGCCTAGGATACAGTACTATACTATACACAATTTTTTGTAATTCAGCATCGCAGAAAACCACCATCGATTGCGTTTTCAATGGCAAAAGGGTTAGGAAAGAACTAAAAATATACTTCAATGCAGAGTGATTTTGATTGACGCCAGAAATCGCTCAGAACGCTTCTTCGGCGATCTAGACCCCAGGAGCATCTGGGGCCTGGGCGGCCCCTGGATCCTCACCTAAAGTGCAATGATAGTGGCCGTACCACTTTGAATTTGCTTCCGACGCCCCTGTATTAACAGACAGTGTCAACATACTGTTCCAGCTGTCTCCCGTTCAGTGATTGGTCATTCGACCCCGCCATTTTAAACTAATACGAGCATTTTCATTGGATCACTATTAGATAAGACCCACCCCAATCTTCATACACAACCACGTGACTGTCTCAGTTGACTGATGACATAGCGCGGCCTCGTTTTTGAATCTGCCGTCTAAAGTTCTGGGGAAATGTTGTTGTTGCTGCATCAGCCGATCATTAGCCCCCTGTAGAAGATACTATAGGCTAATACATGTAGGCTACCATGCCATGAGATGATGCTTGGGATTGCATTTCGCTCACTTGCACCTACAGATGGCGACAACTGGTGGCAATTTAAAATTTGGTTTCCGGGCAACAGGTTGATGCCTTCAGCTTCTCGTCAAATTTGGTTTGCAGATAATGCCTTGAGATGTCACTTGGGGATGCTTCTCGGTGCTTCACTGCATGGAAACTATATCACAGGAGCAATCAACTTTCAGTCAATCATTCTGAGTTGATCTTAAAACTTGGGAAGGCAGAAAGACCCTTCCACATCCAACGCCTATGAAGCAGCAGTTGCCTCCCTCATGTATATCCCCTAAGACCAACAATGCTAAAAAATATTGCTGCCATTTCGGCGGGGGACCTAGCATCCTCTGACTGCTTGTTGTCAATAAAACCAAGGAGTTCAAAGTTTTAATTCCATGATAAAAAAAATAAACCTTGAATAAAACAGTTCTGATTGCCAACACATCAAGCCATTTCTTTAAAAAAGATATATGGACCGATTGATTCACGTGGAGACTTCATCACGCATGTGGCGCCCGTCATTATGCAACCTGTGAGGGCCCCTTCATTTGTAAATAAAACAAAAGGACACAGTTCAAACACCAACACATCAAAACATTTCTTTAAAGAAGATGGATATTTTTCATAGACCAATGTATTGAAATATCCTTTGCGGAGCCTAAACCCTTCCTTCTTTCCCGCATACAAAGTATTCTCTATAGGGCCCATTTCCAGCTCACGAACTTCATTTTCAATACATACTGTCGGCTTCTTTATTAAAATTATACCATTTTCAGGCATTACAGATCGCTGGAATACGTTTGTAAGTTGATAAAGAAGAATCATTTAAAGTAACATGTCCATGACGGAACAATCTATCCACGGGACGCAAGCGCCGTAGGCCATGACTATTGATCGCCCGACCGAGAATCCCATTTTTTGGTGGATGAAGAAGAGATTCACGAAATGTAAAAATCCACATCAAACAAGTAAAACACTGGGGAAAATAAACAAGAAAGAAGTCATTAATTTATCTTGTCAAGTATTATATAAGCGAACACTCATATATAGGTGGTGACAAACCGCTGAAGTGGAGATGGGACAAGAAAAAGAAAAACGTTTTACTTTTAGTTTTACCCTTTTTTTATTGAAGAAAATCACCGACATCGGTAATACCACTCCACATGATTACGGAATGCATTGAATATATACACACACGAAGCAAAAGACATGGCAAATTACAATAAAGTCTATAACACGGGAATGACGCGCGATGAGAAAGTAGATTTGATCCGGCGCGTTTTTTAGTATCGGGATGGCAGCTTTCTGTATGTTGTTCATTTCTGCTCACGTCAAACGCCAGCCGTTTGCGCACGTGAGAAAATGAACATGCGAAAACGAGCGTGCGAAAATGAACGTCAGAGTGCATTAAAAAAATGAACGTTCAAAAATGAACGTTCGACTGTTCATTTTCTGACGCTGCTGTGTAAAATGAACGGCCTGATGCATGCGGAAATGAACGACCTCCTGTTCAAAAATGAACGCGTTCGCGTCAAAACTTTTGACACGCTCCCTAATGCACATTGATAGTTTTTTCTCTATGTTGGCCATGTAGATATGGGCATTCTACGTGTACCCATAGTCATGACGCTGGCATTGAGTGCATGTCGTCTCCAAACTTGAAATACTTAAGCACGAGTCTGGAAGTTCTACAACTTGGCCCATAAGTCGCCGCCTACATGAAAATATGCAGTCCGTGGTCGTTGGTTACGCTAATTGCCAGAACAGTCCGCTGCCTCTTTAGAGCTGCTTGAGGGAATGAGGAGTGTCCTGGATGAAGCTGGGGTTTCTAACGGTGAATGGTTGGAGACATGAGGTACTAGGTCCTTTATCGATAGTTGCCTGTGTTTTTGATTCACAGGTAACGGGTAGTATACACTTCACAGGTTAAGTGGCGAATATGGTTTCAAATAAACCAAGCTACAGAATATAAATGCAGCGTTTATCATTCTTTGAGATCATAACATTAATATGCATTTAAACATCATACTGTTAAGATCTGCGAACAGGTTAATTGGATAGAACCTCTTCAATTTATAGCAACTGGCTTTTATCAAGTTATATATTTATTGGTATCTTCAGCGTTGGCTTGAAATTACCGCAATGTTAATTTTCAGGACATCCATATGGCAGAAGTGACATCGAGGACAATATCTGGTATCGTAAAGTAATCACAAATCTTAAGTGTATATTACACACTCTTCGAAATATTAGATTACAAGGTACATGTATATATTACCTGTAACCTTTTTCAACAAGTCTGGTATACGGTGATTTGGATACCGATTGGATTGGCCAACATCCGCCGCTTGCCAAAGACTCAATTAATCAATCAGTCGTCTGAGAGAAGCGCTCGTATCCAACCTATAGTGTGCGATAGGTACACGCTATTGAGTTAGGTACGTGATGAACTGCAAGATTAGCAGAGGATCACTGAATCTATTAAGAGGCACTTTCCTAAGGCACAAGAAGAGCAACGTCTGGTTTTGTTTCTGCATCAGTGTATTTTCCATTACAACCATCCCTCTTTGTCGACTTTATATTCACGACCGGTTGAAATCTCATTCCCTGAAATGTTTTTCGTCACTCAGGTGTTGTATTGGTATAGGTTAATTACATCTACTTGGTCGTGAAATGGCATCAAGCCAGAAAACAAAGAGATTGGTATTTCCGCCACATTGATCGTGCTTCCTATTATATATTGTTGTCAGTCATCAATCTACGAGCATTCCTCATATGGCACATCTCCCCCTGAACAGCATTTGTTAGAATTTGTAGGACACGCAGAGACACTGGAGGGTCGTGTGAGCAAATAATATTTTTTTCATTTTTCTCAAAGTACTCGGATATATTCTACATTTCGAAATTGCCCAGAATTTTCCTTCTTTCGACAAAATATTATAATTGCATCTATTTCAATTTCAAGTTAATGAAATGATTGCTTATATAACGAGTATATTTATTTTCTCGTAATGGACTTGGGTGTTTGTAACTGGATGATCATTGATTGATCTTTTGCTGTACTGGATTGTGTGGTTTGGTTCAAAATATGAAAGTTTGTGCAGTGAAAATAAAACAAGAGTGTCAAATAAGCCTAAACTACGCAACCACATTTTGCAAGGATATGTTTTTTCGTTAGTTTCACGTTATCTTGTCAGACATAATTAAGATTAAATCATTTGATTTCCGGGCTCATTAGGATTCACTACCATTAAAAGTCTCTCCCATTAATCTTCCGGTGCAACAGTTTTTTGATCACGCGATATTGTCTTTTATATACAATGAATTCAAGTGATCTGGTTTAGTTTCCTATATACGGGCATTAAGACTGTTCACCCAGTCCATAAAGACGTACTACCCCAGGTACCGACAAACACCATCTGGATTGGTTTCCGTACCAGTGCCTTGTTATCCACTAACGTGTGATGCCTCTATATCCACATGCTGTTGGAATCTCGCCTCGCCAGTGCGTTTAGTCGTCCGACTATGGAAATTGACAGATTGGTGCCGCTTTCGTATACGATTACAAGTTATAAATATTTGAGTATCGAAATTCTTTCTCAACAATATATGTGGCCATAAAAATAGCTCTCCTTGGTAAACTCATAATTCAGTGGTCAGTAGAAAAAACTGAAATTGTGAATCTTAGGATAATAGACTGTAAGAGAAACTCTGTTATTGACTTAATGGTCTTCCAGAAAATACTGGATCTCTATTTGAAAATTCACATGAACCAATCAAGTGTTTTGGAGATGGAAGATACCGCTTGAGATACTGGAGTTTCTATGAAAATCGATCGAAAATCCGCTTATACAATGTCCTAATACAATCTTGTCATCATATTTGGAGATAGGGAAGTGGGCGTGTATTGCCATTCGCGCATACCATATATATTGGCATTGGTTTTCTTTTCTGAGTTAAGACTATGAGCACGTTATTTTTTCTTGTTTGCACATCATGTTGTGTTGCCGCGTTGAACCTTGCTTTTTGACGCAAAACGTCGAGGATCACATCAATTGTTTTGGGGGTTAGAAAAAATACCTCAAAATCACTCGCACGTGACGTTAGATAAACTGCTTCTACGCCTACCATAACCTAATGTTATCAATGTTGTCGCGAAAAGTGTGGGACAATATTTCAAGAACAATAAATGATTGCTGGTTCGTGGTTTCATATTGTGGTTAGTGTCGAGCTCGAATTTTTCCTCCTGAGTGTAATAGAGGGTTGAGCTCGATGAAGGTGACGCGCTAAAAGTGTAAACAGAAGATAATTGGGGTTGTCAAAAGGAGTTGGCTGGGAGAATGCGTGGGTTGCAATATACTTCTAAATTTGAACTTACTCCTAAGCAAATGACAGAATGATAGGTTTGGGGGATTTATTCTGGCAAAACTTGACTGTAGGTAATCATGGTAATAGAATTCGAATTCAGGTAAATTATCTATCAAAACTCATCCAATAAGAAAACCTTTTGGATGTTTAAGGAGTCCAAAAAACAAATTTCAAATAGCCATTCACAAACAGAGTTGAAAATGTGTCCACGGTTGACATGTTTAACAATGTACCAACCATTACTAAGAGGACTGCGAGGTCTGCGTCTATACTCGAAAGACCATCCACACGACTCTATTAACACCAAAATACAAGGAGACAGGAAATGAAATACTAATAATACAGTATAAACAGAGTCTAATTTCCTCCAGGACAGAAGCGATTAGCAATTGAACCTAATATTCACGGTATAAATAACCTCTTGTTCTATTAAATAAAACCAATCCGGGGTATTACATGATCGTATCATACCCCCGCACCTTCCACTGAAAATCGAGGACATACAGTATTCTTACTATTTAGCAATCATTTAGGTTATATCTCGTGCTGTCTATGTTTTTCAGCCAAGTGACAATGGAAGCTGTCCACTGAATGATTTAAAGCATTGCTGTGGATATAACAAAAGGGGGTAATGATATCGTAAGATTTAAACTCTGTGTATCTCACTGTACCATCCACACCGTTCTAAAAAGTAAGAACAGAGTGGAACATATTCTATCATCTGCGATAGACTTCTTATATCACATGAATGCCAGTCATATTTTATTAATGACTATATGCTAAATATATCTATGCTTTATAATTGCCTTGTTTACCCATATAAGAGCAATGATTATCAGTCTTAAGCTAGAGAATCCTTTTCAGATTTGCCTCCATAGATTTATGTGGGGAAAATATAGGAAGATTCTGAACTGAAGATATGATTACCAGAGGGCAATGAAGTAGTTTTTCTTTTTTGCTATTTCCTCGTCGCCAGAAATCAAATCAGCATTTCTCACCTTGATACGCCTTCGATGTATAATTCGTGTTCAATTCCATGTTAACGTAAAATTAATGAAAAGGGATCGTCCATTTGCCATTTCCCAAAGGATAAGTCGACCATGGCATCAAAGGTGTAGATCCCTCTGATTTGCCTTATATAACTAACGCCCCACTAGCTTATTGTGTTTAAATTGTATTGCTTTGCAATCCCCGCGTCACCGGGGAAATCAAAATCAGCCATTATATAGTTGATTTTCGATTTTTTATGATCTATATTTATTTGAAAGCCTGTGAAAATCGCATTACCCTCAGAACAGTTGAATTGCAAAATGGGTAAGGCGGAAATACCAATTGATTCTCCACTTGACCTGGCCTAATGTTTTCTGATTATCCTAATGATGTAACTGACCGTCGACACTCACCGGGGGTTGAATTAGCTGGATGGAATAAAAACTCGGTTTACAAAGAAAAGAATGATATTTTGTGGATAATGGAATGAGCATGATATACATGTGATGTATGTTGTCTTATATCCTTTCTTGGTACAGAAATATATATATCACCGTTGCTGATTTTCTCGGCTAAAGCTTAAAACATTTGTGAACACTGGCTTAAATGCGTTCAATGCGGAGTTGGTTAAGTGATCTATAATTTATCTTCCCAGTGAGACCACGAGAATAATTCTATGTAAAAGGGTTGTGCTATCAGAGTGAGAATAAGGACTACAATAGAAATCACTCCGCCTGTTCTCCGTCAAGACGTTCTGCATTAATAAGCTAGATACATGTTTCACATCACTCTATGATGTTCAAATGGACTTAATCTGAAGATATATAGGTACACAGGCTAGATTCTTGCAAAAGAGTAATGGTCAACAGAAGAGTTTCCATTGATGATTGTCAGCAAAGGCTGTTACGGCAGGGGCGATGAACAGTTTTCCAATGGAAAGACAGCGTGTTGGCCCTGTCATTGAATTGTTATCATGACAAGTATTCTTTGATCAGATGAAATTCCTCTTCCTCCCAAGTGAAAGCTTTAGCTTTGACTGTGCATGTTATATGAACATGAATGTCGAGTTTGTCCGTGTCGATCATACTGTGATGTCTGTCTATGTATATGAGGGCATGGATACTATCACTGCACATTGTATTTATCATACATTTTCTGTGGTAGGAAATGCTTGAGTGTATGGGAAATGAATGGGTAATGTAGGTACGGCCTTGGGATAGGATGTCTACAGAACAATTCCCGTACATCTCGCACGTGCCTACGTTGGATTGCGTATGTGCCGAGTGAAGTTTAATTTGTCTGTCAATTCGTCGTTTCAAGTCACACGGGGAGTCCATTTTATCGTCAACCAATATATGTAACATGATTGATGACCATCATTTTCATTCCACGAAAGGCTGACTACAATTTCATTTCGAAAGATGTGTTTATGTCATTTGACTCCGGGCGCAGTCATTGGTTTTCTTTGATTGCTTCTCCCTATCACCAAACTAACATTCACAATCGTATTTCCCATAAATCAGTATCATTTTCCGGTTGAATTGTTCGTCATAAAATAGTAAATATATATATATATATATATGAATCTGTATATTTCTGAAACGAATATTTCTTCAGGATTCCAAATATATTATTAAACTCGGATAATTAGTGGACACGCTATCAGTTATTAACGTCTGCAGAGTTATACTTCCGATGATTTCGGAAGATTTTCCGGAGATAAAATAATCTCGTGTTCCCTCCAAATAACAACAGTCGCTGTTCCGTGTATTAACATCGGATAATTAGTGAATACGCTATCAGTTATTGACGTCTGCAGAGTTATACTTCCGATGAATGCGGAAGACTTTCCGGAGATAAAATAATCTCGTTTTTCCTCCAAATATACAGCAGTCGCTGTTCCGTCTTTGAATGTGAACAGGTCAGATTGATAAACTGTACCGTTAATATATTATTTCTTCTAAAATTGCTCTCCATCGTGGGTTAGACGTACCCAAAACGTCAAGTTAATAACTGCTCCCGCACGTACAGGGAAAGGTCACGTAACACGCGAAAATTCTCCCAGGGAATGGTCTTGTACGAGAAATGATCCCTAGGCTGCAAAAAACATTTAACATAAATTTCCCATATTTGAGCGGCCTTCCCAAGCATTTCTCACAGTATCAAATGTATGGCAAATACATTTTGTGTAGTACATGGAAGCATCCGCATTGAACGTATCTCGCGTAATAACCATGTACCATTTTCAAGATTGCGAATATTCTGTCGATTCTAGTCGTTGCGTCTGTCGAGAATCTGATTTAGACAAACCCTTCATATATCATCGTTTCATATTTGAAGACAAAGCTCAAATTTGTTCGCATCCTCTGGAATATTTTATATAGAAAAAGTGTACGCCCTTACAGCTTGTTATACTTTGCTATCCTGAGAGGAGAACACTTCAAAATTGTAATGCTACATCTTGACCTTTAGTCGACGAGAGGAAAAACAGATTTTGTATGTGTCGAGTCACCAGCCCATGTCTGACGTACCATCCGGACTGAAAAAGCTAAAAGTTTTTCCATCTAGAAACTAATATCTGGGCCAATATCAATGAACGATGTTGTTTATTAATTGCTGTACGAATTAAATGTAATATACTCTGAGGAACTAAATGGTCCTTCCATCCGTTATCGACGATTGATTTATGGCTGCCTCATCAAGTTACGGACTGTCCAAACGTGACTTTACCAATCTGGGAGAAATATGCGATGATTGGTTTCAAGGAACCGTGGGCACAATGTGATTAAACAAACACACTCTCCTCGCTACCCGTAGAAACTTGCCGCCATTACATGTATGAAGTCGTGTTCTCCTTTGAGGACTTGTTTCGATTATTTGGACTGCGCTTTCAACACTATTCTTGCTAGATCCAAACACAGAGTCGGGAAAGGGACAATAATAATTAGAAAGGCGGCAGCCAAGAATCCGTTTAAAAAATCTTCTGGGTTTGACCACATCGTCCGATCTTTTTTCTCGGTGACTGAAAAACTTTGAGATTGAGCGTGATAAGTTCGTATCCCAAGGAAGCATGTCCATTATTCTGTGAATTTTCCTTAATTCGCATGGCAAACAGTTTTACTAAGTAAATGTTTCTTCCACGTGTAATTTCGCGGTTACTGTTGGTTTCAAAGTAAATAGTGTAACGTGTGACTACTTCAGTGGAATGCAGACGGAATAAGCGTGATTATCATATGCCCAAGAAAATTCCATGTCACAAAAGCAATAGACTGTATGGCTTTGGTAAACACAATTTCCAGCAGTTATCCGATATTTGTACCAGAGTAGGAGCGCTACACCTACTGTATTGACGCGCTATTGAGTCACAATCCATATCGAATTGAATATTATGTAGAATTTGTATTCTAAACCGTATAACACTTTTCCATTGGATGCAGGAAATGCAAATATTAAGGAAAGACTTCAGGTTCGTGAATGATGAAAGAGGTCAAAATTTTGAATGATGCCAACAAAGACATCGTGATATCACTGTGGCTAAATCGTGAAAATGTCGAGAGTACCTCATTCATGGTAAAAGTACCACAAACATGATTTATTGTGAAACTTCCGACTGGTCCTGGGATCTCTTATAAATTGTTCCATTATTAGTCTAGGATAGATATATTTGCTACTCTCTCAATGCTTATCATCTTGTAGAAAGCATTAAAAAATCATACTTTAAAAAAATAAGAAATATGAACAAATTTATTGAATTTGAAAGGCAGACCTGGTCAACACTTTCCAATGGTGCACCAAGACATGAAATTCGTGGCATTACATGCTTGTCACTGATGAGCTCTCACATCATGATTGTTACTTGACATGACTAAAATCCTAGTTCGCGAACAACGGCAAGTTTCACACGTCAAATGGTTTGCATGAAACACACTTCTATAGTAAAATCGTTACACAATCTTCAGATCAGCAAGATGTCTTCGACCAGCACCATGCTGTCTATTCTCTATCGTCACCCATCTATCAGTTCTGAAAAAAATCTTACAAAGAAATATTGCGCTTCAGTCACGGAATAAAATAACTTGAATGAGGACCTTTTCTTGTGCCCTGGGTGAACATTGATTGGATGTGATGCTGGTTGCTCAGGGAAACCGATGCACACAAAGTTTAAATTAATATTGGATTGTACAGGCAAAAAGACAAAATCTATTTTATGTGACAATTATGAATGATCCGATCTTGATTAAGTCTGACAAGCCCTGGAAACACTATCTTTGTGAAAATAATGCATTTGAAGTGCACCAAACATGACGAGCGGTTTGTTTGTCTTTTTTCATTTTTCCTCACATCTATCGCTGACGGTATATACATTGTAACCGTCGTCGGTCGGTAAACAGAGATTGTCAGACGCCTTGTGTCACAGCAGTCGTGGATTATTCCCCGATGGGATCACGATGTTTCTGAAATGTCATCAAGTTTGAATAAATATACTTGATATTTCTGGTATCTTTTATTAAACAAATCGAACTACGTTCTGCTCGATCATATGATAAGTTGGATAACAGAATGTTATCAATACTATTCCTTTATAGGAAACGTATTTAGCAGCTTTTTTGGAAGCGAAAATAGAGAAAAGCAAGAAAAGAATATTCACTTCACATTACCGTTATCGACAATCAACCCTTAAATCACTTCCACATTTTCTGGTTCAAATCTAGAATAAAAAAGCTTTTGTGGGAGCCTTCCCCGCACATTGAATAGGCAAAAATTAATTGACTGCATACAAGGCTGCACGAGGCAACCGATACACAAATCCTTAAGATTAATTCTCTAATTCAGGTGTTTGGCAGGAAACAGGTTTTCTTTTGTACGATTTAATTGTCCATGACTTCAGTTGAATTTTATTCAAGATAAATTAAGTATCATTCTCGTTCAGCGTCGATCAAAAATACCTGTATTCCGATGGATGTTTTATTGACGAAAGCCAATTAAGAAGCGGAAACGTTGGTCGTGCTCTTGGTCGAAATTTACCTGCGTTGATGCCGTCATTATGACGTTATAAGAACTAGTAGAGCTTGACAAAGATCTTCAATGTGAAAGTTTGAGCCCTCTAGCACAGGGATAACAAAAACAGAGGTTGATAAATCCCCATCCCCCACCCTGTCCCTTTTACCCATCTGTGGCAGATCTACATTCGCTCAGGCCTGATTGCATTTATCTTTAGACTCTTAGTCGAATCTGGATTATGTTGCATCACGTACGGCCTAGCTAATCTAGATAGACTCTGAATGTTCTGAATGTCGAATTTGCAACATGACTAGAATTCACTACAAACGAGAAAAAGGCAATATATTCTTGTTTTTTACAAACCACGAAAACCCATATATAGCTGATAGTTTAAGCTTGAATCCCTGATGCTTTTATTGGGTTCCATACCGATAACAATGATAACAATTTACTACTCAAAGCACTGTACATTTTAGCGTTCTTCGAAACGTAGATATATTTATGCAGACCACTAAGACTGTTGGTCGGGATTGGTCGGCCCCGGTGATAGGGGCCGTGTGGATATGGCATTTAAGATGTCCACATGAACATCTACAATAAAAGCGTGGCTGAAATACAAATCTTCATAGAGGTCATTTTTGATTGCTGACATCTTTTGGATGTGCAATCAGAATATTGGCCTATGTGGTCATATGACTTTTTGTCAGTACCACGGGATCTTTTTCCATCACCGTTATATGTTGCGTTTAAGTGCATTAGTTGAAATTAAACGCAAGGATGGTGGAAAACTATGCCGGCGTAATGACAAGCAGACATACGGCCCCACAGGCAAATATACTGACTGACTCAAAAATTTATCACAACAACCAAAAGTGATCCCTGTGATTATTTGTATCTCAGCCACGCATTTATTGTTGCTGTCCATGTGGACATCTTAAATGACATGACCACACGGTCAAATACTCTTGCCAAACAAAATTATGTTGATCGCCTGAATTTGGTATGAGAGCAGGCGAAGGATTCTTCCAAATTACCCAATTAAATATGTAAAAGTCGATTGAATCTGGTTCGGTTTTCTGAAGAAATGGCAATCGGGTGAGAAAATTCAGTTTATCTTCAGATATAAGGACTGAGCCACAAAGAGATATTTCGACTTCGGATATTGAAATCAGACCACACACATTTTTAAGAATATTCATATCGTAGAAAATACCGTAAAGGAATGTACTGGGTGGTATCCTTAATGGTACTAGCTGATGTACTTGATATGTCAACCCTGTACGACGTCCATCTAGTTCTTTTCTACAACTTGTGGTGATATAAATATAACATCTTTACAATTTCGTATCAACGTGAAAATGATTGAAAGGGTACTCCGGTAAGACACGCAGAGCTTAACACATAAAACTCTCCTGTGTTCTGGTCATAACGGTAGGCTGCGTGCTGATGTAATGGTTCGAACGCATTTGATCAATTACCATGTAGCACTCAATTTATTGTTACACAAGTCGCAATCAATGGTCATTTTCCGCGTTATTTGTCAACGCTTGAAAATTGTTGGGAATGTTCTGAAACTATCGTTCGCTTGAGATACTTTACAGAAGGATATCTAATGAGTAATATTATTTGAATAGAGGGTATAGGATAATTGTAGAATGAAATCGTTAACTCATCTCATATGCCCTGTAATTGGAAATTTAAATTGAAAGTGTAAAAATGCCATTTTTTTAATACGGATTTTGCCCTTCATCACTTGTTTGAAGATATATTCACGAAGGTAATTCAGCACTCAACAAAACAGTGGGTAATAAGCTCTCTGCCTTCATCGCTGTATTAACGTAAGATATATAGCTGAGGAATGCAGCATGATTACACTCTGTGGCATATGGTACAGTAGAACCCAAGCGACTATTGTTGAATTGTTGAACGGGCAGAAAAATACATTATGTTGATTTCATGGAACATTACAGCGATTATGGTCTCCTCTATTCAGACTGAACTTTTTGGATATTTCAGGACAGGAGGGTCCTGATGCCTCGTCGTCATCAATGAAAAGTGTTGTCCGCTTCTATATCATTGCAATATATCACAAAATATAGATTTATATTCAAAGAAACCCTCCATTATTCCACCTCTTGGAATTCGTATGAAACCACAGATTGTAGCAGCTGGTGTTAAGCTTTACCTAACAATTTTTACCTAACAAGCTCTTATCAATTCCACCATGACAGTTAGCTAAACCAGAAGTAGATATTACACTTACGAAATATAAAAAAGGCAGACACGAAGGTTCGTATGTACAAAAGAATTTGGTCTATCGAGACAAAAATACAGGTCGCATCAGTCTATTTATACAGATGGTACTATCTTTAGTTCCAAAACTAAAACCTGTCGACTACCAGGTAAAAGTTCGATATTCACTGCAGAAGCAAAAGCTATATTGTCGGATTTAGAAGGTATTGGGTCCACTAAAAGGAAAACAATACGTCATATTCCCAGATTCATTGTCATGTATTCAAGCGATTAAAAGTGAAACTTCAACTCATCCCACCATCTTGAATATTCTACAATATAGCTGATAAAATGGCTAAGGCAGCTCTTGATAATGATCGAGGCTGATCCTGTTGGAATCCCACATAGCGATTTCAGACCATCTATCTGTACTTAAGTGAGAAAGCTGTTTCAATCCTTATGGGATGATGTGAATAATAACAAACGTCATGAGTTCAACAAACCTGTAGGCTATACTCATATAGCGATTTCAGACCATCTATTTGTACTTAAGTGAGAAAGCTGTTTCAATCTTTATGGGATGATGTGAATAATAACAAACTTCATGAGTTCAACAAACCTGTAGGCTATACTCATCTGAACAGCCAGAAACGTTTCGATCAAGCCATGATCAGGCGATGTAGAATCGGCCATACACGATTAACTCACGAACATTTACCAAAAAGAGCTTTATTTCATGCCACGAAGATCTCACAGTGAAACATATTCTTATCCACTGTATAGATTTTAATATTGTAATAGATTCTTTCATCGAGCAGCTACTTTAAAGAATCTTTTAGTCGGGTGAAAGAAGACTGTATCTTAGGTTATTTGAGAGAAATCGGGTTTTTTTGCATAATTTTTAATGTATGTGCATGTGTTTTGGCGTGTTGTGTTGATTACTTCTAGACTGCTGGGTTGTCGACTTGTTTTTTGTTAGAATACTTAGAATTTTGTTTGATCGTCGCTATATAGCTGAAATATTGCTGAACGCGACATCAAACCTTAATTCTCTCTCTCTTTTATCTCGTGACAAACTAGCTTGTGTGCATTTATATTTTATACCTGCTTGTATATTATTGTGCTAAACGTGTTATGCAGTAGGATATTTCGGTTATGGACACATGAATTCTTTGTGTTCTATTATGTTATGTGTATGTATATGATATACCATATTAAGGTAGTGGAAAGTCTGGTGTAATGTACACGTGTGCTGCATGTAGTATTTCTCAAGACATCTAAATACAAGTCAGATCCTATAACCAGTAGCTAGCAGTCGTCTTGGCCGTGAAATGGCATCAAACCAGAAAGCAAAGAGATTGGTATTACCGCCGTATGAACGTGCGCTTCCTAATATATATTGATGCCAACCATTAACCAATGGAAATTCCTCAGCTGAAAAGACCAGCATATAGTATATCTCTGCCTAAATACCATTTGTTAAGAGTTTGTCGGACACGCCGAGAGCCTGGAGGGACGTGTGAGCACTAATTTATTGGGCATCGTTCGCACGGACCAACACTATCAATATAATATACACTTAAATATATTCTACATGTTTACAATTGGCCAGGATTTCCTTTCTTTCGTCAGAATCTCATCAATGGCATCTATTCCGATTTCAATATAGTGAATGGATTGCTTATATTTCAAGTATTGTTATTTTCATCGAGGAAGGGTTTTTTTGTGAATACAGATTTTATCAATGTTGACTTCTTCCTATACTTGTTTGTGATGGCTTACTACAAAATTTGAAAGATTGTTTAGAAGAAATAAAACAAGGGTGGAAAGTGTGCGCAGAATTTGCAGAATTCCCATGACACACGCATTTTCGTCGAGAAACGTTGACAAGATATAAATCTCCTGTCAAATTTCAATGTCTGTATACAGCAGGTTGTTCAGGGAAAGCATTTTCGCTGGAATTCCACATCATGTAAAATATAATTAGAAGAAATTTGTTTTGATTCCGAGATTATTTAGATTCAATACGAATCCTTAGTCAAAACGGATTTTTCCTCTCTCAGTAACCTGTCGGCGCAAGAGGTTTTGATCACGAGGTACTGTCTATTATATACAATGAATTCAAGTGATCTGGTTTAGTTTCCGATATACACGGGCATTAGGATATGTTCACCCAGTCGATGGAGATGTAATGCCTCAAGCACCAACACAACCTATCTGGATTTTTTCTGCACCATTGCCTTGACAGTGCACCCACTAACTGGCTGTGTACCAAGACGCATTGGAGTCTCGTCTCGCCAGTCCTTTTAGTTACCCGGGTAGAGAACTGGGTTAACGTTAATCAGATGTAATTCTTCATGAGTTGTATGGAAATTGGGAGATTGGCACCGCTTCCATATTCCATTACAGGTTATGAATATTATTTTTGGGTTACTAGTTTCATCATTGAATGTGCCCATATAAATAATTCACGTCAACCGAAATAAAGTCCACAAAAGTCCAATGGTCAATGAAGCATATTATTGGTTAGATGTTCTTTCGATTTTATCCACAAACCAATGAAAATACCGGATTTCTAATACAATCTTAACGTCATATTGTCATTAACGTCTGAAACATTGTATGATTCACATCGTCATCCACCATGGCAACATAACGCAACGTTTGTGACATGATAGCTATGCTTGTTACTTTGAACGCCACGCAAGTCAAAAAGTTTCGTTCTCTTGACTTGATCATATTTGATAACACTGGAAACCAGAGTAAGGGGATGCGTCTCTTCAGTATAATATCCAAGTAAATACACAATGATTTCGTGATTCTGATCGGCGTAAGCGCCTACGGACCTGTTCAACCCAATACTTCTAGTGTTTTCAGCAGTGGAACGGAACACATTCTATAGCTGTCGGGAAGTCACTCACGGGGTGCTCACAGGAAATGTACTCCTGAATTGGCGACTTTGCGCTTCCATCGACGTATCCCACTTTTCTACATGTTAAATAATTATCCAACACATTTCAGTCAATCACATCAAGCAGTAATCACGGTTCATAACATTTTGGTCAGCAAAACGGGAAGCTGTTGACTCAAATCAGCATAGGCAATTATTAATTTTCTCCTACATGTGGCAGCCAGCCTGGTTCCAAGTTCCTTTTTGCGATCAACAGCGGTCGTTCTACCTTCCCTAAACCTGCTAGGATGAGAGAGAGCAAAGTATACTCTTAATATGCAATGGTTATCATACTACATGAGATGGATTCACTTCTCATATTTGAAAACCGTAACATCTCTTGAACACTTTATTAATATACTGGGCAGTGAATCTAATAGCTGGTGGCTCCAAAACCCGACAGGACAGTAGCATTTCGTAATCAGTTGCATATGCCGATGGAAATAGGATGTGACCGAAGCTCAGTTTGTGCTGTATATCAGGCCTGCTCAATACGAGTATATGGAGATGTAATATAATCCATTGGCATTGTCTTCCATTGACCTGAAAACCCCCGGGAGCGCTACTTTTGTTCTGACATTGACCAGGTGATGCTTAATTGATTGAATATTTTGCTTTAATATCGATGAATGGTGCATTCACATGGATTGAATGATCTATCGCGTGTAGAGTTTTGACCCGTCCTTGTGTACAAACAACTATTGGTATTTATTTCTATACACCTAGATTCTCGTAAAGCAAGACATTTAAATAACTTTAAATTTGTTTACTATTACTTCGGAAACGAAGGAGTGGGTCACGTCTGCATGACCACTTGGCCACTATGAATAGTTTCCCCTTGTTCTGTCTCTGTAAATTAATTAGCGGTTTATTTGTATTTGAGATGAAAGAATTTTATTAGCCTCAATTGGGATGCGTTGGAGGAGCGAATTTGAGACTGTGGGTTTCTCCTCACGTTGCTTTGCCTCGTCGTAGGTAGCTTATTGACGTAAACCGTCGCGGAACATGTCTTGTCATCACTTGATGGTTCAGTACATCAAACAAATTTTATATGTGGTTGGGATTTGTCTCAAAATCTATTGCCCGTGACGTTATAGAAAATACTTCTATGCCAGTGTCATCATCGGTTACGCCTAGTGTGGAGCAATATTGCAAACATGTCTGCTTGATGATTCGTGATTTCATATTGTGATTGGTTTCAAGAAATGAAAAAAAATCAATCCTAGATGTTACATGCTGCATGGTATGAAACTCGGTGTCATCTATTGAAAATCGATTAGATACTGTTATCGTGGTCTTTGACAATCACTTGCAGTCCTTGTGTTCCACTCAAGTAACAATGGAAACTATCCACGGAATTATAACAATGTTTGTGCGATCGTAACAAAACCATCCTACCATCGTCCACACGTTCTTATTAAGTTATGTCTTTTTCAAACATCTGTAATGAACTTCTGTCACATGTTCTTCTTTTTATCATTTTCACATGGAAACATAAAAGCTTAGATACCAAGATTTGCAGGGGTATGTCCATTTCAAGGAGATGATATACCACTCTACAAACGCCTTATTAACGCCTTCAACTTGAACATTCAATATTTAGCTGTAATCCACAAAAGAATTTCTGCGTCAATAAACGAAAGACATTTTTCAAATATGGATGAAATGAATTTCAAAAAACAACAGATGATTTCCTGCAATGGAGAATCGGTCAACAGTTTTCAATGATGACAGGAAGACATCGTGATTTTCTTCACATACAGTCCTTATCACTGTTCAGTATTCTTTATCGAAATAAAGATATGATTATTCAAAGCCGCCAGGGGGCGCTGGAGTATTCTGTGTTAATTCAATTATATTTTCGTCAACAGCAGACAAATCAGCATTTTCTATCCTAGTGCACAGTCTACGTGAGTCGCTTTCAATTGCATGTAAATTTAAAATTAATGAAAGGGTATCGTCATTTTGCCCTTTCCTGAAGGATCCTCGACCTGTGCACCAAAGGTGTAGATCCGTTTGAATTACCTCATACTAGTAACGCTTCACTGGCTTATTGTGCTTAAATTGTATTGCCTTGCAATTTTGTCGACACCGGGGAAATCAAAATCGGCCATTATATAATTGATTGATTTTTTTATGACCTATATTTCTCGAAAGCCTGTAAAACTCGCATTAACCTCGGAACAGTTGAATTGCAGAATGGGTTAGGTGGAAATGTGTATTGATTCTCCACTTGACCTGGCCTAATGCTTTCTGATTATCCTAATTATGTAACTTGCCGCCGACACTCACTGAGCGCTGAATTATCTGTAGGTTTACGTAGAAAAGAATAATATTTGGTAGATAATGAAATGGGCATGGGAAATGCATCTTGCCTTATATCCCTCCTAGGTACTGAAATACATGTATACAAGCGTCTAGCCCGTCATTCAATATTCAGCCGTCGTCCATTAAAGAATTTCCGCGTCCATAATCCAAAGACCTAATCCATGTAATAACATTAGCACCAAATTAAAAGGATAAACCATAGTATACATAAAACTAGGCTAATTTCCTAGAAGACAGAAGCGTCAACAACTTTCAATGATGCCAGCATTGCTGTTTATCGCAGCTAACTTGTAAAACCTTTGTGAAGAATGGCTCAAGCAACCCTTTAAACAGGGTGGAAGTTATGATTTGTTACATACAAGCGTCTAATTCGCCATTCAATATTCAGCGGTCGTCAGTTAAAAATTTTCGAGCCCATAATCAAAGGCCTAATTCGTAAAACAGCATTAGTACCAACTTAAAAAAACTATGTCGTGTCACTGGAAGGTATTCTTTGTAACTGATCCACTATTATCCAAAAATCGAGTCCTCGCGTCAGATATCCATTACTTAACATGGTCCATTACAACGTGCTGGATTAAGTCATGGCGAGACTTTTTCCTAGTCCAGGCCATCGACGTTAGTTAGACAACCGTGCTTCGTGATAACTTTCCTCTTCAAATACCTTGTTCATATCACTTTGGGCGTAAACTAGGGATATATATGATCACAAGCTAGTTAAAGCATGAGAGGAATCGTCAACAGAAAGCATTATTTAGCCCTCGAATCCCTACACCCACGGATGTAAATATGACGGTAAGCAAATATCTGAAAGTTAGGAGCGGTCAACAGTTTTCAATGCCGATCTATAGATAGATATAGTATGATGGCACTGTCATTGAATCGGTATCAGTCACAAGTATTCCATTACCAGATGAAATTTCTTCTCATGTGCCATGTGAAAGCATTGATGATGCATATTTACATTACATGATATCCATATGAAATATACTGCAATGTCTGCCAAAGTATATGAGGTCATGATTACCATGGAAGTTCTACATGGAAGTATAGACATCTCGCGTAATAACCATGTAACATTTTTAGATTGTACAAATTTGATCGATTCCAGTCGATGCGCTAATCAAGCAATTGGATTAAATAATAATAATAATAATAATAATAATAATTTTATTTCAGACTGAACAGGCGTCCATACAGATTACACCAAAGTCATTTACATGGGGATAAGAGCACTAGTACAAAATTTCAGACCATTTGGCTTCTAGCTTTTCATATTCTAAGTTTGATCTTTGAGAGGAAATTTCAAGGAGACACTGATTAAGCAAGTTGTTCATATGATTTGGCAAAAGAGATGGTACGATAAGGTGGCATTTTGGCCTATACGTGATGCGATTGAAATCGAAAAAAATGTGGTGTCCTAAATATAGTTGTTTTTTAACCCTACCTGGCCTGGGGGGGGGGGCGGAAAGTGCCCCCCTAGTGAACTTTTCTCTGCTGCTCCGAAACGACAAAACCGAGGAGGCTGAAACTTGGTGACTTTTAAGCTTATCTTACTGGGGTCATTTTGAGCCTATTTTTATATACCCCCGGGTAGAGGATCATGGGTAAATTCAAAATGGCGGCCATGTGGTATCCGCGAAAGTCGTGTTTTTCAATCTTTTCGCTCCATTTCTTCACATTTTCCTTGCCTAAAAGGCCTTGAAAGTATATTATTTATGCAAAACTAATTATTCTACATTTTATTTGATGTTTTTCTGGAGAAAAATCGGAAAAATGAAAATTTCGAAAAATCGACCCCAAAAAGGCCGAAAAATGGCTTCCGAGAAGATGACGTCACTGTGACGTCATCATGGCGGCCATCTTGCATTTTTTTACATTTCCCGGTAGATCTTGAACCAAAGATACTGTGTGGTAAGTTTCAGCGCTCTAGCCTTAGTGGTAGAGAAAATATATAGGGGGGCACTTTCCGCCCCCCCCCCCTCTCCAAGGCTGCGATACACCCCAAATCGCCCAGGCCAGATAGGGTTAAATTAATGGCAAAAATATATGAACACAATATGTGAAAGTTCTAGCTCGATTGCATTATGATTACAGTTATGAAACGAAATTGAAATCCGCAACAAGTGCTACATGTATTTCGTGAAAAAAGCTCTAAATCGAGTCACTCAAACACACATTCAGAAACGTCATGATCCCTATCGGAAAATAATCCACGACTGCTGTGACACAAGGCGTCTGACCGTCTCACAACCCCGTCAATTAAAATACCATATATTTTTTTTTACCGATCGACGAAGGTTATATACCGTCAGCGATAGATATGATGCATGCAAGAGGAAAAATGAAAAAAGACAAACCCACTGGACCAAAACGCCATTAACCTGGTGATGTGCGGTGGCATTATATCTCCACTGCTGGAAAACCGTTTCGGTCTAAGGCGTCCTTCGTGTCTAAATGTGTGTTTAAATAACTCGATTTAGACCCATTTTACACGAAATAGCACATGCTGCGGATTTCAATTTCATGTGATAACTATAATTCTAACGCAATCGAGCACTTTCATATATTGTGTACATATATTTTCTCTTGCAGTTACATTAATTAAAAACAATTATTTTTAGGACATTTTATTTTTTCGATTTCAACAGTACCCCGTACAGGCCAAAATGCCGTGTTATCGTATCATCTCCTTTTATGTAGAAAAGTACAGGCCCTTGTTAAACATTGCTATCCTGACTGGATAACGTTTAAAAACTGTAATCCTGCCTGCTGGCGTATAGGCGATGAGAGAGAAAGCTCATGTTGTAGTTGTCGAGTGACTGGTCAAGATATATGACGGTCCATCCGGATTGAAAAGGCCAAAGGTTTTGGAGAGAAAACCCTATGCCGTCTAGAAAATAATATTTCGGTCAATTTAATATTTATGAAAGGTTTTGTTTATTGAGTGTTGTGTGATTTTAATGTAAATATCCTTTAAGGTAAAATTCCCTTCTGTCTGGTATCGATCAGTGATTTATCGCTGCCTCATCAGGATACGGACTGTGCAAACGTGACTTTACCCATTCGGGAGAAATATGCGACGATTGGTTAAAAGGAACCGCAGACACAATGTGATTACACAAACACACCCTCCTCGCTCCTGGTAGAAACTTGCCGCCATTACGTTTTGAAGTCGTGTTCTCTGAGGAAATGTTTCTGTTATTTGTATTGTGCATTCAACATTAATCTTGCTAGCAACAAACACAAAGTTGTGTGAAGGGACGTTCCAAGGTAATTATGAAGGCCAAAGCCAAGAACCCATTTAAAAACTCTTCTCGGTTTGACCACATCACCGAATCTTTGTTGTCATTGACTGAAAAACTCCACAAGGGATAATCGAGCGTGATAAATTCGTATCCCTAGGAAGCCTGCCCATTAAGCTGTCAATTTTCCTTAATTCACAAAGTCAACAATTTTCCAAAGTAAATAATCCTTCGCGCGTAACTTCGCAATTACATTTGGTTTCCGGGTAAATTGTGTAACGTGTGACTACTTCAGAGGAATACAGACGTGACTATACTATACTCAAGAAAATTCCATTCCAGAAAACCAATAGATTGTATGGCTTTGGTAAACAAGATTTTCTGTTGTTACCGGATACTTGTACCAGCGTTCCATATTTGTATGGGAGCGTTTCACACACTATATTGACGCGCTATCGAGCCACATTCCATATCAAATTGAACATTTTGTAGAATTTTCTATTCAAAAACACTGTACCCTTTTCCAGTGCATGTGGGGAATGCCAATAGTAACGAAGGACTCTTCCTGTTCTTTAATGACAAGAGCTATCAAAATTTTTAATGATGCCATCAAGGCATCGCCATGCCACTGTCGTTAACTCATAGCTAATGACAAGAAAAATGACAATGATCAAAATACTAGAACATTTATTTATTCTGCACATCATTGCATACTGCTGATTGCTTTGGAATTATCTTATAGATGGCTTATTGTTCTACAATGTTGGATATAGTTGCTGCAATCTTCCAGTGATCATAAACAATTATCAACATCTTATACACTAAGAGCATTGAAACGTCCAACAGATTGATAAACAAGAAAAATGTAAACATTCCAGCTAGTTAAAAGTTTTTCATTGAGGCCACTGCTTATTCACGAAGTTTCTGGCATCAAATCCTTTTCCTCGATACGTCCTCATACTAGGACTGTTACTTGACGTAACTTAAGTTTGAGAGCAACGGCAAATTCCATAGTTCATATGGTTTACAAATAAACACACTTCTAACCGTAAAATCGTTACACAATCTTCATATCAGCAAGATACCATCCACCAACACCCTGTTGTCTATCCTTTATCGTAACCCATCTATCAGTTCTTGAATCCCAACCAAAAAAATATTGCGCATCAGCCACGGAATTAAATAACGCGGATCTGAATCTGTTCTAGTACACTGCGTGAACATTGATTGGATAAGATGCTGGTTGCTCAGGGAAACCGATTCACACAAAGTTTAAATTAATATTGGATTGCACAGGCAAAAAGACAAAATCTATTTTATATAAGGAGATTATGTGACCATGATGAATGACCCGATCTTGAGTAAGTCTGACAAGTCCTAGAAACATTATCTTCGTGGAAATAATGCATTTGAAGTGCACCAAACATGACGAGCGGTTTGTTTGTCTTTTTTCATTTTTCCTCTTGCATGCATCATATCTATCGCTGACGGTATATAACCTTCGTCGGTCGGTAAAAAAAAATATATGGTATTTTAATTGACGGGGTTGTGAGACGGTCAGACGACTTGTGTCAGAGCAGTTGTGGATTATTTTCCGATAGGGATCATGACGTTTCTGAAATGTTATCAAGTTTGAATAAATATACCTGATATTTCTGGTACCTTTCACATGATTGTCTTCTCGAATACCACTGATGAACTCTACGCATGGAAAACAAGTCGAAACACGTTCTGCTTGATAATATGATAAGTTGGATGACATAACGTTATCAATACTATTTCCTGCTGTATATACATGTAACGTGTATTGCAGCTTGTTTGGAAGCGAATTTTAGAGAAAAGCAGGGAAAGATTCACTTCACATTTTCGTTATCGACAATCAACCTTTAAATAACTTTTCCGCATATTGAATAGGCAAACATTGATTGACTGCATACAAGGCAACTGATAAAAACCCTTAAGATACAGTCTCTAATTATGCTGTATGGGAGGAAACAGGTTTTCTTAATATGCACGATTTGGTTGTCTATGACTTCAGTTGAATTTTATTCAAGATAACTTTATAAGTATTATTCTAGTTCAACTTCAACCATCAATATCTGTATTCCGATGGATATTTTATTGACGAAAGTAAATTAAGAACCGAAAAAGTAAGAGATGAGACGTTTTGTCTTATATCTTTTTTATATTAGAGCCCATTTGCATATTATCGGAGGTACAAAGGGTAAATTCAAAATGTAAGGATGTAAATATTTACTCTTTCGACATTTGTAGTTCCATTGTGGAGAGATTTCTTCTCTTAACGTGCATAGAACTAATATGTTCTGTCATCAATACCGAGTTCTATGATTTTGGAGAGAGCGATAGGACTTCTTCTGTGAAAATAATTGGTCAGAACAAGTCGGGCTTGACAAAGATCTACAATGTGAAAGTTTCAGCCCTCTAACACAGGTATAATGAAAACATAAGTTGAGAAATACCCATCCCCCGCCCACTCCCTTCCACCAAGCTTTGGTAGGTTCAACTTGACCCAGGCCTGTGTTTATCTTATGACTCTTAGTCGTGTCTGGATTACGCGCTAGCTCTATATCTTGCAATGTTGGATCACGTAAATGTATTTAATAATCTAAATATACTCTGAATGTTCTGAATGTCGAATTTGCAACATGACAAGAATTCAGGAAATTTGAGAAGGCAATATTTTCCTGTTTTTACAAACCATGCTAATTCCTTTGATTGGGTTCCATGCGGATAGCAATGATAATAATTACAATGATCGAAATGTAGATATATTGAGGGGGACCACTAAGACTGTTGGTCGACCCCGGTGATAGGGACTGTGAGGGCATATCATTCAAGATATCCACCTGAACAGTTCCAATAGAAGTGTAGCTGAGATACAAATCGGTATAGGGATCAATTTTGGTTCTTGTGATGTTTTATATATGCAATCAGAATATTGGCCTGTGGGGGTAATATTATGAAAATATTGAGTTGTTTTGAGGGGAATATGCAGTGTTGTTGCCCCGAGGCTGTGCGTATTGCCCGAGCCGCAGGCGAGGGCAATATGCACAGCCGAGGGGCAACAAAACTGCATATTCCCTTCAAAACAAGGCAATAATTTCATTATTATATTTATCAACTTATCCCTGTGATATTCTATTATCCCTTGAGCAAAATATTGTTTTTATGTTTTATTTTGGAAGAGCGCAGTCAATTCTGAGTTGGTGTCAATTCTGAGTTGGTTGTTTTCAGTGCGCAATCGGGCCGGCAATCACCTGCAACATAATTTTTCATGCACGAGATTCCACTGATTCGGAGCTGCTTCACTACTATCGTGTAAATCTCGCAACGCACGTATAGTTGTTCAGTGTCACTTGTAGGTTCTTCAATAATGTGCTTGTGTACAATTCTACTTACAATTAGCAGAGGGAAATATTTATATCTGCTGTATTCTGCAGCTAAAATCAGCCCGACGAACTGCTACGTGATCGGCAATTTGCAGCGCGAGCGAGAGCGACCTCTGTTGTAATTATCTCCCTTTGGTGTATATTTCATGGAGGGATGGAATATGCAGTTTAAGCGGGCAATATACACCCACGTGACCGAAGAATATGCGGTTTTATCTCATTACAATTTATATAGGGAGACACTCTAATAAATATAATAATACCTCTTGTCAGTATGCCGGCATCTTTTTCTACCAGCTACATATGTTGCGCTTAATTACATTAGTTTTGAATTAAACGCAAGGAAATCGATGTAGGCGTACTGACAAGACGACATATGGCATCACAGAAAATACTGACTGCATCTCAAATTTATCACAGGAACCAAAAATGATCCATGTGATGATTTGTATCCCAGCCACGCGTTTATTGTAGCTGTTCATATGGACATCTTGAATGACATGATCACACGGTCAAATACTCTTGCCAAACAAAATCACATGATGATTGCTTGAATTTGATATGAGAGCAGGCGAAGGATTCTTCCAAATTACCCAATCACATATAAAAAAATGTCGATTGAATCTGGTAATGGCAATCGGGTGAGAATAGCCAGTTTATCTTCAGATATAAGGATCGAGACACAAAGAGACATTTCGGCTTCGGATATTGAAATCAGTCCACACACGTCTTTAAGAATATTCATAACGTAGAAAATACGTTCAAGGAATGTATTATATGGTACATCTAGTACCATCTACATGGTACCAGATGACTTACTTGATATGTCAACCCTGTACGACGTCCATCTAGCTCTTTTCGATGACTTGTGATAATATAAATATAACAATTTCGTATCGGCGTGATGAAATTCATGGAAAGGGAATTTCGATAATTACAAGCGTCTGGTCCGTCATTCATAATTCAGCCGTCGTCCATTAAAGAATATCCGCGTCCATAACCCAAAGACCTTTTATTCCATATAACAGTATTAGCACCAAATTCAAAAAGATGATCATAGTATACATAAACATAGGCTAGTGTCCTGCAAGAGAGAAGTGGTCAACAGTTTTCAATGATGCCGGCAAGACATCATGATGTTCCAAAATATCAAATCCGTATCGCTGGTCAGTATTCTTAATCCATATGATATTCGTTGTAAAGTCGTCATCTAGAGCATGACGCGTCTCAGTCACGCTTTGATTGTGACTGTTAAGCGGAATTAGACACAAGTTACGAAACGTAACGCCATAGATCTTGCACGCTACGCTCGTATTTTGCTATCAGCATGCGATATGTATCGCCAAATTTGAGAAACTTTGAGTGGAAGCGCTTGGTGGTATAGCCCTGTTTTATAAGTTTCTGCAATAATGTTTTGTGGCGGTTATTAAAATCGTCACGTTTAACACAGGATCTAGCAAATGCTACTATGCGAGATATGTATATGCCATATGCAGGTCCTACTGGAATATTACTGTCCAGAAAGGGATAGTTTACGATGTCGAAATTGTAATCATCTCTTTAGTCATAAAGTCGACGTGAGAGAATGCCCGCTTCATTCCTATAGAGATATAGGTCTAAATATAATGTGCCGGTAGGGCTATCTGTAATTTCCTTCAAATCCAGTGAAGGTGGATATATATCCGTCACTGCGTCATTTATATAGCGATTATCCACAGCGAGAAGATCGTATATACAGCGTTTAGTGAACAAAAAGGAATGGGCTTTGAATTGATCGATTTTTAAAAGCGCCTGCATATAGTCATATTGATCAGAGAACAAATATAGATCAGCCAACAGGGGTGCACAAATAGAACCGATTGGAATACCTATATGATGTTGATATATTGTGTTGCCAAATTTCGCATAGATATTTTTTAATGAGAAATTCAAGCAACTCTATAAACAAAGAAACATCCCATGAATGATATTCCGGCCTAATCCCAATCGGCGGGGTTTTTATGAACACACGGAGAAATGTACAAATTTGACAAATGTGGCCACATTTCTGAAGAATCAATTTTCATTAATAAAGATCTGAGAATAGTAGATCCAGTGATTTACAAGTGCGCCAAAGCGAACCCCAAACACAAGTCATTTGAAAATCAGAAATGTGATAGCTAATTTTCTTAGCAGTCCACATGCGGTCTATAGGCTATACCGACAAAAACCGTTTCCCGATGTCTTTACACTTATTTGGTAGTGACGCATTCTTGTCCAATTGTTATTTTGGTAGTGACGCATTCTTGTCCAATTGTATAATGAAATCGTTAACTCATCTCACATGCCCTGTAATTGGAAATTTGAATTGAAAAACGTTAAACTTTTTTATATGGATTTCACTTGCTTACAGATATACCTACGAAGGTAACTCAGTACTCAACAAAAACAGTGGATAGTAAGCTATGTTTCTTCATCGGTAAATTAAAGTAATGTAGCTGAGACATGCAGCATGATTAGACTCTGTGGTATAGGGTTCAGTGGAACTCCAGCGGCTATTGTTGAACAGACAGACACATACATGATTTTGATTTTATGAAACATTACAACTATTATGGTCTCCTCTGTTCAGACTGAACTTTTTTGATACTTCAACAACAGGAATAATTCAGTTATGAATATTTTTTTAGGATCGGAGGGTCATGAGGTTTCGTCGTCATCAATGAAAAGTGTTGCCCGCTTCTATCTCATGACAAACTAGCTCATGCGCATACCTGCATGTATCATTCTGCTAAAAGTGGTGTTATGCAGTAGTATATTTCGGCTATGGACGTATGAATTTTTTGTGTTTTATTATGTTCTGAGTATTTTTATGATATACCATATTAAGGTAGTGGAAAGTCTGCTGTAATGTACACGTGTGCTGTACATTGTATTTCTCAAGATACCAGATCCCATATTCAATAGGTAGTCGTCCAAATTGTGGTCCCTATGCTACAGGTATGTGGTTAATGGGGCTGTATGTAGAATGCGGGATTAGGATATCTATATGTTTTCTGAAAAAGAACTTGCATTCTACTAACATTTTACCCGTTTGGGTCGTTTCTTCAGTCTAACTGTCACCTAGTTCATTACTGTATATCAGATGACTTGATAGGGCTATTACATCATTACTCTTGGATATGTTATCTCACCCCGCCCAAGCCGGTGCTAGGGACCGTGTACGTGGTACTGTCATTCAAGATGTCCAAATGGACAGCTACAATAATAGCGTGGCTGGGATACAAATCATCACAGGCATCATTTTTGGTTCTTGTTGCGTTTTTAGATATGCAGTCAGTGTATTGGCCTGTGGGATAACATGACTTCTTGTCAGTACGCCGGCATCTTTTCTCACAACCTTTATATGTACACAGGAGAATGTGCATATACAGAGGCTGTAGTCAGCATACTCAGGTTAGTTACAAGTATTTCATCCAGCATTCAGTAGCCAGCCATCTTTCACAAGAATTACCGTCCCTAGCGATATCCCTAAATTCCCATCATGGATTTTGACGGACGTATCTGGTCCGTGTAGTTCTCGAGGCTGAGACTGGTGATTGTTTGGAATTGCGGACGCCTGGAAGAACCTGGATATTGGCATACTGCGTGTATCAAAAGCGATGAAGTTGGTTTATGAGTGCTTGTCTTCAAGGTTGAAATTCTTAAGCATACAGTTTGAAAGTTATATAGCTTTGGTGTATCAGTCGCCATCTTCAGGAATAGCTGCAGTCCGTCGTCGTTAGGTACGTTGGTTTACATAACAGTCCTCTGGTAAGCTGTGTATCTCTTTTAAGTTGCTTGATGAAATGGGAAGTGTCCTGAAAGCAGTTGGGGGTTCTAACAGTGAATGGCCGGAGGTCCTTTCTCGATGGCTGCCTGGGTTTCAAGTTGTTTCACAGGTAATAGATAGGATATACTTCACGGGTAAAGTAATATTTGAACCAATGCCGAATATGGTTTCACATAAACCGAAATATCGAATCAATCCTGCCGAGTTTATACTTTGGAAGCATGATATTACTTTATTAAATATCTTCATTTGCGTATATTCAATTAAAGCATCATACTGTTATGATCTGCGAACGGGTTCACTAGATGAAACCTTTTCCAGCTTCGCCGGGATCGAGGATAATATGCAATTGGTGGTGAGCAAGTTCTATATTTATTGGGAGCTTCAGCTTCGGCATGACCTCACCTCGGTGTAAATTTCAGTGAATTCATATGGCAGAATCGACGTCAAGTAGAATATCCGGTATAGAAATGTAGTAACAAATCAAACTTCTTGAAATATTAGACTACAAGGTATATATTACCTCTAACCTTGTCATGGAGTCTGTGAAGGTACTTTGAATACCGAATGGATTGGTCAACCCCCCTGCTTGTCAATCATCAAGCACTTACCTGTGTGTCGAGTACTCGTACCCGGCCTATTAAACAGTGAGTGTCCGTTTTGAGTTAGGTGCGTGGTATACAAGAAGATTAACGCAGTGTTCCTTAATCTATTAAGAGGCACTTCCCTAAGGCACAAGTAAACCAATGTCTGGTTTTGTTTCTACACCAGTGCCTCTTTCCATTACAACCACTCCTCTTTGTCGACTATAGTCATGACACGTTGAAATCTCATTTCACTGAAGTGTTTTCCGCCAGAAAACAAAGAAATTGGTATTACCGCCGCATGAACGCGTGCTTCCTATTATATATGGCTCTAACACATTAACCAGCGGAAATACATTAACCAGCTGGAAAGACCTGCATATGGTATATCTCTTCCTGAATACCATTTGTTAAGAGTTTGTCTGGCACGCCGAAAGCCCAGAGGGTCGTGTGAGCACTAATTTTGTGAGCATCGTTCGCATGGACCAACACTATCGGTGACGCTACTTAAATATATTCCACATTTTGAGAATTGCTCAGAATTTCTTTTCTTTCGTCAAAACCTCATCATTGCCATCTATGCCAACACAATGACTGGACTGCTTATATTTTAAGTAACTGTTATTTTTATTGATGAAGGGTTTTTTTTGTAGATATCCTGTCAAATTTCAAGATGTACATCCTGTAGATTGTGCAAGGAAAGCCTTTCGTTGGACTTTCAATTATCCTGTAAAAATGATTAACAGAAATTTGTTTTGATTCCGAGATTAGTTGGATTCATTACGCATCCTTATTCAAAACGGATTTTTCTTCTCTCATTAACCTGTTGGCGCAAGATTTTTCGATCACGCGGTACTCTCTGTTATACACAATGAATTCAAGTGATCAGGTTTATTTTCCGATATACACGGGTATTAGGATATGTTCATCCAGTCGATGAAGATGTAATGCCTCAGGTACCAACACAAACCAACACGGATTATTTCTGCACCATTGCCTTGACTGTGCACCAACGAACTTCTGCTGTCTGTATACCAAGACGCAATGGAATCTCGTCTCGTGATTCCTTTTAGTTACCCGGGTATAGAACTGGATTAACGTTAATCAGCTGTACTTGTTCGTAGAATTTGAGGGATTGGCGCCGCTTCCGTATATCAGTACAGGTTATGAATATTTATTTTGGGTTAGTGGTTCATCAATATATGTGTCCATATAAATAACACGCGTGTACCAAAATAAACTCCACAAATTTCCGATGGTCAGTGGAGCATATTAAAGAGTGTGGATCCTAAGATAAGACTTTCCCTTATATGCGTACGCGTTGTAATTGTAATTTGATAGAAACTCAGTGATTGGCTGGATGTTCTCTCAACTTTATCCACACGTCAATGAGAATACTGGATTTGTAATACATTCTGTGATTGGCTGGATGTTCTCTCGATTTTATCCACAAGTCAATGAGAATACTGGATTTGTAATACATTCTGTGATTGGCTGGATGTTCTTTCGATTTTATCCACAAGTCAATGAGAATACTGGATTTCTGATACAAACTTACTGTCATATTTTCATTCGCGTCTCAAACATTGTATGATTCACATCGTCATCCACCATGGCAACATAACGCAACGTTTGTGACATTATAGCTATGCTTGTTACTTTGAACGCCACGCGAGTCAGAAAGTTTGGTTCACTTAACTTGATGATATTTGATAACACTGGAAACCAGAGTACGGGGATGCGTCTCTTCAGTATAATATCCAAGTAATACACAATGATTTCGTGATGCTGATTGGCGTAAGCGCCTACGGACCTGTTCAACCCAATACTTCTAGTTTTGTCTGCAGTGGAACGGAACCCACTTTATAGCTGTCGGGAAGTTACTCAGCTGGTGCTAACAGAAAATGTGCTCCTGAATTAGCGACTTTGCGCTTTCATCGACGTATCCCATTTTTCTGGTTGTTAAATAATTATCCAACACATTTCGGTGAATCAGATCACGCAGTAATCACGGTTCATAACTTTTGGTCAGCAAAACAGGAAGCTGTTGGCTCAAATCAGCATGGGCAATTCTTAATATCCTTTACATGTGGCAGCCAGCCTGGCCTGGTCCCAAGTTCTTTTTTCCGATCAACAGCGGAAGTTCCACCTTATCCAAGCCTGCTAGCATGAGAGAAAGCAAGGTATACTCTTATTATGCCATGGTTATCATACTATTGAGATGGATTCACTTCTCATATTTGAAAACAGCTACATCCGTTGAACTAATATTAATATACCGGGCAGTGAATCTAAGAGTATTAACTCCAAAACCTGACATGACAGAAGCATCTCGTTATCAGTTGCATATGCCGACTGGAATAGGACGATACCAAGGCTCAGTTTTTCCTGTATATTTAGGCCTGCTATGTGGAGATGTAATATAATCCCTTGGAATTGTCTTCCTTTGACCTGAATATCCCCGGGAGCGTTATTTTTGTTCTGACATTGACCAGGTGATGCTTAGTTGGTTGAATACTTTGCTTCAATATCGATGAATGGTGCATTCACACGGATTGAATCATCTATTGCGTGTAATGTTTTGACCCGTCCTTGTGTACAAAGAACATTATTTATTATTTCTATACACCTAAATTCTCGTAAAGCAAGACATAAAATAACTTTAAATTCGTTGACTTTGACCTCGGAAACGAAACACCGCTACATGACCACTTGACCACCGTGAATATTTTCCCGTTGTTCTATCTCTGTAAATTAATAAACGATTTATTAATATTTGAGATGAAGGAATTTTAAGAGCCTCAACTTGGATGCGTTGGAGGGGCTGGGAATGCAAATGTGCCAGGGGAAGACGACTGTCGTAAGCATAAGGCGCATCTGCTCTTGAAAAAGTGGTATTGGCTATCTTTTTGAATTTAAGACTGTGTGTAGGCACATTTGTGTCTCTCGCCTGTATATCATGTTGTTTTGCCGCTTCGTAGGTCGCTTATTGACGTAAAACGTCGCGGAGCATGTCTTGCCATCACTTAATGGGCAATATTGCAAAAATATATGCTTGATGGTTCGCGATTTCATACTGTGGTTGGTTTCGACCTAATTTGGTTGCAATACACTTCTAAAATCTAAACTTATTTTCTCCACAAGAAAATGAACAAAAGCAATCCTAGAAGTTACCTGCTGCATGGTATGAAACTCGGTGTCATCCATTGAAAATCGATTACATACTGTAAGAGTCCCATTCAGATTGGCCTGCAATGACTCTACATTGGAATATGTATTCGAAGATTCTGGGCTGTATTTTAGACATCAGTATTTAGCCTTCGTCCACAAAAGAATGCCCCCCCTCAATAAACGAAAGACATTTTTCATACAACGGAAAGCATCAATTCCAAATATGAGTGAAACGAAATAAAAAACACAACCGACGGTTTCCTGCAATGGAGAATCGAGCAACAGTTTTCAATGATGACAGCGAAGACAACATAACATTCTTCACATACATCTTATCACTGTCCAGTATTCTTTATCCATATACAGATATGATTAATCATAGCCTCCAGAGGGCGCTGGACTATTCTGTGTTATTTCATTTACGTCACAGCAGACAAATCAGCATTTTCTACCCTAGTGCGCAGTTGACGTAACTCACTTTCAATTGCATGTAAACGTAAAATTAATAAAAAGGGATCGACATTTTGCCCTTTCCCGAAGGAACCTCGACCTGTGCACAAAAGGTATAGATCCATTTGAATTATCTTAACGCTTCACTGGCTTATTGTGCTTGAATAATATTGCCTTGCAATTTCAGCGTCACCGAGGAAATCAAAATGGACCATTATATAAATGATTTTTTATGACCTATATTTATTTGAAAGACTGAAAATCGCATTATCTTCCGAACAGTTGAACTGCAGAATGGGTAAGGCGGAAATTCTTATTGATTCTCCACTTGACCTGGCCTAATGCTGTCTGATTATCCTAATTATGTAACTTACCGCCGACCCTCGCTGAGCGCTGAATTAGCTGGGTGAAACAAAAACTGGGTTTACGTAGAAAAGAATAATATTTTTTTTATATTGGAATGGCCATGGGAAATAGATGTTGTCTTATATCTCTTCTAGGTACAGAAATACATGTATTATCATTTCTGTTTTTTTGCAGCTAAGTTTTAAAACCCTTGTCAAGAATGGCTTAAGCAAATCTTGAAACAGGGTGGAATTACAAGCGTCTAGTCCGTCATTCATAATCCAGCCGTCGTCCATTCGAGAATATCCGCGTCCATAATCCAAAGACCTATTCCATTTTCCACATAACAGTATTAGCACCAAATTCAAAAAGACAATCATAGTATACATAAACATAGGCTTGTTTCCTGCAAGAGAGAAGCGGTCAACAGTTTTCAATGATGCCGTGATTTGTGTTTGGTAACATAGAAGTGTCTAGTCCGTCATTCAATATTCAACGATCGTCCAGTAAAGAATTTCCGCGTCCATAACCCAAAGATCTAATTCGTATAACAGGATTAGCACCAAAAATAACGATACTATACATACACATAAGGTTGTTTCCTACTAGAGGGAAACCATCAAGAGTTTTCACTGATGCTGGCAAGACATCGTGATATGCCAAAAATGTCAAATCCGTATCGCCGATCAGTAGTCTTAATCCATAGAATTTTCGTTGTAAAATTCGTTATCTACAGTGATTTATCTCACGCTTTGACTGTTTCTGTTCATGTGAACACCATGAGGTTTTTTAAGTTCGTGGGTTGATACGACCCCCACCCCGGTTAAACGGAATTAGACACAAGTTACGAAAGATAATACCATTCGCCTGTGAGTTTACCGTAACTGCCAATTGTATGTTGTATAGGTATTATCTTAACGTTTGAGATTTACTTTACAACCAGGAATTCTTTGTAAAATTTCATATACCCTTTCCCGAGAAATATATTACAGTAATATACATGTATACAAGTCGGGTGACACACGGAACATTTAGCAACAAAAGCTAAGTAGGCATCAAATGGAAATATTAATATGGAAAGTGCTAGCTTCTTGCAAGAGAAAAGCTGTTAGCATGATATTTTTATCGCCAGATCCATGTCGATGGCCGGTATTCTTTGCAAATGATCCAATATTATCTAAAAATCCATTACCTATCGTGGTCCATTACAACATGCTGAGTTCAGTAATGGTAAGAAGTTTTCCTGGTCCAGATCGTCGACATCAGTTAGACAACCGTGCATCGTGAAAACTTTCCGCTTCAATAATCTGAATACTTTGTTCATATCACTTTGGCTGTATCATGGTCATGTGGGAGTAAACTGAAGATGGTTGCCCTGTTATTGAATCGTTATCCGTGACAAGTATTCCGTTATCAGATGAAAGCTTCGACGATGCATATTTACATTACATGATGGCCGCATGAAATATACTGCAATGTCTGCCAATGTATATGAGGTCGCGATTATCATGGACGTTCCCACATGGGATGTATAGATATGTCGCCTAATAAAGCATGTAACATTTTTTTAGATTGTACAAATTGCCCCGATTTCAGTAGCTACGTCTGCTTCAGATAAACATTTCATATTCAAAGTTTAATCTTTGAAGTCAAACCTCATTGACTTGTACAAGTTGTTCGCAGAATCTGACAAATGTAATGCAGAAATATACAGGCCCTTGTTACAAACTGCTGTCCTGAGTGAGTAACATTTCAAAACTGTAATCCTGCCTGCTGGCGTACAGTCGATGGGAGAGAAAGTTGTAGTTGTCGAGTGGCAAGTCCAGATATGACGATCCATCCGGACTGACAATGCCAAAGGTTTTGGAATGAAAACCTTATGCCGTCTAGAAAATAATATCTCCGCTAATTTAATATCTATGAAAGGTTTTGCTTATTAAGTGCTGTACGATTTTAATGTAAATATCCTTTGAGGTAAAATTCCGTTCTGTCTGGTATCGATCAGTGATTTATCGCTGCCTCATCAGGATACGGACTGTGCAAACGTGACTTTACCCATTTGGGAGAAATATGCGATGATTGGTTAAAAGGAACCGTGGACACAATGTGATTAGACAAACACACCCTCCTCTCTCCTGGTAGAAACTTGCCGCCATTACATGTTTTGAAGTCGTGTTCTCTGTTGAAATGTTTCTGTTATTTGTATTGTGCATTCAACATTAATCTTGCTAGCACCAAACACATAGTTGTATAAAGGGAGGTTCCAATGTAAGTATGAATTCCAAAGCCAAGAACCCATTTAAAAACTCTTCTCGGTTTGACCACATCACCGTATCTGTGTTGTCATTGACTGACAAACTCCACAAGGGATCATCGAGCGTGATAAGTTCGTATCCCAAGGAAGCCTGCCCATTAAGCTGTCAATTTTCCTTAATTCACAAAGCCAACAGTTTTCCAAAGTAAATAATCTTTCACGTGTAATTTCGCAGTTACATTTGGTTTCCGGGTAAACTACTTCAGAGGAATACAGACGTGACTATACTATACTCAAGAAAATTCCATTCCAGAAAACCAATAGATTGTATGGCTTTGGTAAACACAATTTTCTGTAGTTATCGGATATTTGTGCAAGCATTCCATATTTGTATGGGAGCGTTTCACATACTATATTCACGCGCCATCGAGCCACATTCCATATCAAATTGAACAGTTTGTAGAATTTGCTATTCTAAAGCATTGTACCAATTTCCAGTGCATATGGGGAATGCCAATAGTAACGAAAGACTCTTCCTGTTCTTTAATGACAAGAGCTATCAAATTGTCGATGATGCCATCAAGACATAGCCATGCCACTGTCGTTAAGTCATAGCTAATGACAACAAAAATGACAATGACCCAAATACTAGAACATTTATTCTGGAAATCATTGCATACATGTATGCTGATTGCTTCGGAATTATCTTATAGATGGCTTATTTAGAAGTTAATGACCGCCTTAGTGAATATCATCGTGTAATAATTTTTCGATGTTTAGTTTTAGACCGTCAATCAAAAAACCGAGCGGCATAGCCGCGAGGTTTTTTGATGAGGTCTAAAACTAAACATCGAAAAATTATTACACGATAATATTCACTAAGAAGGTCATTAACTCCATTCTAACATGCACAATGATAAATATTTCCTCATTTCATAAGCGGAATGACAACTTTGCTGTTTTGATGCGAGAATTTCGTGACTGGTTTGCAGGCCATGCGGGCGCGTGCTGTCCGTTCACGAGCTGCAGCTGTGTGAACTCCGCCCACTGCGCAGTGAATGAACCAATCGTCGCTCAGATTTGTGGCACTGCGTCAGAAGAATGAGACGTCACCAGTTCAGCACGTGAATGTAACAGATCACAACAAACAAATGAAGATTATCGTGTGATAATCTCCGTATGTTTTGATGTCTGCACCAATCAGCGCACGGCTATAACGTGGAGCATGTTAGAATGTTCTACAATGATGGATATAATTGCTGCAATCTTTCAGTGATCATAACAAATTCTCAACATCTTATACACTAAAAGCATTGAAACGTCCAAAAGATCGATAAACAAGAAAAATGTAAACAGTCGAGCTAGTTCTTGGAAGGGTACGTAGAACTGATAAACGTTTTTCATTGAGGCCACTGCTTCACGAAGTTTCTGCCATCAAATCCTTTTCCTCGGTAAGTCCTCATACTAGGACTGTTACTTGGCATAACTTAAGTTTGGGAACAACGGCAAACTGCATAATTCACATGGTTTGCAAAAAAAAAACACTTCTAACCGTAAAATCGTTACACAATCTTCATATCAGCAAGATACCACCGACCAACACATGTTGTCTATTCTTTATCGTAACCCATATATCAGTTCTTAAATCTTCACCAAAGAAATATTGCGCGACTGCCACGGAATTAAATAACTTGGATCTGAATCTTTTCTAGTACACCTGGTGAACATTGATTGGATAAGATGCTGGTTGCTCAGGGAAACCGATTCACACAAAGTTTAAAGTAATATTGGATTGCACAGGCAAATAGACAAAATCTATTTTATATAAGGAGATTATTTGACAATGATGAATGACCCGACCTTGAGTAAGTCCTGAAACCCGTATCTTTGTGGAAATAATGCATTTAAAGTGCACCAAACATGACGAGCGGTTTGTTTGTCTTTTTTCATTTTTCCTCGTGCATGCATCATATCTATCGCTGCCGGTATATAACCGCCGTCGGTTGATAAAAAAATATATGGTATTTGAATTGACGGAGTTGTGAGACGGTCAGATATGATTGTTTTCTCGAATACCAGTGATGAACTCTACGCATGGAAAACAAGTCGAAACACGTTTTGCTTGATAATATGATAAGTTGGATGCCATAACGTTATCAATACTATTTCCTGCTATATATACATCATATATCATATAGCAGATTGTTTGGAGGCGAATTTAAGAGAAAAGCAGGGAAAGATTCACTTCACATTTCTGTTATCGACAACCTTTAAATCATTTCAAATCTAGAATAAAATAGCATTTGTGGGAGCCTTTGCCGCATCTTGAATAGGGAAACATTGATTGACTGCATACAAGGCGGCACAAGGCAACCGATACACAAAACCTCTAATTGTGCTGTATGGAAGGAAACAGGTTTTCTTACGCACGATTTGGTTGTCCATGACTTCCGTTGAATTTTATTCAACATAAATGAGTTATTTTAGTTCAACTTCAACCACCAATATCTATATTCCGATAGATGTTTTATTGAAGGAAGTAAATTAAGAAGCGGAAAAGTAAGAGATGGGACGTTTTCTCTTATACCTTTTTTTATATTAGAGCCCATTTGCATATCATCGGGAGTACAAAGGATAAATTCAAAATGTAAGGATGTAAATATTTACTCTTTTGACATTTCTAGTTCCATTTTGGAGAGATTTCTTCTCTTAACTTGAATGAAACTAATAAGTTCTGTCATCAATACCGAGTTCTATGATTTTAGAGAGAGCGATAGGACTTCTTCTGTGAAAATAATTGGTCGA
Organism: Hanleya hanleyi; assembly: GCA_036873755.1. NCBI lineage: Eukaryota > Metazoa > Mollusca > Polyplacophora > Lepidopleurida > Hanleyidae > Hanleya > Hanleya hanleyi. The sequence goes on along the minus strand of JAVTVY010021036.1, from coordinate 114,405 downwards.
AATTTACCTGCGTACAAGATAACTTAATCAAAACTAGTAGGATTTGACAAAGATCTAAAATGTGAAAGTTTGAGCCCTCTAACACAGGTATAACAAAAACATAAGTTGAGAAATACCCATGCCCCGCCCACTCCCTTCCACCAAGCTGTGGCAGATCCAAATTGCCCCAGGCCTGATTGTGATTATCTTATGAGTCCTAGTCGTGCCTGGATTATGCGCTAGCTCTAGGTCTTGCAATGTTGGATCACGTACGGCCTAGCCAATCTAAACAGACTCTGAATGTTCTTAATGTCGAATATCCAACATGACTAGAATTCAGGAAAATTGAGAAAAAGGCTTCCTGTTTTTACAAACCACAAAAACTCATATATGGCTGATTGTTTTAGCTTGAATCTCTGCTGCTAATTCCTTTTATTGGGTTCCATTCCGATAACAGTGATAGTAATTTACTACTCAAAGCACTGGAAAGTTTAGCGTTCTTCGAAATTTAGATATACTTAGCGAGACCACTAAGACTGTTGATCGGCCCCGGTGCTAGGGGCTGTGTGGGCATATCATTTAAGATGTTCACATGAACAGTTCCAGTAGAAGCGTAGCTGAGATACAAATCGGCATATATGTCATTTTTGGTTCTTGTGATGTTTTATATATGCAATCAGAATATTGGCCTGTGGGGGTAATATGACTTCTTGTCATTATGCCGGCATCTTTTTCTACCACCTACATATGTTGCGCTTAATTACATTAGTTTTGAATTAAACGCAAGGAAATCGATGTAGGCGTACTGACAAAACGACAAATGACCTCACAGGCAAAAATACTGACTGCATCTAAAATTTATCACAGGAACCAAAAGTGATGACTTGTATTTCAGTCACGCGTTTATAGTAGCTGTTCCTATGGACATCTTGAATGACATGACCACACGGTCAAATACCTCTTGCCAAACAAAATCACATGATGATCGCTTGAATTTGATATGAGAGCAGGCGAAGGGTTCTTCCAAATTACCCAATCACATATAAAAAAATGTCGATTGAATCTGGTAATGGCAATCGGGTGAGAATCTTCTGATATAACGATTGAGACACAAAGCGACATTTCGGTTTCGGATATTGAAATCACACGTCTTTAAGAATATTCATAACGTAGAGAATACGTTCAAGGAATGTGCTAGATGGTACTAGATGACTTACTTGATATGTCAACCCTGTACGACGTCCATCTAGTTCTTTTCTATGATCTGTGATAATATAAATATAACCTCTTTACAATTTCGTATCGAGGTGAAATTCATGGAAAGGTAATCTCGATAATTACAAGCGTCTGGTCCGTCATTCTTAATTCAGCCGTCGTCCATTAAAAAATATCCGCGTCCATAATCCAAATATCTTTTATTCCATATAACATCATTAGCACCGAATTCAAAAAGATAATCATACTACACATAAACATAGGCTAGTGTCCTGCACGAGAGAAGCGGTCAACAGTTTTCAATGATGCCGGCAAGACATCATGATGTTCCAAAAATATCAAATCCGTATCGCTGATCAGTATTCTTAATCCATATGATATTCATTGCAAAGTCGTCAGTAAGAGAATGATGCATCTCAGTCACGCTTTGATTGAGACTGTTAAGCGGAATTAGACACAAGTTACGAAACGTAACGCCATAGATCTTGCACGCTACGCTCGTATTTTGCTATCAGCATTCGATATGTTTCGCCAAATTTGAGAAACTTTGAGTGGAGGCGCTTGGTGGTGTACCCTGTTTAATAAGTTTCTGCAACAATGTTTTGTGACGTTGATTAAAATCGTCACATTTAACACAGGATCTAGCAAATGCTACTAGGCGTGATATGTATACGCCATATGCAGGTCCCACTGGAATATTACTGTCCAGAAAGGGATAGTTTACGATGTCGAAATTGTAATCATCTCTTTCGTTATACAGTCGACGAGAGAGAAGGCCCGCTTCATTTCTAAATACGATGTGCCCGTAGGGTTATCTGTAGTTTTCTTCAAATCCAGTGAAGGTGGATATATATCCACAGCGAGAAGATCGTCTATATAGCGTTTGGTGAATGAGGTGACCGTTAGATTGAAGAAACAACCCAAATGGCAAACATATAAGTAGAATGCAGGTTCTTTTCCAGAACACATATAGATATCCTAATTCCGCATTCTATATAAAGCTCAGTAACCACAATTTGGACGACGGCTAGCTACTGAACATAGAATCTGGCTCTTGTATTTAGCTATCTTGAGAAATAAGCACATGTGTACATCACAAAGAATTCATGCGTCCATAACTGAAATATCCTACTGCATAACACTTTTAGCACAATAATACATAGAGGTATACAATATAAATGCACTCGAGGTAGTTTGTCACGAGATAGAAGCGGACAACACTTTTCATTGATGACGATGAGACCTCATGATCCTCCTGTCCTCAAATATTCACAACTGAAATGTCACTGTAATTATTCTCGTTGTTGAAGTACCAAAAGTCTGTCTGAACAGAGGAGACCATAATCGCTGTAATGTTTCGTGAAATCAACATCAGGTATTTTTCTGTCGGATCAACAATTCAACAATAGTCGCTTGGGCTCTACTGTACCCTGTGCAACAGAGTGTAATCATGCTGCAAGCCTCAGCTACCTTACGTTGAAATACCGATGAAGGCACACAGCCCATTACCCGCTGTGTTTGTAGACTACTGAGTTACCTTCTTAAGTATACCTTCAAGCAAATGAAGTGCTAAATCCATATAAAATATGGCATGTTTTACGATTTTCAATTTAAATTTCCAATTACAGGGCATGTGAGATGAGTTAACGATTTGATTCTGCAATTTCCCTATACCCTCTATTCATATAATATTACTCATTAGTTATCCATCTGTAAAGTCTCCTTAGACGAGATATGTATACGCCATATGCAGGTCCTACTGGAATATTACTGTCCATTGTTAGGAATGTTCTGAAACTATCATTCGCCTGGGAGACTTTACAGAACGATGTCTGATGAGTAATATTATTTGAATAGAGGGTACAGAAAAATTGTATAATGAAATCGTTAACTCATCTCACATGCCCTGTAATTGGAAATTTGAATTGAAAACGTAAAACATGGCATCTGTTTTATATGGATTTCACTTGCTTGCAGATATACTTACGAAGGTAACTCAGTACTCAACAAAAACAGTGGGTAGTAAGATAAGTCCCTTCGTCGGTAAATTAACGTATTGTGGCTGAGACATGCAGCATAATTACACTCTGTGGAATAGGGTTCAGTAGACCTCAAGCGATTATTGTTGAACGGACAGACCAATACCTTATGTTGATTTCATGAAACATTACAACTATTATGGTCTCCTCTGTTCAGACAACATTTTTGATACTTCAACAACAGGAATAATTCAGTTATGAATATTTTTAGGATAGGATCAATGAAAAGTGTTGCCCGCTTTTATCTCATGAGAAACTAGCTCGTGCGCATACCTGCATGTATCATTGTGCTAAAAATGGTGTTATGCAGTAGTATATTTCGGCTATGGACGCATGAATTTTATTTGTGTTTTATTATGTTCTGAGTATTTTTATGATATACCATATTAAGGTAGAGGAAAGTCTGCTGTAATGTACACGTGTGCTGTATATTGTATTTCTCGAGATACCAGATCTCATATTCAGTAGCTTGTCGTCGTCCAAATTGTGGTTCCTATGCTACAGGTATGTGGTTAATGGGGCTGTATGTAGAATGCGGAATTAGGATATCTATATGTTTTCTGAAAAAGAACTTGCATTCTACTAACATTTTACCCGTTTGGGTCGTTTCTTCAGTCTAACTGTCACCTAGTTCATTACTTTATATCAGATGACTTGATAGGGCTATTACATCATTACTCTTGGATATTTTATCTCACCCCGCCCAAGCCGGTGCTAGGGACCGTGTGGTACTGTCATTCAAGATGTCCAAATGGACGTCTACAATAATAGCGCGGCTGGGATACAAATCATCACAGGCATCATTTTTGGTTCTTGTTGCGTTTTTAGATATGCAGTCAGTATATTCGCCTATGGGATAACATGACTTCTTGTCAGTACTCCGGCATCTTTTCCCACAACCTTTATATGTACACAGAAGAATGTGCATATACAGTGGCTGTAGTTAGCATACTCAGGTTAGTTACAAGCATCTCATTCAGCAATCAGTAGCCAGCCGACTTTCACAAAAATTACCGTCCCTAGCGATATCCCTATATTCCCATCATGGATTTTGACGCACGTATCTGGTCCGTGTAGTTCTCGAGGCTGAGACTGGTGACTGTTTGGAATTGCGGACGATGGGTCGAAACTTGAAACATCGTCGATAATTCAACGTGATGCACAGGAGTAGTTTTTCTCTATGTTTGTCATGTAGATATTGGCATACTGCGTGTACCCAAAGCGATGACGTTGGTTTATGAGTTCATGTCGTCTTCAAGCATGAAATTCTTAAGCATACAGTTTGAAAGTTATATAGCTTTGGTGCATAAGTCGCCATCTTCAGGAATAGCTGCAGTCCGTCGTCGTTAGGTACGTTGGTTTACATAACAGTCCTCTGGTAGGCTGTCTATCTCTTTTAAGTTGCTTGATGAAATGGGAAGTGTCTTGAAAGCAGTTGGATGTTTTAACAGTGAATGGCTGGAGGTCGTTTCTCGATGGCTGCCTGGGTCTCAATTGTTTCACAGGTAACAGATAGGATATAGTTCACAGGAAAAGTAGTATTTGAACCAATGTTGAATATGGTTTCATATAAACCGAAATATCGAATCAATCCTGCCGTGTTTATACTTTGGAGTCCTAACATTACTTTATTAAATATCTTCATTTGCGTATATTTAGTTAAGTTCACTAGATGAAACCTTTTGCAGCTTCGCCGGGATCGAGGGTAATATGCAATTGGTGGTAAGCAAGATGTATATTTATTGAGAGCTTCAGCCTCGGCATGACCTCACATCGGTGTAAATTTCAGTGCATCCATATGGCAGAATCGACGTCAAGTAGAATATCTGGTATAGAAATGAAGTAACAAATCAAAGATATAGAGAACAAGTCTTGAAATATTAGACTACAAGGTATATATTACCTGTAACCTTGTCATGGAGTCTGGTAAGGTGATTTGAATACCGAATGGATTGGTCAACCTCCCCTGCTTGTCAATCATCAAGCACTTACCCGTGTGTCAAGTACTCGTACCCGGCCTATTAAACAATGAGTGTCCGTTTTGAGTTAGGTGCGTGGTGTGCAAGAAGATTAACGCAGTGTTACTTAATCTATTAAGAGACACTTCCCTAAGGCACAAGGAAAGCATTGTCTGGTTTTGTTTCTACACCAGTGCCTTTTCCATTACAACCACTCCTCTTTGTCGACTGTATGCATGACACGTTGAAATCTGATTTCACTGAAGTGTTTTTCGCCAGAAAACAAAGAGATTGGTATTTCTGCCGCATGAACACGTGTTTCCTATTATATATTGCTGTCACCCATTAACCAGCGGAAATGCATTAACCAACTGGAAAGACCTGCATATGGTATATCTCTTCCTGAATACCATTTGTTAAGAGTTTGTCTGGCACGGCGAGAGCCTGGAGGGTCGTGTGAGCACTAATTTATTGGGCATCGTTCGCATGGACCAACACAATCGGTGACGCTACTTAAATATATTCTACATTTTGACAATTGCTCAGGATTTCTTTTCTTTCGTCAAAACCTCATGATTGGCATATATTCCAATACAATGACTGGATTGCTTATATTTCAAGTATTTTCATCGATGAAGGATTGTTCGTAGATCTCCTGTTAAATTTCAAGGGCGACATAGAGTGTGCAAGGAAAGCCTTTTCGTTGGACTTCAGCGATACGGATTTGATATTTTGGAACATCATGATGTCTTGCCGGCATCATTGAAAACTGTTGACGCTTCTCTCTTGCAGGAAACAAGCCTATGTTTATGTATACTTTTGTCTTTTTGAATTTGGTGCTAATACTGTTATATGGAAATGGAATAGGTCTTTGGATTATGGACGCGGATATTCTCTAATGGACGACGGCTGGATTATGAATGACGGACTAGACGCTTGTAATTCCAATTATCATGTAAAAAATAATTAACAGAAATTTGTTTTGATTCCGAGATTAGTTGGATTCAATACGCATCCTTATTCAAAACGGATTTTTCCTCTCTCATTAACCTGTCGGCGCAAGATTTTTCGATCACGCGGTACTCTCTGTTATACACAATGAATTCAAGTGATCAGGTTTATTTTCCGATATACACGGGTATTAGCATATGTTCATCCAATCGATGAAGATGTAATGCCTCCGGTACCAACACAAACCAACACGGATTATTTCTGCACCATTGCCTTGACTGTGCACCAACGAACTTCTGCTGTCTGTATACCAAGACGCAATGGAATCTCGTTTCGTGATTCCTTTTAGTTACCCGGGAATAGAACTGGATTAACGTTAATCAGCTGTACTTGTTCGTGAGTGGCGTGGAATTTGTGAGATTGGCACCGCCTCCGTATATCGGTACAGGTTATGAATATTTTTGGGGGGTTAGTGGTTCATCAATATATGTGTCGATATAAATAACACGCGTATACCAAAATAAACTCCACGAATTTCCGATGGTCAGTGGACCATATTAAAGAGTGTGGACCCTAAGATAAGACTTTGATAGAAACTCTGTGACTGACTGGATGTTCTCTCGATTTTATCCACAAGCCAATGAGAATACTGGATTTGTAATACACTCTGTGATTGGCAGGATGTTCTCTCGACTTTATCCACAAGCCAATGAGAATACTGGATTTGTAACACACTCTGTGATTGATCGAATGTTCTCTCGATTTTATCCACTAGCCAATGAGTATACTGGATTTGTAATACACTCTGTGATTGGCTGGATGTTCTCTTGACTTTATCCACAAGCCAATGAAAATACTGGATTTGTAACACACTCTGTGATTGACCGAATGTTCTCTCGATTTTATCCACTAGCCAATGAGAATACTGGATTTGTAATGCACTCTATGATTGGCAGGATGTTCTCTCGAATTTATCCACAAGCCAATGAGAATACTGGATTTGTAACACACTCTGTGATTGACCGAATGTTCTCTCGATTTTATCCACTAGCCAATGAGAATACTGGATTTGTAATACACTATGTGATTGGCTGGATGTTCTTTCGATTTTATCCACAAGCCAATGAGAATACTGGATTTGTAATACACTCTGTGATTGGCTGGATGTTCATTCGATTTTATCCACAAGCCAATGAGAATACTGGATTTGTAATACACTCTGTGATTGGCTGGATGTTCATTCGATTTTATCCACTAGCCAATGAATATACTGGGTTTGTAATACAAACTTACTGTCATATTGTCATTCGGGTAGCAACCATTGTATGATTCACATCGTCATCCACCATGGCAACATAACGCAACGTTTGTGATATGAAAACTATGCTTGTTACTTTGAACGCCACGCGAGTCAGAAAGTTTCGTGTAACACTGGAAACCAGAGTACGGGGATGTGTCTCTTCAGCATAATATCCAAGCAAGATACCAAGATTTCGTGATCCTAATTGGCGTAAGCGCCTACGGACCTGTCCAGCCCAATACTTCTAGTTTTGTCAGCAGTGGAACGGAAGTCACTTTAAAACTGTCGGGAAGCCACTCAAGTGGTGCTCACAGGAAATGTACTCCTGAATTAGCGACTTTGCGCTTTCATCGACGTATCCCACTTTTCTGGTTGTTAAATAATTATCCAACACATTTCGGTCAAACACATCAAGCAGTAATCAAGGTTCATAACTTTTGGTCAGCCAAACAGGAAGCTGTTGACTCAAATCAGCATGGGCAATTCTTAAAATCCTTTTACATGTGACAGCCAGCCAGGCCTGGTCCCAAGTTCCTTTTTTCCCGATCAACAGCGGAAGTTCCACCTTATCCAAGCCTGCTAGCATGAGAGAAAGCAAGGTATGCTCTTATTATGCCATGGTAATGGTTATGATACTATTGAGATGGATTCACTTCTCATATTTGAAAACAGCTACATCCATTGAACTAATATTAATATACCGGGCAGTGAATCTAAGAGTATTAGCCCCAAAACCTGACAGGACAGAAGCATCTCGTTATCAGTTGCATATGCCGACGGGAATAGGACGTTACCAAGGCTCAGTTTTTCCTGTATATTTAGGCCTGCTATGTGGAGATGTAATATAATCCCTTGGAATTGTCTTCCTTTGACCTGAATATCCCCGGGAGCGTTATTTTTGTTCTGACATTGACCAGGTGATGCTTAGTTGGTTGAATACTTTGCTTCAATATCGATGAATTGTGCATTCACACTGATTGAATGATATATTGCGTGTAATGTTTTGACCCGTCCTTGTGTATAAACGAACATTATTTATTATTTCTATACACCTAACTTCTCGTAAAGCAAGACATTAAAATAACTTTAAATTCGTTGACTTTGACCTCGGAAACGAAACACCGCTACATGACCACTTGACCACCGTGAATATTTTGCCGTTGTTCTATCTCTGTAAATTAATAAACGATTTATTAATATTTGAGATGAAGGAATTTTAAGAGCCTCAACTTGGATGCGTTGGAGGGGCTGGGAATGCAAATGTGCCAGGGGAAGACGACTGTCGCAAGCATAAGGCGCATCTGCTCTTGAAAAAGTGGTATTGGCTATCTTTTTGAATTTAAGACTGTGTGTAGGCACATTTGTATTTCTCGCCTGTATATCATGTTTTTTTGCCCCGTCATAGGTCGCTTATTGACGTAAAACGTCGCGGAGCATGTCTTGCCATCACTTAATGGGCAATATTGCAAAAATATATGCTTGATGGTTCGCGATTTCATACTGTGGTTGGTTTCGACCTAATTTGGTTGCAATACACTTCTAAAATCTAAACTTATTTTCTCCACAAGAAAATGAACAAAAGCAATCCTAGAAGTTACCTGCTGCATGGTATGAAACTCGGTGTCATCCATTGAAAATCGATTACATACTGTAAGAGTCCCATTCAGATTGGCCTGCAATGACTCTACATTGGAATATGTATTCGAAGATTCTGGGCTGTATTTTAGACATCAGTATTTAGCCTTCGTCCACAAAAGAATGCCCCCCCCCCCCCAATAAACGAAAGACATTTTTCATACAACGGAAAGCATCAATTCCAAATATGAGTGAAAAGAAATAAAAAACTCTGCAATGGAGAATCGAGCAACAGTTTTCAATGATGACAGCGAAGACAACATAACCTTCTTCACATACATCTTATCACTGTCCAGTATTCTTTATCCATATACAGATATGATTAATCAAAGCCTCCAGAGGGCGCTGGACTATTCTGTGTTATTTCATTTACGTCACAGCAGACAAATCAGCATTTTCTACCCTAGTGCGCAGTTGACGTAACTCACTTTCAATTGCATGTAAACGTAAAATTAATGAAAAGGGATCGACATTTTGCCCTTTCCCGAAGGAACCTCGACCTGTGCACAAAAGGTATAGATCCATTTGAATTATCTTAACGGTTCACTGGCTTATTGTGCTTGAATAGTATTGCCTTGCAATTTCAGCGTCACCGGGGAAATCAAAATGGACCATTATATAAATGATTTTTTATGACCTATATTTATTTGAAAGACTGAAAATCGCATTATCTTCAGAACAGTTGAACTGCAGAATGGGTAAGGCGGAAATTCTTATTGATTCTCCACTTGACCTGGCCTAATGCTGTCTGATTATCCTAATTATGTAACTTACCGCCGACCCTCGCTGAGCGCTGAATTAGCTGGGTGAAACAAAAACTGGGTTTACGTAGAAAAGAATAATATCTTTTTTTATATTGGAATGGCCATGGGAAATAGATGTTGTCTTATATCTCTTCTAGGTACAGAAATACATGTATTATCATTTCTGTTTTTTTGCAGCTAAGTTTTAAACCCCTTGTCAAGAATGGCTTAAGCAAATCTTGAAACAGGGTGGAAGTCATGATTTGTGTTTGGTAACATAGAAGTGTCTAGTCCGTCATTCAATATTCAACGATCGTCCAGTAAAGAATTTCCGCGTCCATAACCCAAAGATCTAATTCGTATAACAGGATTAGCACCAAAAATAACGATACTATACATACACATAAGGTTGTTTCCTACTAGAGGGAAACCATCAAGAGTTTTCACTGATGCTGGCAAGACATCGTGATATGCCAAAAATGTCAAATCCGTATCGCCGATCAGTAGTCTTAATCCATAGAATTTTCGTTGTAAAATTCGTTATCTACAGTGATTTATCTCACGCTTTGACTCTTTCTGTTCATGTGAACACCATGAGGTTTTTTAAGTTCGTGGGTTGATACGACCCCCACCCCGGTTAAACGGAATTAGACACAAGTTACGAAAGATAATACCATTCGCCTGTGAGTTTACCGTAACTGCCAATTGTATGTTGTATAGGTATTATCTTAACGTTTGAGATTTACTTTACAACCAGGAATTCTTTGTAAAATTTCATATACCCTTTCCCGAGAAATATATTACAGTAATATACATGTATACAAGTCGGGTGACACACGGAACAATTAGCAACAAAAGCTAAGTAGGCATCAAATGGAAATATTAATATGGAAAGTGCTAGTTTCTTGCAAGAGAGAAGCTGTTAGCATGATATTTTTATCGCCAGATCCATGTCGATGGCCGGTATTCTTTGCAAATGATCCAATATTATCTAAAAATCCATTACCTATCGTGGTCCATTACAACATGCTGAGTTCAGTAATGGTAAGAAGTTTTCCTGGTCCAGATCGTCGACATCAGTTAGACAACCGTGCATCGTGAAAACTTTCCGCTTCAATAATCTGAATACTTTGTTCATATCACTTTGGCTGTATCATGGTCATGTGGGAGTAAACTGAAGATGGTTGCCCTGTTATTGAATCGTTATCCGTGACAAGTATTCCGTTATCAGATGAAAGCTTTGACGATGCATATTTACATTACATGATGGCTGCATGAAATATACTGCAATGTCTGCCAATGTATATGAGGTCGCGATTATCATGGACGTTCCCACATGGGATGTATAGATATGTCGCCTAATAAAGCATGTAACATTTTTTTAGATTGTACAAATTGCTCCGATTTCAGTAGCTACGTCTGCTTCAGATAAACATTTCATATTCAAAGTTTAATCTTTGAAGTCAAACCTCATTGAGACATTGAGTTGTACAAGTTGTTCGCAGAATCTGCCAAATGTAATGCAGAAATATACTGGCCCTTGTTACAAACTGCTGTCCTGAGTGAGTAACATTTCAAAACTGTAATCCTGCCTGCTGGCGTACAGTCGATGGGAGAGAAAGTTGTAGTTGTCGAGTGGCAAGTCCAGATATGACGGTCCATCCGGACTGACAATGCCAAAGGTTTTGGAATGAAAACCTTATGCCGTCTAGAAAATAATATCTCCGCTAATTTAATATCTATGAAAGGTTTTGCTTATTAAGTGCTGTACGATTTTAATGTAAATATCCTTTGAGGTAAAATTCCGTTCTGTCTGGTATCGATCAGTGATTTATCGCTGCCTCATCAGGACACGGACTGTGCAAACGTGACTTTACCCATTTGGGAGAAATATGCGATGATTGGTTAAAAGGAACCGTGGACACAATGTGATTAGACAAACACACCCTCCTCTCTCCTGGTAGAAACTTGCCGCCATTACATGTTTTGAAGTCGTGTTCTCTGTTGAAATGTTTCTGTTATTTGTATTGTGCATTCAACATTAATCTTGCTAGCACCAAACACATAGTTGTATAAAGGGAGGTTCCAAGGTAAGTATGAAGGCCAAAGCCAAGAACCCATTTAAAAACTCTTCTCGGTTTGACCACATCACCGAATCTGTGTTGTCATTGACTGACAAACTCCACAAGGGATCATCGAGCGTGATAAGTTCGTATCCCAAGGAAGCCTGCCCATTAAGCTGTCAATTTTCCTTAATTCACAAAGCCAACAGTTTTCCAAAGTAAATAATCTTTCACGTGTAATTTCGCAGTTACATTTGGTTTCCGGGTAAACTACTTCAGAGGAATACAGACGTGACTATACTATACTCAAGAAAATTCCATTCCAGAAAACCAATAGATTGTATGGCTTTGGTAAACACAATTTTCTGTAGTTATCGGATATTTGTGCAAGCATTCCATATTTGTATGGGAGCGTTTCACATACTATATTCACGCGCCATCGAGCCACATTCCATATCAAATTGAACAGTTTGTAGAATTTGCTATTCTAAAGCATTGTACCAATTTCCAGTGCATATGGGGAATGCCAATAGTAACGAAAGACTCTTCCTGTTCTTTAATGACAAGAGCTATCAAATTGTCGATGATGCCATCAAGACATAGCCATGCCACTGTCGTTAAGTCATAGCTAATGACAACAAAAATGACAATGACCCAAATACTAGAACATTTATTCTGGAAATCATTGCATACATGTATGCTGATTGCTTCGGAATTATCTTATAGATGGCTTATTTAGAAGTTAATGACCGCCTTAGTGAATATCATCGTGTAATAATTTTTCGATGTTTAGTTTTAGACCGTCAATCAAAAAACCGAGCGGCATAGCCGCGAGGTTTTTTGATGAGGTCTAAAACTAAACATCGAAAAATTATTACACGATAATATTCACTAAGAAGGTCATTAACTCCATTCTAACATGCACAATGATAAATATTTCCTCATTTCATAAGCGGAATGACAACTTTGCTGTTTTGATGCGAGAATTTCGTGACTGGTTTGCAGGCCATGCGGGCGCGTGCTGTCCGTTCACGAGCTGCAGCTGTGTGAACTCCGCCCACTGCGCAGTGAATGAACCAATCGTCGCTCAGATTTGTGGCACTGCGTCAGAAGAATGAGACGTCACCAGTTCAGCACGTGAATGTAACAGATCACAACAAACAAATGAAGATTATCGTGTGATAATCTCCGTATGTTTTGATGTCTGCACCAATCAGCGCACGGCTATAACGTGGAGCATGTTAGAATGTTCTACAATGATGGATATAATTGCTGCAATCTTTCAGTGATCATAACAAATTCTCAACATCTTATACACTAACAGATTGATAAACAAGAAAAATGTAAACAGTCGAGCTAGTTTTTGGAAAGGTACGTAGAACTGATAAACGTTTTTCATTGAGGCCACTGCTTCACGAAGTTTCTGCCATCAAATCCTTTTCCTCGGTAAGTCCTCATACTAGGACTGTTACTTGGCATAACTTAAGTTTGGGAACAACGGCAAACTGCATAATTCACATGGTTTGCAAAAAAAAAACACTTCTAACCGTAAAATCGTTACACAATCTTCATATCAGCAAGATACCACCGACCAACACATGTTGTCTATTCTTTATCGTAACCCATATATCAGTTCTTAAATCTTCACCAAAGAAATATTGCGCGTCTGCCACGGAATTAAATAACTTGGATCTGAATCTTTTCTAGTACACCGGGTGAACATTGATTGCATAAGATGCTGGTTGCTCAGGGAAACCGATTCACACAAAGTTTAAAGTAATATTGGATTGCACAGGCAAATAGGCAAATAGACAAAATCTATTTTATATAAGGAGATTATTTGACAATGATGAATGACCCGACCTTGAGTAAGTCCTGAAAACCGTATCTTTGTGGAAATAATGCATTTAAAGTGCACCAAACATGACGAGCGGTTTGTTTGTCTTTTTTCATTTTTCCTCGTGCATGCATCATATCTATCGCTGTCGGTATATAACCGCCGTCGGTTGGTAAAAAAAATATATGGTATTTGAATTGACTGAGTTGTGAGACGGTCAGACGCCTTGTGTCACAGCAGTCGTGGATTATTTTCCGATGGGGATCATGACGTTTCTGAAAGTTTGAATGAATATACTTGATATTTCTGGTATCTTTCATATGATTGTCTTCTCGAATACCAGTGATGAACTCTACGCATGGAAAACAAGTCGAAACACGTTTTGCTTGATAATATGATAAGTTGGATGCCATAACGTTATCAATACTATTTCCTGCTATATATACATCATATATCATATAGCAGATTGTTTGGAGGCGAATTTAAGAGAAAAGCAGGGAAAGATTCACTTCACATTTCTGTTATCGACAACCTTTAAATCATTTCAAATCTAGAATAAAATAGCATTTGTGGGAGCCTTTGCCGCATCTTGAATAGGGAAACATTGATTGACTGCATACAAGGCGGCACAAGGCAACCGATACACAAAACCTCTAATTGTGCTGTATGGAAGGAAACAGGTTTTCTTACGCACGATTTGGTTGTCCATGACTTCCGTTGAATTTTATTCAACATAAATGAGTTATTTTAGTTCAACTTCAACCACCAATATCTATATTCCGATAGATGTTTTATTGAAGAAAGTAAATTAAGAAGCGGAAAAGTAAGAGATGGGACGTTTTCTCTTATACCTTTTTTTATATTAGAGCCCATTTGCATATCATCGGGAGTACAGAGGATAAATTCAAAATGTAAGGATGTAAATATTTACTCTTTTGACATTTCTAGTTCCATTTTGGAGAGATTTCTTCTCTTAACTTGCATGAAACTAATAAGTTCTGTCATCAATACCGAGTTCTATGATTTTAGAGAGAGCGATAGGACTTCTTCTGTGAAAATAATTGGTCGAAATTTACCTGCGTACAAGATAACTTAATTGTGGTGTAATCAAAACTAGTAGGATTTGACAAAGATCTAAAATGTGAAAGTTTGAGCCCTCTAACACAGGTATAATAAAAACATAAGTTGAGAAATACCATGCCCCGCCCACTCCCTTCCACCAAGCTGTGGCAGATCGAAATTGCCCCAGGCCTGATTGTGATTATCTTATGAGTCCTAGTCGTGCCTGGATTATGCGCTAGCTCTAGGTCTTGCAATGTTGGATCACGTACGGCCTAGCCAATCTAAACAGACTCTGAATGTTCTTAATGTCGAATATCCAACATGACTAGAATTCAGGAAAATTGAGAAAAAGGCTTCCTGTTTTTACAAACCACAAAAACTCATATATGGCTGATTGTTTTAGCTTGAATCTCTGCTGCTAATTCCTTTTATTGGGTTCCATTCCGATAACAGTGATAATAATTTACTACTCAAAGCACTGGAAAGTTTAGCGTTCTTCGAAATTTAGATATACTTAGCGAGACCACTAAGACTGTTGATCGGCCCCGGTGCTAGGGGCTGTGTGGGCATATCATTTAAGATGTTCACATGAACAGTTCCAGTAGAAGCGTAGCTGAGATACAAATCGGCATATATGTCATTTTTGGTTCTTGTGATGTTTTATATATGCAATCAGAATATTGGCCTGTGGGGGTAATATGACTTCTTGTCAGTATGCCGGCATCTTTTTCTACCACCTACATATGGTGCGCTTAATTACATTAGTTTTGAATTAAACGCAAGGAAATCGATGTAGGCGTACTGACAAAACGACAAATGACCTCACAGGCAAAAATACTGACTGCATCTAAAATTTATCACAGGAACCAAAAGTGATGACTTGTATTTCAGTCACGCGTTTATAGTAGCTGTTCCTATGGACATCTTGAATGACATGACCATACGGTCAAATACCTCTTGACAAACAAAATCACATGATGATCGCTTGAATTTGATATGAGAGCAGGCGAAGGGTTCTTCCAAATTACCCAATCACATATAAAAAAATGTCGATTGAATCTGGTAATGGCAATCGGGTGAGAATAGCCGGTTTATCTTCTGATATAACGATTGAGACACAAGCGACATTTCGGTTTCGGATATTGAAATTACACGTCTTTAAGAATATTCATAACGTAGAGAATACGTTCAAGGAATGTGCTAGATGGTACATCTAGTACCATCTACATGGTACTAGATGACTTACTTGATATGTCCACTCTGTACGACGTCCATCTAGTTCTTTTCTATGACCTGTGATAATATAAATATAACCTCTTTACAATTTCGTATCGAGGTGAAATTCATGGAAAGGTAATCTCGATAATTACAAGCGTCTGGTCCGTCATTCTTAATTCAGCCGTCGTCCATTAAAAAATATCCGCGTCCATAATCCAAATACCTTTTATTCCATATAACATCATTAGCACCAAATTCAAAAAGATAATCATACTACACATAAACATAGGCTAGTGTCCTGCACGAGAGAAGCGGTCAACAGTTTTCAATGATGCCGGCAAGACATCATGATGTTCCAAAAATATCAAATCCGTATCGCTGATCAGTATTCTTAATCCATATGATATTCATTGCAAAGTCGTCAGTAAGAGAATGATGCATCTCAGTCACGCTTTGATTGAGACTGTTAAGCGGAATTAGACACAAGTTACGAGACGTAACGCCATAGATCTTGCACGCTACGCTCGTATTTTGCTATCAGCATTCGATATGTTTCGCCAAATTTGAGAAACTTTGAGTGGAGGCGCTTGGTGGTGTACCCTGTTTAATAAGTTTCTGCAACAATGTTTTGTGACGTTGATTAAAATCGTCACATTTAACACAGGATCTAGCAAATGCTACTAGGCGTGATATGTATACGCCATATGCAGGTCCCACTGGAATATTACTGTCCAGAAAGGGATAGTTTACGATGTCGAAATTGTAATCATCTCTTTTGTTATACAGTCGACGAGAGAGAAGGCCCGCTTCATTTCTAAATACGATGTGCCTGTAGGGTTATCTGTAGTTTCCTTCAAATCCAGTGAAGGTGGATATATATCCACAGCGAGAAGATCGTCTGTATAGCGTTTGGTGAATGAGGTGACCGTTAGATTGAAGAAACAACCCAAATGGCAAACATATAAGTAGAATGCAGGTTCTTTTCCAGAACACATATAGATATCCTAATTCCGCATTCTATATAAAGCTCAGTAACCACAATTTGGACGACGGCTAGCTACTGAACATGGAATCTGGCTCTTGTATTTAGCTATCTTGAGAAATAAGCACATGTGTACATCACAAAGAATTCATGCGTCCATAACTGAAATATCCTACTGCATAACACTTTTAGCACAATAATACATAGAGGTATACAATATAAATGCACTCGAGGTAGTTTGTCACGAGATAGAAGCGGACAACACTTTTCATTGACGACGATGAGACCTCATGATCCTCCTGTCCTCAAATATTCACAACTGAAATGTCACTGTAATTATTCTCGTTGTTGAAGTACCAAAAGTCTGTCTGAACAGAGGAGACCATAATCGCTGTAATGTTTCGTGAAATCAACATCAGGTATTTTTCTGTCGGATCAACAATTCAGCAATAGTCGCTTGGGCTCTACTGTACCCTGTGTCACAGAGTGTAATCATGCTGCAAGCCTCAGCTACCTTACGTTGAAATACCGATGAAGGCACACAGCCCATTACCCGCTGTTTTTGTAGACTACTGAGTTACCTTCTTAAGTATGCCTTCAAGCAAATGTAGTGCTAAATCCATATAAAATATGGCATGTTTTACGTTTTTCAATTTAAATTTCCAATTACAGAGCATGTGAGATGAGTTAACGATTTGATTCTGCAATTCCCCTATACCCTCTATTCATATAATATTACTCATTAGTTATCCATCTGTAAAGTCTCTTTAGACGAGATATGTATACGCCATATGCAGGTCCTACTGGAATATTACTGTCCATTGTTAGGAATGTTCTGACACTATCATTCGCCTGGGAGACTTTACAGAACGATGTCTGATGAGTAATATTATTTGAATAGAGGGTACAGAAAAATTGTATAATGAAATCGTTAACTCATCTCACATGCCCTGTAATTGGAAATTTGAATTGAAAACGTAAGACATGTCATCTGTTTTATATGGATTTCACTTGCTTGCAGATATACTTACGAAGGTAACTCAGTACTCAACAAAAACAGCGGGTAGTAATTAAGATAAGTCCCTTCGTCGGTAAATTAACGTATTGTGTCTGAGACATGCAGCATAATTACACTCTGTGGAATAGGGTTCAGTAGACCTCAAGCGATTATTGTTGAACGGACAGACCAATACATGATGTTGATTTCATGAAACATTACAACTATTATGGTCTCCTCTGTTCAGACAACATTGTTGATACTTCAACAACAGGAATAATTCAGTTATGAATATTTTTAGGATAGGAGGGCCATGAGGTCTCGTCGTCATCAATGAAAAGTGTTGCCCGCTTTTATCTCATGAGAAACTAGCTCGTGCGCATACCTGCATGTATCATTGTGCTAAAAGTGGTGTTATGCAGTAGTATATTTCGGCTATGGACGCATGAATTTTATTTGTGTTTTATTATGTTCTGAGTATTTTTATGATATACCATATTAAGGTAGAGGAAAGTCTGCTGTAATGTACACGTGTGCTGTATATTGTATTTCTCGAGATACCAGATCCCATATTCAGTAGCTAGTCGTCGTCCAAATTGTGGTCCCTATGCTACAGGTATGTGGTTAATGGGGCTGTATGTAGAATGCGGAATTAGGATATCTATATGTGTTCTGTAAAATAACTTGCATTCTACTGATATTTTACCCGTTTGGGTCGTTTCTTCAGTCTAACTGTCACCGAGTTCATTACTTTATATCAGATGACTTGATAGGGCTATTACATCATTACTCTTGGATATTTTATCTCACACCGCCCAAGCCGATGCTAGGGACCGTGTACGTGGTAATGTCATTCACGATGTCCGCATGGACAGCTACAATAAAAGCGTGGCTGAGATACAAATAATCACAGGGTTCATTTTTGGTTCTTGTTGTGTTTTTAGATATGCAGTCGGTATATTGGCCTGTGGAATCACATGACTTCTTGTCAGTACGCCGGCATCTTTTCCCACAACCGCTATATGTACACAGGAGAATGTGCATATACATAGACTGTAGTTAGCATACTCAGGTTAGTTACAAGCATCTCATTCAGCATTCAGTAGCCAGTCATATTTCACAAGAATTACCGTCCCTAGCGATATCCCTATATTCCCATCATGGATTTTGACGGACGTATCTGGTCCGTGTAGTTCTCGAGGCTGAGACTGGTGATTGTTTGGAATTGCGGACGATGGGTCGAAACTTGAAACATCGTCGATAATTCAACGTAATGCACAGGCGTAGTTTTTCTCTATGTTCGTCATGTAGATATTGGCATACTGCGTGTACCCAAAGCGATGACGTTGGTTTATGAGTTCATGTCGTCTTCAAGCATGAAATTCTTAAGCATACAGTTTGAAAGTTATATAGCTTTGGTGCATAAGTCGCCATCTTCAGGAATAGCTGCAGTCCGTCGTCGTTAGGTACGTTGGTTTACATAACAGTCCTCTGGTAGGCTGTCTATCTCTTTTAAGTTGCTTGATGAAATGGGAAGTGTCCTGAAAGCAGTTGGAGGTTCTAACAGTGAATGGCTGGAGGTCGTTTCTCGATGACTGCCTGGGTCTTAATAGTTTCACAGGTAACAGATAGGATATAAAGTAGTACTGAACCAATGCCGAACATGGTTTCATATCAACCGAAATATCGAATCAATCCTGCCGTGTTTATACTTTGGAGTCATAACATTACTTTATTAAATATCTTCATTTGCGTATATTAAATTAAGCATCATACTGTTATGATCTCTCAAGGGGTTAACTAGATGAAATCTTTTCCAGCTTCGCCGGGATCGAGGGTAATTTGCAATTGGTGGTGAGCAAATTCTATATTTATTGAGAGCTTCAGCTTCGGCATGACCTCACCTCGGTGTGAATTTCAGTGCATCCAGATGGCAGAATCGGCGTCAGGTAGAATATCCGGTATCGAAATGTAGTAACAAATCAAAGATATAGTGGACACTTCTTCAAATATTAGACTACAATGGAGTCTGGTAAGGTGATTTAAATACCGAATGGAGTGGTCAACCTCCCCTGCTTGTCAATAATCAAGCACTTACCTGTGCGTCAAGTACTCGTACCCGGCCTATGAAACAATGAGTGTCCATTGCGTGGTGCGTGGTGTACAAGAAGATTAACGCAGTGTTATTTAATCTATTAAGAGGCACTTCCCTAAGGCACAAGGAAAGCATTGTCGGTTTTGTTTCTACACCAGTGCCTTTTCCATTACAACCACTCCTCTTTGTCGACTATATGCATGACACGTTGAAATCTCATTTCACTGGTATTTCCGCCGCATGAACGCGTGTTTCCTATTATATATTGCTGTCACCCATTAACCAGCGGAAATGCATTAACCAGCTGAAAAGACCTGCATATGGTATATCTCTTCCTGAATACCATTTGCTAAGAGTTTGTCTGGCACGCCGAGAGCCTGGAGGGTCGTGTGAGCACTAATTTATTGGGCATCGTTCGCATGGACCAACACTATCGGTGACGCTACTTAAATATATTCTACATTTTGACAATTGCTCAGGATTTCTTTTCTTTCGTCAAAACCTCATCATTGGCATCTATTCCAATACAAGAACTGGATTGCTTATATTTCAAGTAATTGTTATTTTCATTAATGAAGGTTTTTTTGTAGATCTCCTGTCAAATTTCAAGATCTACATCCTGTAGATTGTGCAAGGAAAACCTTTTCGTTGGACTTCCAATTATCATGTAAAAAATAATTAACAGAAATTTGTTTTGATTCCGAGATTAGTTGGATTCAATACGCATCCTTATTCAAAACTGATTTTTTGATCACGCGGTACTCTCTGTTATACACAATGAAATCTGGATTATTTTCCGATATCCGATATACACGGGCATTAGGATTTGTTCAACCAGTCGATGAAGATATGCCTCAGGTACCAACACAAATCTACATGGATTGTTTCTGCAACATTGCCTTCTGCTGTCTGTATACCAAGACACAATGGAATCTTTTAATTTTGTACCTGTTTTAACGCATTAGTTTGCTGAGTTATTGACTTGAATACTTAGAATTTTGTTTGATCGTCGCTATATAGCTGAAATATTGCTGAATGCGACGTTAAACCTTAATTCTCTCTCTCTTTCTCGCAATGGAATCTCGTCTCGTGAGTCCTTTTAGTTACCCGGGAATAGAACTGGATTAACGTTAATCAGCTGTACTTGTTCGTGAGTGGCGTGGAATTTGTGAGATTGGCACCGCTTCAGGTTATGAATATTTTTTGGGGGTTAGTTGTTCATCAATATATGTGTCGATATAAATAACACGCGTATACCAAAATAAACTCCACGAATTTCCGATGGTCAGTGGACCATATTAAAGAGTGTGGACCCTAAGATAAGACTTTGATAGAAACTCTGTGATTGACTGGATGTTCTCTCGATTTTATCCACAAGCCAATGAGAATACTGGATTTGTAATACATTCTGTGATTGGCTGGATGTTCTCTCGACTTTATCCACAAGCCAATGAGAATACTGGATTTGTAATACACTCTGTGATTGACTGGATGTTCTCTCGATTTTATCCACAAGCCAATGAGAATACTGGATTTGTAATACACTCTGTGATTGGCTGGATGTTCTCTCGATTTCATCCACAAGCCAATGAGAATACTGAGAATACTGGATTTGTAATACATTCTGTGATTGGCTGGATGTTCTCTCGATTTTATCCACAAGCCAATGAGAATACTGGATTTGTAATACACTCTGTGATTGGCTGGATGTTCTCTCGATTTTATCCACAAGCCAATGAGAATACTGGATTTGTAATACACTCTGTGATTTGCTGGATGTTCTCTCGATTTCATCCACAAGCCAATGAGAATACTGGATTTGTAATACATTCTGTGATTGACTGGATGTTCTCTCGATTTCATCCACAAGCCAATGAGAATACTGAGAATACTGGATTTGTAATACATTCTGTGATTGGCTGGATGTTCTCTCGATTTTATCCACAAGCCAATGAGAATACTGGATTTGTAATACACTCTGTGATTGGCTGGATGTTCTCTCGATTTCATCCACAAGCCAATGAGAATACTTAGAATACTGGATTTGTAATACATTCTGTGATTGGCTGGATGTTCTCTCGATTTTATCCACAAGCCAATGAGAATACTGGATTTGTAATACACTCTGTGATTGGCTGGATGTTCTCTCGATTTCATCCACAAGCCAATGAGAATACTGGATTTGTAATACACTCTATGATTGACTGGATGTTCTCTCGATTTTATCCACAAGCCAATGAGAATACTGGATTTGTAATACACTCTGTGATTGGCTGGATGTTCTCTCGATTTCATCCACAAGCCAATGAGAATACTGGATTTGTAATACAAACTTACTGTCATATTCATATTCACATCGTCATCCACCATGGCAATATAACGCAACGTTTGTGATATGAAAACTATGCTTGTTACTTTGAACGCCACGCGAGTCAGAAAGTTTCGTGCACTTGATCATATTTGATAACACTGGAAACCAGAGTACGGGGATGTGTCTCTTCAGCATAATATCCAAGCAAGATACCAAGATTTCGTGATCCTGATTGGCGTAAGCGGCCGGACCTGTCCAGCCCAATACTTCTAGTTTTGTCAGCAGTGGAACGGAAGCCACTTTATAGCTGTCGGGAAGTCACTCACGTGGTGCTCACAGGAAATGTACTCCTGAATTAGCGACTTTGCGCTTTCATCGACGTATCCCACTTTTCTGGTTGTTAAATAATTATCCAACACATTTCGGTCAAACACATCAAACAGTAATCAAGGTTCATAACTTTTGGTCAGCCAAACAGGAAGCTGTTGACTCAAATCGGCATGGGCAATTCTTAATATCCTTTTACATGTGACAGCCAGCCAGGCCTGGTCCCAAGTTCCTTTTTTCCGATCAACAGCGGAAGTTCCACCTTATCCAAACCTGCTAGCATGAGAGAAAAGGTATGCTCTTATTATGCTATGGTAATGGTTATGATACTATTGAGATGGATTCACTTCTCATATTTGAAAACAGCTACACCCGTTGAACTAATATTAATATACCGGGCAGTGAATCTAAGAGTATTAACTCCAAAAACCGACAGGACAGAAGAATTTCGTTATCAGTTGCATATGCCGACGGGAATAAGACGTTACCAAGGCTCAGTTTTGCTGTATATTTAGGCCTGCTATGTGGAGATGTAATGTAATCCATTGTCATTTTCTTCCTTTGACCTGAATATCCCCGGGAGCGTTACTTTTGTTCTGACATTGACCAGGTGATGCTTAATTGGTTGAATATTTTGCTCCGATATCGATGAATGGTGCATTCACACGGATTGAATGATATATTGCGTGTAGTGTTTTGACTCGTCTTTGTGAACAAACAACTATTGGTATTTTTTTCTATACACCTAGATTCTCGTAAAGCAAAACATTAAAATAACTTTAAATTCGTTGACTTTGACCTCGGAAACGAAACACCGCTGCATGACCACTTGACCACCGGTTGTTCTATCTCAGTAAATTAATAAGCGATTTATTAACATTCGAGATGAACGAATTTTAAGAGCCTCAACTTGGATGGGTTGGAGGGGCTGGAAATGCAAATGTGCCAATGGAAGACCACTGTCGCAAGCATACATGTAAGGCGCATTTCCTCTTGAAAAAGTGGTATTGGCTATCTCTTTGAATTTAAGACTGTGTGTGGGCACATTTGTGTTTCTCGTCTGTATATCATGTTGTTTTGCCCCGTCGTAGGTCGCTTATTGACGTAAAACGGCGCGGATCATG
Source organism: Hanleya hanleyi (assembly GCA_036873755.1). Taxonomy (NCBI): domain Eukaryota; kingdom Metazoa; phylum Mollusca; class Polyplacophora; order Lepidopleurida; family Hanleyidae; genus Hanleya; species Hanleya hanleyi. The sequence goes on along the minus strand of JAVTVY010021036.1, from coordinate 90,569 downwards.
TCTTGCCATCACTTAATGGGCAATATTGCAAAAATATCTGCTTGATGGTTCTTGATTTCATACTGTGGTTGGTTTCGACCTAATTTGGTTCCAATACACTTCTAAAATCTAAACTTACTCCACAAGAAAAAGAACGAAATCAATCCTAGAAGTTACATGCTGCATGGTATGAAACTCGGTGTAATCCTTTGAAAATCGATTACATATTGTAAGATTCCCCTTCAGATTGGCCTTCAATGACTCTACATTGGAATATGTATTCGAAGATTCTGGGCTGTATTTTAGACATTCAGTATTTAACCTTCGTCCACAAAAGAATGTCCGCGTCAATAAACGAAAGACATTTTTCATACAACGGTTATAGCATCAATTCCAAATATGGATGAAACGAAATTTAAAAAAAAACAACCGATGGTTTCCTGCAATGGAGAATCGTTCAACAGTTTTCAATGATGACAGCAAAGACAACATAACGTTCTTCACATACAGTCCTTATCACTGTCCAGTATTCTTTATCCAAATAAAGATATGATTAATCAAAGCCACCAGGGGGCGCTGGAGTATTCTGTGTTATTTTAATTATATCTTCGTCAACAGCAGACAAATCAGCATTTTCTACCCGAGTGCACAGTCGACGTAACTCACTTTCAATTGCATGTAAATGTAAAATTAATGAAAAGGGATCGTCATTTTGCTCTTTCCCACAGGATCCCTCGACCTGTGCACCAAAGGTGTATATCCATTTGAATTATCTGAAAAGAGTAACGCTTCGCTGGCTTATTGTGCTTAAATTGTATTGCCTTGCAATTGCAGCGTCACCGGGGAAATCCATCTTCACCAGCCAAGTCAACTACATCGCGAAGCTCTCTACGCTGCCTTGACATTCTTGGCTGGTGGCAGAGGAATACTGCTCTGCGCCACCTAGTGGAAGTTTTAACGGCGAGAGACTTTTTGCCACCAGGAGTTGTTCCCCTTCAATCTCAAGTCGGCACACACGTGAGGCGATTCGTTATCGTTCGACCTTGCAGCGTGTCCCAAAATCTGATTCAATTGATCAGAAACACCGAAAGTGGCCGTGAACGTGCTCTTTCTGTATCTTTTCGATAGAATTTCCCCGCACACTCGACACAACTCATTCTTAGTGGGGCCGTCTTCTTGGGAACCAACTACTACGTAATGTGTTCTGATTGGATGCAGCACGCCGTCTCTGCATCCAATCATCAATGAGGATTAACGTTCCAACTTGACTAGAGAAGTATGCCAAGGCAATGTACAGAGCAACGTGATGTACGTCGACTTGGCTAGAGAAGACGGGGAAATCAAAATCGACCATTATATAAATGATTTTTTTATGACCTATATTTATTTGAAAGACTGAAAATCGCATTATCTTCGGAACAGTTGAACTGCAGAATGGATAAGGTGAAAATGCTTATTGGTTCTCCGCTTGACCTGGCCTAGTGCTGTCTGATTATCCTAATTATTTAACTTACCACCGACCCTCACTGAGCGCTGAATTAGCTGGGTGAAACAAAAACTGGGTTTACGTAGAAAAGAATAATATTTTTTGATAATGGAATGGCCATGGGAAATAGATGTGGTCTTATATCCCTTCTAGGTACAGAAATACATGTATTATCATTACTGTCTATCGCAGCTAAGTTTTAAAACCCTTGTCAAGAATGGCTTAAGCAATCTTGAAACAGGGTGGAAGTCATGATCTGTGTTTGGTTACATAGAAGTGTCTTGTCCGTCATTCAATATTCAACGAAGAATTTCCGCGTCCATAACCCAAAGACCTAATTGGTATAACAGGATTAGCACCAAAAATAACGATACTTTACATACACATAGGATGGTTCCCTACAAGAGGGAAACGATCAACAGTTTTTACTGATGCTGGCAATTTAGACATAGGCCAAAAATATCAAATCCGTATCGCCGATCAGTAGTCTTAATCCATAGGATTTTTGTTGTAAATTCGTTGTTTGGAGAATGATTTATCTCAGTCACGGTTTGACTGCTTCTGTTCATATGAACACCATGAGGGTTTTGAAGTTTGTGGGTTGATACGGCCCCCAGCCCCGGTTAATCGGAATTAGACACAAGTTACGAATGATAATACCATTCACCTGTGAGTTTACCATAACTGCGAAGTGTATGCTGTATATGTATTATCTTAACGTTTGAGATTTAAGTTACAACGGGGAATTCTTTGTAAAACTTCATATACCCTTTCATAAGAAAGAAAAAACACTGTAGAGAGATACAAAGAACGAGTTCCCTGGGTCATTAATTTCCTATCGTCACTTCGAGTAATATATTCCAGTAATATATACAAGTCGAGTGGCACACGAAACAATTAGCAACAAAAACTAAGTAGGCATCAAATGAAAATATTGTTATGAAACGAGCTAATTTCTTGCAAGAGAGAAGCTGTTAGCATGATATTTTCAGATCCATGTCACTGACCGGTATTCTTTGCAAATGATTCAATATTATCTAAAAATCCATTACCTAACGCTAACGGAGTTTAGTAACGGTAAGAAGTTTTTCTGGTCCAGGTCGTCGACATCAGTTAGACAACCGTGCTTCGTGAAAACTTTCCGCTTCAATAATCTGAATACTTTGTTCATACTTTGTATCATGGTCAGGTGGGAGTAAACTGAAGATGGTTGCCCTGTTATTGAATCATTATCCGTGACAAGTATGTTTCTGTGATCAGATGAAAGCTTTGACGATGCATACATGTATTTACATTACATGATGACCGCATGAAATATACTGCAATGTCTGCCAATGTGTATGACGTCGCGATTATCATGGAAGTTCCCACATGGGATGTATAGATATGTCGCCTAATGAACATGTAACATTTTTTAGATTGCACAAATTGCCCCGATTTCAGTCGATACGTCTATCAGGCAACTGGTTCAGATAAACCTATCATATTCAAAGTCTGATCTTTGAAGTCAAACCTCATTGAGACATTGACTTGTAAAAGTTGTTCGCAGGATCTGCCAAATGTAATGCAGAGATGTACAGGCCCTTGTTACAAACTGCCCGCCTGACTGGATAACATTCAAAACTGTAATCCGTCCTGCTGGCATACAGTCGATGAGAGAGAAAATTGTAGTTGTCGAGTGGCGGATCCAGCCATGACGGTCCATCCGGACTGACAATACCAAAGGTCTGGCAAATGTAATCCAGAAATGTACAGGCCATTGTTACAAACTGCTGTCCTGACTGGATAACATTCAAAACTGTAATCCGTCCTGCTGGCATACAGTCGATGAGAGAGAAAGTTGTAGTTGTCGAGTGGCAGGTCCAGCCATGACGGTCCATCCGGACTGACTATGCCAAAGATTCTGGAGTGAAAACCATATGCCGTCTAGAAAATAATATCTCGGCTAATTTAATATCTTTGAAAGTTTTTGTTTATTAAGTGCTGTACGATTTTAATGTAAATATCTTTTGAGGTAAAATTCCGTTCCGTCTGGTATCGATCAGTGATTTATCGCTGCCCCATCAGGTTACTGACCGTCCAAACGTGACTTTACCCATTCGAGAAAAATATGCCATGATTGGTTTGAAGGAACCGTGGGCACAATGTGATTAGACAAACACACTCTCCTCGCTCCTGGTAGAAACTTGCCGCCATTACATATTTTGAAATCGTGTTCTCTGATGAAATGTTTCTGTTATTTGTATTGTGCATTCAACGTCAATCTTGCTAGCATCAAACACATAGTTGTGTAAAGGGAGGTTCCAAGGTGCTTGTGAAGCCCAAAGCCAAGAACCCATTTAAAAACTCTTCTCGGTTTGACCACATCACCGAATCTTTGTTATCATTGACTGAAAAACTCCACAAGGGGTCATCGAGCGTGATAAGTTCGTATCCCAAGGAAGCCTGTCCATTAGGCTGTGAATTTTCCTTAATTCACATAGCAAACAGTTTTCCAAAGTACATAATTCTCCGCGTGTAATTTCGCGGTTACAGTTGGTTTCCGGGTAAATTGTGTAACGTGTGACTACTTCAAAGGAATACAGACGTGACTATACTATACTCAAGAAAATCCCATTTCAGGGAAGCAATAGATTGTATGGCTTTTGTAAACACAATTTTCTGTAGTTATCGGATATTTGTACCAGCGTTCCATATTTGTATGGGAGCGTTTCACATACTATATTGACGCGCCATCGAGCCACATTCCATATCAAATTGAACATTATGAAGAATTTTCTATTCTGAAACATTGTACCATTTTCCAGTGCATGTGGGGAATGCCAATAGTAACGAAAGACTCCTCCTGTTCTTTAATGACGAGAACTATCAATATTGTTAATGATGCCATCAAGACATCGCCATGTCACTGTCGTTAACTCATGGCTAATGACAACAAAAATGACAATGACCAAAATACTAGAACATTTATTTATTCTGGACATCATTGCATACTGCTGATTGCTTTGGAATTATCTTATAGATGGCTTATTGCTCTACAATAATGGATAATATAGTTGCTACTATCTCTCAGTGATCATAAACAATTGTCAACAGATTGATCAACAAGAAAAATGTAGACATTCGATGTAGTTCTTGGGAAGGTATGTAGAACTGATCAGAAGTTTCATTGAGGGCACCGATTTACAAAGTTCCTGGCATCTAATCCTCTTCGTCGAGAATTCCTCATACTAGGACTATAACTTGACATAACTCTAATTCGCGAACAACGGTAAATTCCATTCGTCATATGGTTTGCAAAAAAAACACACTTCTAACCGTAAAATCGTTACACAATCTTCATATCAGCAAGATACCATCGACCGGCATCATGCGGTCTATTCTTTATCGTAACCCATCTATCAGTTCTTGAATCCACACCAAAGAAATATTGCACGTCTGCCACGGAATTAAATAATTCGGATCTGAACCTTTTCTTGTGCGCTGGGTGAACATTGATCGGATGTGATGCTGGTTGCTCAGGGAAACCGATGAACACAAAGTTTAATTTAATATTGGTTTGCTGAGGCAAAAAGACAAAATCTATTCTATTTAAGTAGATTATGCCACAATGATGAACGACCCGATCTTCGGTAAGCCTGACAAGTATTCTGGAAACATTATCTCAGTGGAAATAATGCCTTTGAAATGCGTCAAACAAGATGAGAGTTTCCTTGTCTTTTTTCTGTTTCCTTCCTAGAGACATCCTATGTATCGCTAACGGTTTTTAGCTGTCGTCGGTCAGTGAAACGGTATTACTCCGCTAATATGCACAACTTCCACTGGAACTGGGCGGTTTTCGCGAAGTTAATTGACTGGGCTGTGAGCATGGTGAGATGACCAGCCGACTTGTGTCACAGGCGACATGGATTCGTTTCCAACGAGGATCATAACGTTTCCGCATTACCATGAAGCATGGATAAATATACTTGATATCTTTGATATCTTGATACGGTTATCTTTTCTAATATCTGTACTGAAGCGTATAGGCATGGAAAACAAAACAAAATACCACCTGCTTGATGATATGATAAGGTGGATGACAATGTTTTCAATACTATTTTCTGCTATATAGCAAAAATAGTATTCAAAGCAGTGTGACGTTAGATATATTGAGCCATACCACTAATTCTGTAAGTCGGAAGTATATTAGTATGAAAAAAAAAAATCCTGATGACCACCGGAATTCGATGTGTCGATAAGTCGATTGAATGGGATTCGGGTTTCTAAAGAAATCGTAACATCAGTTATAAGAGCAGACGGATCTGAGGCAACAGTCTGCATTAACAGACTCTACTATTTATGTATTATTTCCAAAGTAGGGCACTTTTGAGAAGTCATATCTATTTTCTAGGTCAAACAACAGTCCCTCTTCAACTTGCATGGTTTACCCTAGGATCTAGTATCAAAATGAACTGCTGTCATACCTCGTAAAACCGGTTTATCTTGAGATATAAGGACTGCGGTACGAAGACACATTGTAACAATATTTTCGGTGTCAGGATACTGAGGCCAAACACATTTTCCAAGAGTGGTCATATGATTGGAAATGCCGTTACGGAATGTACACTTACTTGATATGTCAATCCGTCCAGCAAGAAATCTCTCTAGGAATGAGATACATAGAGACAATAATAGTTTTGGTTTCGGGATATTAAAATCAGATCAAACTCACTTTTCAAGAAAACCCATGTGGTAGAAAATAGCATCAAGGAATGTAGACTTATTTGATAATCAACCCTGGGCGACGTCTTACTAATTTTTTTCTACGACTTGTGATAACCTAAAAATAACCTCTTTACAAATTTGTATCGACGTCGAATTCATGAAAAGGGTATTCCGATTGTCTTTCCACCGGCTGCAACAATTAGAAGACACGCACAGCTCAATACGTAAAACTTCCATATGTTCTGGTCATAACGATAGGCTGCTTGCTGGTTTAATGGCTCGGACGCATTTTTAAAATGGTTCTTGCTTCTATGTGTCCGTGCATGCACGGACATGTCCGTGCAAATACTTCGTAAGCAATAACTTCTAAATGCTTTGTCGGATTCCTCCGAAATTTGGCATCTGCATTCTTTGCGACAAGACGTCTGTTGGTATTACGTTTCAGCAAGATCCGCCTGTAGGTGGCGCCACTGGGGTCTTGCTTCTATGTGACCGTGCATGCACGGACATGTCCGTGCAAATACTTCGTAAGCAATAACTTCTAAATTTTTGTCGGATTCCTCCGAAATTTGGCATCTGCATTCTTTGCGACAAGACGTCTGTTGGTATTACGTTTCAGCAAGATCCGCCTGTAGGTGGCGCCACTGGGTCTTGTTCCAATCTTTAGTGCATGTCCGTGGATGTTCGTGCAAATGCTTCATAAGCGATAACTCCTAAATGCTTTGTCGGATTCCTCCGAAATTTGGCATCTGCATTCTTTGCGACAAGACGTCTGTTGGTATTACGTTTCAGCAAGATCCGCCTGTAGGTGGCGCCACTGGGTCTTGTTCCAATATTTAGTGCATGTCCGTGCAAATACTGCGTAAGCGATAACTCCTAAATGCTTTGTCGGATTCCTCCGAAATTTGGCATCTGCATTCTTTGCGACAAGACGTCGCTGGTATTACGTTTCAGCAAGATCCGCCTGTAGGTGGCGCCACTGGGTCTTGTTCCAATCTTTAATGCATGTCCGTTCATGTTTGTTCAAATCCTTCGCGAGCGATAACTTTCGAACAATTTGTCGGATTTCTTCGAAATTTGGTAAATGCATTCCCTGCGACAAAACACCGTTGGTGATGCGTTTCAGCAAAATCCACCCGGAGGTGGCGCCACTAGAGTTCATTCCATTATTCCATGCTGCAAGTGATAACTTAGAAACACTTGGTCGAATTTCTTTGAAATATCCTACATATGTACCTTTCTGGGTAACATGAGAAACGTTGCGGCTCATCGGATTCTTCTCAAATTTGGCATGCATTTACCATGCCAGGAGCTGTTGCTTGGGATTGCCTTTCGCTCACTTGCACTCACAGGTGGCGCCACCTGGTGGCAACATCACAAATTCGTTTCCGGGTAATAACTTGAGAACTGACCATCGGATTCTTCTCAAATTTTGTATGAATGTACCGTGACATAAGATGTCGCTTGATAATGCATTTCACTGACTTGCGCCTAGAGGTGGCGTCACCTGGTGTCAAAATCTAAATTTGGTTTCTGGGCAATAACTTGAGGACCCTCATCGGATTCTTCTCAAATTTGGTATGCAGATGTCCCCACGATACCATGTTCCTTGGGATTGTATTTTTTCCGCTTCTGCCTACAGGTGGCGTCTCCTGGTGGAAAAATTTGTTTCCGGGCAATAATTTGGCAACTGCTCATCAGATTATTTTCAAATTTTGTATTCATATGTGACCCGCCCCAAATAACATGAACACCGGTGGGCATCTAGTACCGGCAATAACTTGAGGACCCCTCTTCAGAGTCTCAAAGTTCATATGCCGATACCATGACATGAGATGTCATTTGGGATTGTGTTTTGCCTGCTTGCACCTACAGGTGGTGACTCCTTGTGGCAAAGTCTAAATTTGGTTTCTGGGCAATAGGTTGAGGATGCCTTCATATTCTTGTCAAATTTAGTTTGCAGATAATATGCCATGAATTGTCTCTTGGGGTTGCATTTCGGTTACATAATTTTCATGCTACATGGTAAAGAAAATATATTACAGTAGCAATCAACATTCAGTCAGCCATTCGGAGTTGATCTCAAAACCTGGGAAGGTGGAAAGACCCCTCTGCTTCTTACGCCTGTGGAGTAGCTGTTGCCATCCTCATGAATATCTTCTGAAACCGACAGCGCTTATAAATATTGCTGCCATTTTGGCGGGGGACCTAGCATCCTCTGGCTGCTTGTATCAATTACCATGCAGTATTCAATTTGTAGTTATGCAAGTGGAAATCAATGGTCTTTTTCCGCTTTATTTGCCAACGTTCAGAATTGTTAGAAATGTTTCGAAACTACCGTACGCCTGGAAAACTTAAATGAAGGATATCTAACGCGTAATATTATTTGAATGGACGGCGTAGGAATGTCAAATCGTTAACTTATCTAACATGTCGGCTTATAGCATTGGGCACACCGGATCACCGAAGTTAATTAACGTTAAGCTTGGTCAATACTTGGATGGGTGACCGGGTGCTGTACTGGCTGGGCTGATCAGTGTCCAGGGTAATAGGAACTGTGAGCACTCTCGTGTTCTGGTACATGTAGGCACCGTCGGGATATGACTGAAACAAAGTTGAAAACGACGTTAAACCCTACTACTCACTCCTAACATGTCCTGTAATTGAAAATTTAAATTCAAAATGGAAAATATCATCTGTTAATGTCGGTTGTGATATTGATCATTTATTTGAAGATGTATTTACGAAGGTAACTAAGTACCTCACAAAATCCGTGGATAATACGCTTCGTGTCTTCGTCGTTTTCGTTGTAAATTCGTTATCTAGAGAATGATTTAACTCAGTCTTGCTTTGACTGCTTCTGTCCATATGAACACCATGAGGTTTTTTAAGTTTGTGGGTTGATACGGCCCCCAGCCCCGGTTAATCGGAATTAGACACAAGTTACGAAAGATACTACCATTCACCTGTGAGTTTACCATAACTGCCAATTGTTTGTTGTATAGGTATTATCTTAACTTTTGAGATTTAACTTTACGAGGAATTCTTCGCAAACTTCATATACCCTATCCTAAGAAAGAAAAAAAACACTATAGAAAGATACAAATAACGAGTCCCCTGGACCATTAATTTCTTATCGTCACTTCGAGTAATATATTCCAGTAATATATACAAGTCGAGTGACACACGAAAGAATTAGCAACAAAAGATAAGTAGGCAATAAATGAAAATATTGTTATGCAACGAGCTAATTTCTTGCAACAGAGAAGCAGTTAGCATGATATTTTTATCGCCAGATCCATGTCACTGGCCGGTATTCTTTGCAAATGATTCAATATTATCTAAAAATCCATTACCTAACGTGGTCCATTATAACATGCTGAGTTCAGTAATGGTAAGAAGTTTTCCTTGTCCAGGTCGTCGACATCAGCTAGACAACCGTGCTGCGTGAAAACTTTCCGATTCAGTAATCTGAATACTTTGTTCATATCACTATCAGCCAACTGGTTCAGATAAACCTTTCATATTCAAAGTCTGATCTTTCAAGTCAAACCTCATTTAGACATGTACTTGTACAAGTTGTTCGCAGAATCTAGCAAATGTAAAGCAGAAATGTACAGGCCCTTGTTACGAACTGCTGTCCTGACTGGATAACATTTCAAAACTGTAATCCTGCCTGCTGGCATACAGTCGATGAGAGAGAAAGTTACAGTTGTCGAGTGGCAGGTCCAGCTATGACGGTCCATTCGGACTGACAATGCCAACGATTTTGGAGTGAAAACCATATGCCACCTAGAAAATAATATCTCGGCTAATTTAATATCTTTGAAAGTTTTTGTTTATTAAGTGCTGTACGATTTTAATGTAAATATACTTTGAGGTAAAATTCCGTTCCGTCTGGTATCGATGAGTGATTTATCGCTGCCTCATCAGGCTACGGACTGTCCAAACATGACTGTACCCATTCGGGAGAAATATGCCATGGTTGGTTTGAAGGAACCGTGGGCACAATCTGATTAGACAAACACACTCTCCTCGCTCCTGGTAGAAACTTGACACCATTACATGTTTTGAAGTCATGTTCTCTGATGAAATGTTTCTGTTATTTGTATTGTGCCTTCAACATTAATCTTGATTATGAATGATGAAGCCCAAAGCCAAGAACCCATTTAAAAACTCTTCTCGGTTTGACCACATCACCGAATCTTTGTTGTCATTGAAAAACTCCACAAGGGATCATCGAGCGTGAGAAGTTCGTATCCCAAGGAAGCCGGTCCATTAGGCTGTCAGTTTTCCTTAATTCACATAGCAAACGGTTTTCCAAGGTAAATAATCCTCCACGTGTAATTTCGCGGTTACAGTTGGTTTCCGGGTAAATTGTGTAACGTGTGACTACTTCAGAGGAATACAGACGTGACTATACTATACTCAAGAAAATTCCATTTGAGGAAAGCAATATATTGTATGGCTTTAGTAAACACAATTTTTTGTAGCTATCAGATATTTGTACCAGCGTTCCATATTTGTATGGGAGCGTTTCACATACTATATTGACGCGCCATCGCGCCACATTCCCTATCAAATTGAACATTATGAAGAATTTTCTATTCTAAAACATTGTACCCTTTTCCAGTGCATGAGGGGAATGCCAATAGTAACGAAAGACTCATCCTGTTCTTTAATGACAAGAACTATCAAAATTGTTAATGATGCCATCAGGACATCGCCGTGCCACTGTCGTTAACTCATGGCTAATGACAACAAAAATGACAATGATCAAAATTCTAGAACATTAATTTATTGTGGACATCATTGCATACTGCTGATTGCTTTGGAATTATCTCATAGATGGCTTATTGTTCTACAATAATGGATATAGTTGCTGCTATCTCCCAGCGATCATAAACAATTGTCAACATTTTATACACTAAAAGCATTGAAACGTCAAACTGATTGATAAACAAGAAAAATGTAAACATTAGAGCTATTTCTTGGAAAGGTATGTAGAACTGATCAGAATTTTCATTGAGGCCACTGATTTTCGAAGTTCCTGGCATCTAATCCTCTTCGCCGAGAAGGCCTCATATTAAGACTATAACTTGACATAACTCTAATTCGCGAACAACGGTAAATTCCATTCGTCATATGGTTTGCAAAAAAAACACACTTCTAACCGTAAAATCGTTACACAATCTTCATATCAGCAAGATACCATCGACCGGCATCATGCGGTGTATTCTCTATCGTAACCAATCTATCAGTTCTTAAATCCACACCAAAGAAATATTGCGCGTCAGCCACGGAATTAAATAAGTCGGATCTGAACCTTTTCTTGTGCACCGGGTGAACATTGATTGGATGTGATGCTGGTTGCTCAGGGAGACCGATGAACACAAAGTTTAATTTAATATTGGTTTGCTGCGGCAAAAAGACAAAATCTATTTTATTTAAGTAGATTTTGCGACAATGATGAATGACCCGATCTTCGGTAAGCCTGACAAGTATTCTGGAAACATTATCTCAGTGGAAATAATGCCAATGAAATGCGCCAAACAAGATGAAAGTTTCCTTGTCTTTTTCAGTTTCCTTCCTAGATACATCATATCTATCGCTAACGGTTTTTAGCTGTTGTCGATCAGTGAAAACGGTATTACTCAGCTAAAATACACACGACTACCACTGAAACTGGGTGGTTTTCGCGAAGTTAATTGACGTGGCTGTGAGCATGGTGAGATGACCAGACGACTTGTGTCACAGGCAGCGTGGATTGGTTTCTCACGGGATCATAAAGTTTCCGCATTACCATGAAACATGGATAAATATACTCGATATCTTTGATATCTTGAAAAACAAATCAAAATACCACCTGCTTGATGGTATAAGGTGGGTGACAATGTTTTCAATACTCTGTCCTGCTATATAGCAAAAACAGTATTCAAAGCAGTGTGACGTTAGATATATTGAACGATAAAACTAATTCAATGTAATAAGTCAACTGAATGGGATTGGGGTTTCTTAAGAAATCGCAATTGAGTAACATCAGTTATAAGAGCAGCCGGACTTGGGGCAACAGTCTGCTTTAACAGACTCTACTATTTATGTATTATTTCCAAAGTAGGGCATTTTTGTCATGTCATATCTATTATTTTTCCTAGGGCAAACAACCGTCTCTCTTCAACTTGCATGGAAAAGGAAGTTCACATTAGGATCTAGTATCAAAATGAACTGCTGTCATACCTCGTAAAGCCGGTTTATCTTGAGATATACGGACTGCGGTATGAAGACACATTTTAACAATCATGTTTTCGGTGTCAGGATACTGAGGCCAAACACATTTTCCCAGAGTGGTCATATGATTGTAAATGCCGTCACGGAATGTGCACTTACTTGATATGTCAACCCGTCCAGTAAGAAATATCTCTAGGAATGAGATACAAAGAGACATTACAACAATAATAGTTTTGGTTTCGGGATATTAAAATCAGACCAACTCACTTTTAAAGAAAAACCGTCAAGGAATGTAGACTTACTTAATAATCAACTTTATAATTTTTTTCCACGACTTGTGATAACCTAAAGATAACCTCTTTACAAATTCGTATCGACGTGAAATTCATGAAAAGGGCATTCCGATTGTCTTTCCACCGGCTGCATCAATTAGAAGACACGCACAGCTCAATACGTAAAACTTCCATGTGTTCTGGTCATAACGATAGGTTGCTTGCTGGCTTAATGGCTCGAACGCATTTTATCAATTACCATCCAGCATTCAATTTGTTGTTACGCAAGTGGCGATCAATGGTCTTTTTCCGCTTCAATTGTCAACGTTCAGAATTGTTAGAAATGTTTTGAAACTATAGTACGCCTGGAAAATTTAATGAAGGATATCTAACGAGTAATATTATTTGAATAGAGGGCGTACACAGCCAGAAAAAAAGGTGATACTTATCAGCCTTTGACGATGCATACATGTATTTACATTACGTGATGGGCGCATGAAATATACTGCAATGTCTGCCAATGTATATGAGGTTACGATTATCATGGAAGTTTCCACATATGATGTATAGATATGTCGCCTAATAAGCATGTAACATTTTTTAGATTGCACAAGTTGCTCCGATCTCAGTCGATACGTCTGTCAAGCAACTGGTTCTGATAAACCTTTTATATTCAAAGTCTGATCTTTGAAGTCAACCCTCATTGCGACATTGACTTAAATGTAATGCAGAAATGTACAGGCCCTTGTTACAAACTACTGTCCTGACTGGATAATATTTCAAAACTGCAATCTTGCCTGCTGGCGTACAGTCGATGAGAGAGAAAGTTATAGTTGTCGGGTGTCAGGTCCAGATATGACGGTCCATCCGGACTGACAATGCCAACGGTTTTGGAGTGAAAACCCTATGCCGTCAAGAAAATAATATCTCGGCTAATTTAATATCTATGGAAGGTTTTGTTCATTAAGTGCTGTACGATTTTAATGTAAATATCCTTTGAGGTAAAATTTCGTTCCGTCTGGTATCGATCAGTGATTTATCGCTGCCTCATCAGGTTACGGACTGTCCAAACTTTTGGATATTTTACCCATTCGGGAGAAATATGCGATGATTGGTTTGAAGGAACCGTAGGCACAATGTGATTAGACAAACACACTCTCTCCGCTCCTGGTAGAAACTTGCCGCCATCACATGTTTTGAAGTCGTGTTCTCTGAAGAAATGTTTCTGTTATTTGTATTGTGCATTCAACGTCAATCTTGCTAGCACCAAACACATAGTTGTGTAAAGGGAGGGTCCAAGGTAACTGTGAAGGCCAAAGCCAAGAACCCATTTAAAAACTATCTCGGTTTGACCACATCACCAAATCTTTGTTGTCATTGACTGAAAAACTCCACAAGGGATCACCGACCGTGATAAGTTGGTAACCCAAGGAAGCCTGCCCATTAAGCTGTCAATTGTCTTTGATTCACATAGCAAACGGTTTTCCAAAGTAAATAATCCTCCACGTGTAATTTCGCGGTTACAGTTGGTTTCCGGGTAAATTGTGTAACGTGTGACTACTTCAAAGGAATACAGACGTGACTATACTATTCTCAAGGAAATTCCATTTCAGAAAAGAAATAGATTGTATGGCTTTGTTAAACACAATTTTCTGTAGTTATCGGATATTTGTGCCAGCGTTCCATATTTGTATGGGAGCGTTTCACATACTATATTGACGCGCCATCGCGCCACATTCCATATCAAATTGAACATTATGAAGAATTTTCTATTCTAAAACATTGTACCCTGTTCCAGTGCATGAGGGGAATGCCAATAGTAACGAAAGACTCATCCTGTTCTTTAATGACGAGAACTATCAATATTGTTTATGATGCCATCAAGACATCGCCATGTCACTGTCGTTAACTCATGGCTAATGACAACAACAATGACAATAACCAAAATACTAGAACATTTATTTCTTCTGGACATCATTGATATTGCTGATTGCTTTGGAAATATCTTATAGGTGGTTTACTGTTCTACAATGATGGATATAGTTGCTGCTATCTCCCAGTGATCATAAACAATTGTCAACATCTTATACACTAAAAGCATTGAAACGTTCAACAGATTGATAAACAAGAAAAATGTAAACACTCGAGCTAGTTCTTGGAAAGGTATGTAGCACTGATCAGAATTTTCATTGAGGCCACTGATTTATGAAGTTTCTGGCATCTAATCCTCTTCGCCGAGAAGTTCTCATACTACGATTATAAATTGACATAACTTTAAATCGCGAACAGCGGTACATTTCATTCGTCAAAAAAACACACTCCTAACCGTGAAATCGTTACACAATCTTCTTATCAGCAAGATACCATCGACCGGCATCATGTTGTCTATTCTCTATCGTAACCCATCTATCAGTTCTTAAATCCACACCAAAGAAATATTGCGCGTCTGCCACGGAATTAAATAACGCGGATCTGAACCTTTTCTTGTGCACTGTGTGAACATTGATTGGATGTGATGCTGGTTGCTCAGGGAAACCGATGAACACAAAGTTTAATTTAATATTGGTTTGCTGAGGCAAAAAGACAAAATCTATTTTATTTAAGTAGATTATGTGACAATGATGAATGACCTGATCTTCGGTAAGCCTGACAAGTATTCTGGAAACATTATCTGAGTGAAAATAATGCCAATGAAATGCGCCAAACAAGATGAGAGTTTCCTTGTCTTTTTTTCGGTTTCCTTCCTAGATACATCATATCTATCGCTACCGGTGTTTAGCTGTCGTCGGTCAGTGAAAAGGGTATTACTCCGCTGATATACACTCGAGTGCCACTGGAACTGGGCGGTTTTGGCGAAGTTAATTGACTGGACTGTGAGCATGGTGAGATGGCCAGACGACTTGTCACAGGCGGCGTGCATTCGTTTCTCGCTGGGATCATTACGTTTCCGCATTACCATCAAGCATGGATAAATATACTTGATATCTTTGATATCTTGATACGGTTATCTTTTCGAATATCTGTACTCCAGAGTATAGGCATGGAAAACAAACCAAAATACCACCTGCTTGGTGATATGATAAGGTGGATGACAATGTTTTCAATACTATTTTCTGCTATATAGCAAAAATAGTATTCAAATCAGTGTGACGTTTAGATATATTGAGCGATACCACTAATTCTGTTAGTCGGAAATAAATTAGTATGGAAAAAAACAAAATCCCGATGCCCACCGGAATACGATGTCAAAGGTCGTGACCGATTCGTCAAATTGCCCATAAAATATAAACAGTCGATTGAATGGGATTCGGGTTTCTGAAGACATCGCAAATGGGTAACATCATTTATCAGTGCAGACTCTACTATTTATGTATTATTTCCAAAGGGACGGGCCCGTTCCTTCTCATTCACCAAATGCTATATAGACGATCTTCTCGCTGTGGATAATCGCTATATAAATGACGCAGTGAAGGATATATATCCACCTTCACTGGATTTGAAGGAAACTACAGATAGCCCTGCGGGCACATCTTATTTAGATGTCTATCTCTATGGGAATGGAGCGGGCATTCTCTCTCGTCGACTCTATGACAAAAGAGATGATTACAATTTCGACATCGTAAACTATCCCTTTCTCGATAGTAATATTCCAGTGGGACCTGCATATGGCGTATACATATCTCGCTTAGTAGCATTTGCTAGATCCTGTGTTAGGTGTGATGATTTTAATCAACGTCACAAAACATTGTTGCAGAAACTTATAAAACAGGGCTATTCCACCAAGCGCCTCCACTCAAAGTTTCTCAAATTTGGCGATACATATCGCATGCTGATAGCAAAATACGACGTAGCGTGCAAGATCTATGGCGCTACGTTTCGTAACTTGTGTCTAATTCCGCTTAACCCGGGGCTAGGGGCCGTATGAACCCATGTACTTCAAGATCCTCATGGTACTCATATGAACAGTCACAATCAAAGCGTGACTGAGATACATCATTCTTTAGATGACGACTTTACAACGAATATTATGGATTAAGAATACTGATCAGCGATACGGATTTGATATTTTTGGAACATCATGATGTCTTGCCGGCATCATTGAAAACTGTTGACCGCTTCTCTCTTGCAGGAAACAAGCCTATGTTTATGTATACTATGATTGTCTTTTTGAATTTGGTGCTAATACTGTTATATGGAATATGGAATAGGTCTTTGGATTATGGACGCGGATATTCTCTAATGGACGACGGCTGGATTATGAATGACGGACTAGACGCTTGTAATTTGAATGGATCGATTTTTGAAAGCGCCTGCATATAGTCCTATTCATAAGAGAACAGATACGGGTCAGCCAACAGGGGTGCACAATGCACTATGTCTATATCTCATATTCTCTACGACCAAGACTTTATAATAATATACAAGAAACTCAGAAATTTGGATTAGAGAGGTCTGACGAGTACTATACAGAGGGTGATTATTTTATTGCACTGAGCTATTACTGAAATTAATAAGGCCGAACAAGCTGGCCCCGCAGGGGCCAGTAGTTTGGCCTATATTGATGAAAACACAACAACAACAACAAAGCAACCATACCGTTCGCATCACTTTTTCGTTTGGGGACGGAGCTTGTCGTTCAGGAGTTGCTACGGTCTGGAGGCCGCCATTGCTCCCATGGAGGATTTCGGCACACCTCGGCTATTCCCGACAAAAATAGAACTGTAAATTCTACAATTTACTCTCCCCGGTAGTTTGTCTTTGAAAATTTTCAACAGCAAAAACGTTTTCTGTGCCCCAACGAAACGCTGGGTCTTCTCGTGCAGTTGAGCAGACGTTACACGCGGGCATTTACAACAACAACAACAACATGACATGTGCGACTTGCAACACAGCGGAGATTTCCTCTGGGGATGATCCCAAGAATAAAGATATTTCTTTGTACCGGTATTTCATACTACTCGGCTGTTTTGGTCGTTTCGTGTGTCATATACTTCAGACTTTCTCGTAATCGCATCTTCAGCCCAGTTGAGCTTAAACTTTAGAACTATTTTCTGGGGGAAATCACGCTGTCCCTTTCATGTTTTCAGCCTGAGCGGTCGAGCTGAGGCTCCCGATGTGTGGGGTTCATGTTGACGCGATTGTTCACACAGTTACTATTTTGTTATTTCCATAGAATATTGCAAGATTAATATGGATATGTACCGGTAGCATATATATATCTGAAATATTGCAACTGACAGCTATAAAATGACAGAATTGGAGATAATTCATGCTGAAAATGTCATATTCTCTAAATAATACGAACAATCAGGCCTACCAGTTTAGTGACTGTGTTTACTGTTATGCTCATTAAGACTAGACATTTTTTATCATCACCCCCCACCAAATTAAAAAAAAATAGTTTTCAGCCGACTATATGTACCGACAATCCCCCACTTGCACAACATTCAGGTTAATCCTTCGACAAAGAGCTCAGCTGACAGTGCAGATGGCACCGGCAGGTGCACTGGGACACAGTTCGCTTCCATCTGTCTTTAGCCTAGAAAATATTTTTAATTCATGATAACTGGACTATTTTTCGATCTGAAGTTGCCAAAATCTTCATAAATCATGCAGGCATGATAGCCCTTTTATGGAATACAATGCAAGATAATTTGATGAATAGCCTATGTATCATATTTACTCCAGTGATCAATAGTTAAACCCCTGCCCCATGTTACAGAGACAGAGAAGAGAGTCAATGAATGAACCACTATGTGAAAGCACATGCGGGCACTATCGGTGCAGCTCATTAATTGTTTAAAGGATTGACTCGCATTTTGTGCAAGTCATGGAATAGATGTCAGCATGGAAAGTCATCTGAGTCCACAAGATGAAGTAATCCATGACCACTGACCTAAATTTAGTAGTATATAAAACAAATTATATCAACGAAACAACAGTTAGCTTTTTTCACAGCATGTATTTGGTACAATCTCAGTAAACTCAGATATCATATCATGGAATATTGTATCTGAATTCAGCCTTATATAAATTCCGTGCGAATTTGTAACTACATTTGTTAGCCAATCGGGTGGCTAGCTTGGTGAAACAATTTCAAAATCACGCCCACAGTAATTACACATGGTAGCATGGAGTTTAATATATAAAAATTATCCTGAAACAGTATCCATATATGGCATCATTTCCAGACAGTGTGTGTGGTCAACCCTAAAGATCAAAGAGTTTACTCCCGTCGAAAAGTCTGGCTATGTTAGGAGGAAGAAAATATCAAAGGATTGTGCTGTGCGATTATGTTAATCTCCATGAACTAAACGTCAATCATGTCAGAGAGAAACGGTAAAAATTGTCGTGACTGGCTTATTATGGGATCTCGTAGAATATCGGCAAACATTTCGCATGAAGTTTTCATAGCGTTACGTCTAGATGGTATTCCCCTGATTTATCATATTGGTTTACCAAGATTGATATTTGCTTTAAATATTTTCCCTTTACATTCCTTAATTTTCATAATTTATTGATTATGTAAATATTCATATAGGCCTACCAACAAATATTCTTCAAGCTTCATTCTTCATGATCGCCATGGTCATGGTAAGCAAGTGATCTGAATGGTCAATATACATAGAATGTAAATTGTTGCTTTGCTGATTGGCCGAAAAATAGTCGCATTTCTCATGAACCATTCCCAGGTCTACTAGGGCTATCTAGGATAGAGATACACACCTTTGAGTTCACCGCCAGTGAAAACATTGTGTCCAGAGCGGTATGGTACCATAGTGGTGACTATATCTTCACCGTAACGGTACCATTGCGGTATCGGAGCAGACACACAACCATCGACAACCATTCTGGTACCGATATCATATGGTACCGTTATGGTGAAGATGTAGTCACCACTATGGTACCATATCGCGCTGGTCACAATGTTTCCACTGATGGGTAACTTATATGTGTACCCCTGGTTTCAGCGAGAATGGGTACACAGAAGAAATGATTGATATCATTTAGTTTACCAGAATTTACTTAGACACCTGGATTATTTAAAAAAAAACATCTGTGAGATTTGTTGAACGAACACCATTTTTTGATGATATGAAGGTGCATGGTCGACAAAAAAATTCATCCGTCAGCCAAATTATGATAATTAATGTTCGTACAAAAATCCATCACGCTCTCTTAGAAGTAAAAGTGAAAGTATATCCTCCAGTCCTCTCTTATTGTTGCAATTATCCTGCTTATTCCTGTGCTATGAATGCGAGTGAAAGTATCCTTCAGCCCTCTTATACTGCTGCTACTGAAAGTATGTCAGTCCTCCCTTACTGTAAATGTAAGTGAAATTATCATATTTCAGTGGGAATTGTATTGTTTTGATTGACTAATTAATTACCCTGTCTTGCCTAATACAAGGCTGTTCCGAAGTCACACTTGACCAGTTCAAGTTGGCATATCGATTGAAGGGTTCTTGTGTAACACTGACAGACAATACCTGTGAACCGATAGAGTATGCAGTGGGATGTTACCCAACCTTGGTTATGCCTTTCTTACTTTTGCCTTGCTGATTATGTATATTTATGAAAAGGCAGGGGGAAAAGGCTTTTCAATACCACCATGACCACCATGTATTCCCATGCATCGACTGGTATATAACTTATAGCATCCTTCAGTCCTCTCATATTGTTAATGGAAGTGAAAGTATATCCTTCTGTCTTATCATATTGTTAAAGCAAGTGAAAGTATCCTTCATTTGTCTCATTAATTGCCATTGCAGAATAAAGTATGCTAATAGTCCTCTTGTTATTCATGTAAGCGAGTGCCCCTCACTGGCTCTCATGTTTGTTCCAATTGCTTGTTTGTATTGTGGGCACGACTTCCATGTATCTAATACAATAAATATCGCATATCATATCATACCACACTATAACATGATATGTAATAAATCAAATTTAAAGTGGGCCTATCGTAAAGTATACGACAGTATGTTCGGCCTACTTTAAATTTTATTTATTTCATATTATCTTATCACGAATATCACTTTAAGAAATACAACGCAAGGTGGAAATGTTACATATTTTAATATGCTCTTGTTTCAAGTAATACATGTACGTCAACACAATACCGTTACTTAATGGAGTTTGCCGTCAACTTATTGTATGCGAAGGTAATGAACGCCCTTTAATATGATAGACTTTGCCTGTTGCACTATCTGATCCGAATTTTGACATGTATTGTCAGTTTATGAAACGTAATCCTAAAGAGCCTTGACACCACTCGATCATGTTTCACTAAATCTAATACATGTTGTATTTATTACATATCAAAAAAGAGACACTTGAAAACTTCGTGAAATGTCTCTGCAAGGTTATGATGACAAATGATTGGAATAATAGCCCTCAAATAACGCTAACAAAAACTACCGTACCAGACATGTAGGTATGTTTATCTATGTATAGATCATTACATTTGATATAGAATTTCTCGCATTGAACATATTCTCATATTGCATCACGTAACGATATATGATAACAAATGGAAGCTGATAACATTTCTGTAAGAAAACTGATCTGTCTGTGTGATAAAAACTATACCTCGGTGAAAATAGCATAACAGAACAATCGATCCGGAATTAGACTTCTCACGACAAAGGAAACACTTATCAGCGGCTATACTGTCATGGCGTAGGTGATAATAGTACCAGTATGTAATCTCTTTAAGAACCGTAATTATCAATCGAAATTGGTTCGTGTGGGTAGGAAATAGACAGAGGGACATCACGGCTCTCATCAAACTCCCACGTAAGCTATAGATATCAACACAGGTCACGTCACCCATGGACACTTGGCGTTTAATGGCGGCAACTATCGGCCGTGAGTCATATCTTTTATTGTTATCGTCCATCCTATTGATATTTTCCTCCCCAAGGGTAATTGCTTCGCAGCTTTTGTCGAGGAACACATTAAAAACAAGGAAGTGAAAAATATCTACACCCAACTGCTACCATGCAGTTTTGTTCCCGAATCTTACCATTACTTTATCATGTCGAATCGAGATTATCGAGCCCATGTGGCTCCTGTGGGTTGAACGTAGGTAAAGGAACATAATCGCTCTCTTAAGGTGGTCAATTGTCCAGAGGTTCATTCCCTGTACATTATCATTGCCAGTCTTAGCGATGTGGCCCCATACGTCGGATCTGGCAGACTGGTATTCTGGTAAGAATTCCAAGAACATTTCTCCTTTTTTCATACTTTGAGCCATCGCTTACATCTCGCGCCTACTCATCCATTTCTGACATCAAAAATCACCGAAAGTTACGGTCATAGGCGGGGGTATGCCTCTCTCTGTAATGATAGATAATTCCTGCATATATTCTCATGCAAATACACATATACGTATATGATGATATGATTAAACGCAACATAAAATCATGGTGGGGAAAATGGCGAAGTACTGTCAAGACGTCACATGACCCCACATGCCAATATTCCAACTGCATCGTATCTAAATGCATCCCAATAACTAAAAATGATTCCACGCTTTTATCGCGCTTGTTCATGTGGACACCTTGAATGGCATGACCACACGGTCCCTAACACCGGCTTGAGCATTACAAATGACTACAATCGCATTGATTTGTACAGAGGGTGAGGCAAAATCTGGTCATCACGTTGCCTCCGTTAAAATAACATAGTAAAAATTAATATGGGATTAGATTGTCCATGACGAGGAAAATATTTATCAGCGTCAATGCAGTCATAACGTGTTAATGATAATTCTCTCAATATGTCCGCTATAATTCTCTCTCTATGTCAGATCCTTCATTTCAACCTGCAATTATCGATCTACATAAATTTGTAGACAGAAAACAGACGAGGGGACATAATCTGTCTCATCACGCTCCCACGTAAGCTATCGGCATCAACATACCTCAGGTAAGCCCTGGACACTTGACGTTTATATGGGACAGCTATCGATCCTATCCTGTGTTGTTATTTCCCTCGCTACTGTCATTTGCACTGATGTCCTCCGCTAGGTTAACAGCATCTTCACCATCGCGAAGCTCTCTACGCTGCCTTGACATTCTTGGCTGGTGGCAGAGGAATACTGCTCTGCGCCATCTAGTGGAAGTTTTAACGGCGAGAGACTTTTTGCCACCAGGAGTTGTTACCCTTCAATCTCAAGTCGGCACACACGTGAGGCGATTCGTTATCGTTCGACCTTGCAGCGTGTCCCAAAATCTGATTCAATTGATCAGAAACACCGAAAGTGGCCGCGAACGTGCTCTTTCTGTATCTTTTCGATAGAATTTCCCCGCACACTCGACACAACTCATTCTTAGTGGGGGCCGTCTTCTTGGGAACCAGCTACTACGTAATGTGCTCTGATTGGATGCAGCACGCCGTCTCTGCATTCAATCATCAATGAGGATTAACGTTCCAACTGGACTAGAGAAGTATGCCAAGGCAATGTACAGAGCAACGTGATGTACGTCGACTTGGCTAGAGAAGATGGGTTAACAGCTTTGCTGCTATTATCGAGAAACGGTTTAGAAAGAAGGAAGTGAAAATTGTCCACACCTGTATCTGTTACCATATAGAGAGGGTTATTTCCCCTGTTATCGAAGCAGGCTTGATTATCACGCCAGTTTTTGTTCATCACTCTCGGTAAAAGGCGGAGTTGATATCTGGAACATACAAACACTACGCCACATATGTATCAACGCGTTTATGCATAGCTGAGAGCCCTGACAAGTTTCTGACAGCATCTTCAAACAAAACGTTATGTGACTACATCTATCTCTCTATTGGAAATGTGGTGAGGTAACCAGCATACCTGTAAAGGCTCTGTGGATGTCCTACATGTAAAATTACACACAACATGTAATAGTGTCTTAATTTAACATGTATGTAAGTTTGTTATATTGGATCAATTGCCCAGAAGCAATGCTGTTCCATAACACCGAGACAGTTATCCTTAAGATGATTTGGGATATAATGCACATATCTAGTCTGTAAGATTACTACTAGGTCTACGTTTCTACCATCATTGTATTATTGCTAGAGAAAATCCAAAGAAAAACTAGAATGCTTCCCCTACCCCCTTCACAGAACTTAATACAATAAAGGGAAATGACTTTTTTAAAATTTCTCATGAAATAACTATTTAACAACATGATATTAATGTGGAATTTCAAAGAAAGCCAACCGCCATGATCAATGAAGGCAAAGGAAGTAACACAAGCGTGAGATTGTAATGATTGACCTCAAGCCGGTACAATGATTGCAGCATGCCTCCATCAGTTACCTCACGAACGCACGCATGTACAGGAAGTTTCTATCGTTCCTCGAGCTCGCTACCTTGCAATTCGGTGCATATTATTGCAATTTATGTTCTTTCTTTCGTCGTATTTCTCAACAAATTGCGCTATATTACCACATCGATATGTACATGGCTTTGAACTACTTACAGTAGTCTGCTATGAGATGCATGCTACAATAGCCGAAGTCAACCTATAGATGCATGCTGCAAATTGAAGGAGCATCGCTACCTTTCGTTTGGAAAAAAACAACGCGATGTGACCAGCAAAAGCTGTGTTTATGGGCAATAGAACATTCAGATTAATTGAAATGATTATTGGAACTACAGCATTTCACTAAAACTGACATTCACAGTTCAGTATTTCAGTTTTCTGACGACAAAACGCCAATATATAACTTGAGTTGATGAAATCTATTGGCCTAAGGCGCTTCGCTGGTAACCGCTATCCATGGTACTATTAATAGAACTTTTTTTCACTTTGGCTAACATCAAAGACATGTATTCATGTTATACGGTGTAAATTGAAAAGATTAAATCTGTAGCAATCCGATTTGAATTCCATCAGAACAGCAGGATGCCCCATTACTGTCAATATCATTCAGAAAATCAGCAGTTCAGTGCATAAAGTACTATTTCATTTTATTCCCCCATACTCGAAGAGATAACTTTCTTTCAGAGTAAGAATGAGACACAATTGGCCAAATTCAATTCAATTCTGTCGTTCTCGATCGACTGGAAATCGACCCTTCTTCCATCAGAACTTCATGAAATACATTCTGCCATAGCCAAAATTGGGAACAACAATTCTTTTCGATTCAGAGATTATAAACTCAGTAACTCTAACGGAAGAATGGGAATGAACATACGAGAAACACAAAAGTATCGTCCATCAATAATTTCTCGACTCTCAATACTACTACACTTCATAAAATGTGTGGATTTAGCGTGGTCGATTATAGTCCTTCGTTTGTTTAAACATTGTGTACAGCGTCTTCCCCGAAACGGCTATATGCCTTATTGGTGCAAGGGTAAGGCGGTATGAGGGAACGGGTTGCACAGCATACTCTGTATGACCAGTGCCCATCATACCACTATGGAGTACCTAAAAGAAACCAAACCCGAGCGTACCACAGCGGAAAATCGGTGATTGTTGTCCGTATTTTACCTGCTGAGAGAAAAATACAGATCACATCAGGCTATTTATACAGATGGTTCTACAGATAGTGAGAGAGTAGCATGTACTACTATCTTTAGTTCCAAAACTAAAACCTGTCAACTACCAGGCTATTCACTGCAGAAGCAAAAGCTATATTGTCGGCTTTGGAAGGTATTGGGTCCACTAGAAGGAAAACAATACGTCATATTCTCTGTCATGCCTTCGAGCGATTAAAAGTGGAACTTCAACTCATCCCACCATCTTGAATTTTCTACAATTATATGACTGTAGATTTGATCAAAAGATTGATATTGTGTTTTGTTGGTTGCCTAGTCACGTTGGCATCAAAGGTAATGCTAAGGCTGATAGAATGGAAGCCATAGATAATGAGGTTCATCCTGTTGGAATCCCATATAGCGATTTCAGACCCTCTATCTGTACTTATGTGAGAAAGCTGTTTCAATCTTTATGGGATGCTGTGAATAATAACAAACTTCATGAGTTAAAAAAAGTATAGGCAAAATTCATCTTAACAGCCAGAAACTTTTCGATCAAGCCATGATCAGGCGATGAAGAATCTGCCATACACGATTAACTCACGAACATTTACTAAAAAAGAACCAGTCCCAAGGTGCATTCCATGCTATGAAGATCTCACAGTGAAACATATTCTTATCGCCTGTATAGATTTTAAGATTGTGAGAGATTCCTTTTATCGAGCAACTACTTTAGAAGATCTTTTTAGTCGGGTGAAAGAATACTGTATCTCAGGTTATTTGAGAGAAATCGGTTTGTTGCATAAGTTTTGATGTGTGTATGTTTTAATGTGTTGGATTACTAAGTTATTAACTTGAATACTTAGAATTTTGTTTGATCGTCGCTATATAGCTGAAATATTGCTGAATGCGACGTTAAACCTTAATTCTCTCTCTCTCTCTTGTATTTTACCATAGTTCGCCATGGTACCATTACGACCAAGAGATAGCCACAGTTCTGGTACTATACCGTTCTATACATAATGTTTTCACCTGCGGTGAACTGGTATGTGTATGTCTCGTATTCCCTACGATCAAGAATTTAAAATAATATAAGTGAAACTGAGAAAAGCTTAATTAGAGAGCTGATCATGCAAGTCAGATGAGTACTCTATAGAGCGTGATGATTTTATTGCACTGAGCCCTTGGTGAAATTAATATAATGGACAATTTCTACCAAATTTGTCGGGTCAAGACAAAGGAACACACATACAATTGTATTTACTGTCACAACGTTAGTAGTAA
The DNA here is from genome assembly GCA_036873755.1 of Hanleya hanleyi. NCBI lineage: Eukaryota > Metazoa > Mollusca > Polyplacophora > Lepidopleurida > Hanleyidae > Hanleya > Hanleya hanleyi. The sequence continues at coordinate 64,145 of JAVTVY010021036.1, read as the reverse complement.
TACTCTCAGTATGTCAAATCATCCAATTGTAATCGAAATCAGTTACCACAAATGGTTCTTGCCGGAATCATGTATAGACCAAAGGACATCTGCGATGGTTCTAGGCCCTGAGGTTCGTCCTCCAGTCAGTAGATCTGAAAATTACAGGAAGATCTTTCAATACACGTTGACTGCTCAAACAATCCACAATCCAGGGTAATTCGTCTCAATGACATTATGACAGGGATCCTGTATCGTATTGAAAACACTTCATTGGTATATCTATCATGCAAAGTGATTAAAGGCTATCGTTACCTTCTGTTTGGCGAAAGTCTTACAATGTATCCCACAAAACTTGCATTCAAAGGCAAATGAACATTAATAGCAATTGAAAATTTAAAAAAAAATAGAATTTCCTTCAAACTGTCAACAGCTGAAATTTCGATGGAAACGCTCAAATTTACATATGATGTTCAGCCTATTCCTACACTCGGATTTCATGTTTTCTCCTAACGTTTTGTATGCGAATTTAGCATTAATGTCTAGTGCCAGAAATCGGCATCTTAGATTCGTCCGTTAGCACGTATATCACATCTCATCACGAATATGTCATTTTTCAAGTTGCTTCAAGTAGTACTTCAACATAAGCTTCCTCCGCCAACCAAACTGGCTGTCACCATATGGGTGAAACAACACCAAGCGCCTCCACCCAAAGTTTCTCAAATCATACTCAAGGAGTTTACCGTCAATTTATTTTATGAGAAGGTAACAAACTCCCTCAAATCTGAAAGATTTTACCTGTTGGAGCGTCAGCTCCTACCTTTGAGATAGAAACACACTGTGAAACTTAGGCCCAAAGAGCGTTCACTCCACGCGGTCATGTTTCACTAAATCTTGGACATGTTGTATTTATTATATATATTAAAAAATGAAAGCAAAACTTTGAAACTTTGTGAATTTTGTTTTTGCAACTTTATACGGACAATTTATTGGAATAATAGCCCCCAATTAAGAATCAATACGTTTGATATAGACTTTTCTCGCATTGAATATATTCTCATGTTGCATCACGTAATGTAATATGATTACAAATGGAAGCTGGATAACAATTCTATAAGAAAGCTGATTCATCTGATGAACACTATACCTCGGTGAAAATAGCATAACAGAACAATTGGTACGGAATTAGAGTTCTCACAACAAAGGAAACACTTATCATCGTCTATACTGTCATGGCGTAGGTGATAATAGTTTCAGTATGTAAACTCACTCATTTAGAACAGTATAATTATCAATAGAAATTCGTTCGTATGGCCAGAAAATAGACAGAGGACATCACCAATCTCAAACTCCAACGTAAGCTATAGGCATCAACAAATTCCACGTACACCCTGAACACTTGACGCTTAATGGCAACAACTATCGATCAAAAATGTGATTACCGGTATGTCCTTCATTGTTATTCCCTTGCTATTGTTATTTTCCTCTCCTGGGTAATTTCTTCACATTTTCTGTCGAGAAATCTAAAAAACGGAAGTGAAAAATATCTACACCCAACACGAGATTATGGATCGGTTCATACGATTGGTGTGGGCAGAACATATATAAGGGGACATAATCGCTCATGTAAGGTGGTCAATTGTCCAGAGGTTCACCCTCTGAACATAATCATTTCACTTATACCAGTCTTACAAATGTGACCTCATGCGGATGGCGCAAGGTCTTACAGACTGTTCTGAATAAGAACTTACATTCCAATAGCATTCTTGATCCCGGCACCGGTTCGAGCCCAGCTGGCCCATGTGAGAAATTTTGCCAGTTACTTGTCGACAGACGGTGGTTCTCTCCCGATACTCCGGCTTCCTCCACCAACCAAACTGACTATCACCATATGACTGAAACAACCTTGAGAGTGACATTAAGCCAAACCCCTCCACCCCCTCCTTCTGAACTGTGCTTACATCTGACGTCCACAACACTCATCCATTTCTAACTTCCCAAAACCGGAAACAAAAGTTATAGGTGGAAAGATTCTCTGTGGGACGATAAATACCTGTAATAAATATATCCCCTCAGCATGTGCTCGCGTAACAGTAAGTATTCGTATGTTATCTTATGGCGCCTCGGGGAAAATAACAATTAGTGTGGAATTAGATTGACCATTCGACCATGGCGAAGAGAAAGCCTTATCGGCATCTAAACTGTCATGGCTTTAGTGATAATTCTCTTAACACGTCAATTTCTTTATTCCAAACAGCAATTATCGATCGACATTGGCTATTGTCGACAGAAAATAGAGTAAAGGTCATAATCGGCCTCATCACACTCCCACGTAAGCTATCAGCATCAACACACCTCACGTAATCCCAGCACACTTGGCGTTTATATGGCGACAACTATCTCTTGTTGCTATTGCCCTTGCTAAAGGAAATTGCTTTGCAGCTATTATCAAGAAACGTTTTAGACATATGGAAGCGAAATTGTATATACACATAACTGTTAGCATGTAGCGGTTACTTCCCCTGTTATTGAATCAGACGACCGGTAACCAGGTTAGAGAGTACTGCCTCTCGAAAATGGAGGTAAAACAGGTCGTTTTGCTTAATAAAGTTTTATTTATCCATCATAACACTCTAAAAACTTCTTGGCGGCTTAGCTTATATATTGTTGCATGACGTAACGGTGATTTTTCAATGAAAAGTGCATAGTCTACTTCTTAATAGAGGACGAAACATGTATATTATCACGCAAATTAGACAGACGACAATTTGTTTTTTCGATACCATCCGATGCGGATATATATGTTCATGGTCGCCTATATCGGATATATATGTTCATGGTCGCCTATATCGGATATATATATGTTCATGGTCGCCTATATCGGATGTCTCTTTCGATATATTCTTTCGATATATTCCTGACTTTATTGGGCAAAAACGTCTTTTGTTACTTCCATTTTAGTGAGGTAGCTCTCTCTAACTTGGTAACGGCTGGCATCTTGGAAATTTACGCCAGTTTTGTTCTTCATGCACTCTCGGTAAAGAACGAAGTTATAATCAGGAACAAACCTGATACTGTGTGTCAAATTGTGTATACATATAGTGAAGAATCCGGTCAAGTTTCTGACGAAATTTTCAACAAAACGGGTTGGTCACACGTATCTACGCAGGCTTTTCCTAGCATTCCTCCAACACGTAGTAGTATCTAAAATGAACCGGTATTTTAGTTGGACATCTTGGATCAGTTGCTTAACAGTAATGACTGTTCCGTTGCATCGAGGCAATTGACTTTTATTTTATTCTTGTGTCGCTGGCACAGGGTCTGAGGACTCCGGGTTACGCCTTTCTATATCTCCACGACCACTGCATTATAGAAAATCGAAAGAGGAACTAGAATACCCCCTCCCCTTCCTCGCCTTCACAGAACCTAATGCAGTTAAAGAAAATGACTTTTCTTCAATTTCGCATGAAATAACCTTTTAACGACTTGATATTGACGTGGAATTCCAATGAAAAGCCAACCGCGAGTTTCCTTCAGAATCAATGAAGGCAAAGGAAGCAATACAAATAAGCGTGTGATTATAATGGTCGACCTCAAGCCGGTACAGTGATTGCAGCATGACTTCATCAATTACCTCACGAACGCACGCGTGCACAGGAAGTTGCTAGCGTTTCTCGTGCTTGCTACCATGCAAGCCGGGTGCTCGTTGTGCAATTTACATTTCTTTCTTTCATCGCATTTCTCAACAAATTGCGGTATATTATCACATCGATATCTGCATGACTATGAACTTTTTACAGAAGTCTGCTTCGTAGATGCATGCTACAATTGGCAAATATCACACAAGTCACTATAGATGCAAGTGTTAGGAATCTCGTTTGGACAAAAACGGGACGTACCCAACAAAACATACGTTTACCACACGTATAATATCGCTTGTCACAGGTATAATATCGCTTTATCATAACCGCTTTTTCACAGCTATCAGTGCAAATGTCCAATTGGTTTTGGATATCCCCTTATTTCAAGAAGTACTTCAATATCATACTGTTATTTAATGGGGGTCACCAGCAACTTGTTCTTGTACAAAAGGTATCGATATCCCTTAAACAGAATCTGCGGGAGGAGACTATATTGGTCTATGACAATGTAGCTATGGAGGAAAATGTTGACAAACAAGAGACTAGGATAGTGATAACATCGATACATACCGGTACATTAGTCTGGGCATACACTTGTACTAGTGATCGAGAAAATCCAAAAAAAATCACAATAAAAAATCGCCTCTATTTTGTTTTATATGGGAGTAATTGACATTTCACTCCATTTGCATGGTATCAGAATATACATTCTTCTTTTAACCCTACCAGGCGGGGGGGGGTAAAAATGCCCCTACCAAACTTTCTGTGCTATCTCCGGAACGAGAAAAATTGAGAGCTGACACTCCGTGACTTTATAGTTTATCATATTGGGGTCATTTTGCGCCTCTTTGCATACCCCGAGCAGAAGATCATGGCAAATTCAAGATGATGGTAAAGTGGGGTACCAGAAAAGTGATGTTTTCGTAATTTTTCTTCAAAATTTCTGCTTTTCCGATGAAAAATGGGAAAAACTATTTTATTTCACATCACATTAATATTTACTAATTTATCAGAGCAATTGCATAGATGGAAAAATCTGACCGAAAACTCGACCAAAAATGACGTTTTTAAAAGTTAAGTCACTGTGACCATCTTGGATGTTTTTACATTTATTGGTAGAGCTTGTTTACAGTTTGAATGCCCTGAACACAAGGGCTCTCACCCAGACTACTTTCCTTGACCGAGGTCCGAAGCTTTAGAAATTGATATATTGTCCTGTGTGAGTCGTTTTGCGATAAATTGTCATTTCAGCAGAACTGAACTTTCTCCAGGACATGGATTTCGTAGGTATTTTCGAAAGATTCATGCCTTACATGTACGTGCAACTGTGGGGTAAAAGAATTTAGTGTTCCAAGAATGTTTTGAAAACTGGTAGGCTTAGCTGATACTAGTGTATCATTCACAAACCTTCAATTCAGTCATAATGATGTTAGCTAGGATCGGTCCAAGGGAGGAACCCATGGAGACGCCATCGATCTGTTGGTACATTTAGTTATCACATGAAAATACAGCCCTTGTGTAAGTGTCTCTCAACAGCTTTCTCAGCGTGTTGTGCAAGTGTCTCTCAACAGCTTTCTCAGCGTGTTTTTCTGTAGTTTGGTGGATATTATTTTATGAAACAAGGTGTAATTTTATGTTCAGTTTGTGAATGATACACTAATATTAGCTACGTCCACCAGTTTTCAAAACATTCATGGAACACTAAATTATTTTTACCCGCAATTGAACTTTATACATGAATCTTTCGAAAGTACCAGTCAAGTCCATTTCGTGGACTTCTGCTGGAATGACAATTTATCGGTCAACGACTCACACAGGACAATTATCAATTTCGAAAGTTTCGGACCTCAGTCAAGGAAAGTAGCCTGGGTGAGAGCCCTTGTGTTCAGGGCATTTAAGCTGCGTACCCCTGGTTCACTTCTACAAGCTAAGCTGAATGTAATTAAACAATTCCTTTTATGGAACGGGTTTACTCGTTCCCTTGCTAATCGTCTTGGGAAGCAATTCAGTCCCAGTCTGCGGATATCCGAACCAAACAACGATAAGGGAGTTCACCCTACGTAGGGCAGTATGGAGAACGTATTTCGAGAAAATGCATCAGCAAAATTCGCCGCTACCTCTTTAAGGACCTCAATGTCTGTCAAACCAAAAAAATTAGTTACTTTATGTCTACTAAAGATCCGACTCCCAATGAATATCAAAGCTCAGTTGTTTACAAGTTCACGTGTCCTGCATGTGGAAGTGAATACATAGGCCAAGCAGAGATATGTCTTTTCCAAAAAATAAAAGAACATTTCACGGCCAACAGCAACATATTGACTCAGGTAAATGACTGTTAAGGTTTCCATTATATACGAGATATGAATAGTCTACCTGACATGTTGGCAGGGAAAGACCCTCTAAAACTTGAGAAAATACCTTTCAACGGATTTCAAATTATTGGACTGAATAGCTATTAGACGCCACGCACCTATTCTAAACTGCGGACTCAAAAGTATCAAGAGAACTGTTACTATTCAGTGGTCGTTGTCGCCTTCTATTAGTTTTTTTCAATTCCCCCACGGTATATATGGTTACACACTGTCTGGTCTTGTTTGAACTACATTTATTGTGCAAGTCGCGAGATGTGTTCATTACGTTTCCCACCAAATAGTATGTTGTACATGCTTCTTACGTCTTAAATAGTACTCACCATAACATACCATTCAGTTTTCGGAGTTACTTTTCTCATTTATTATGTGAATACAGGCGTTCAATATACAACCGTCGTACATTAAAGAATTTCCGCGTCCAGAATCCAAAGACGTATTCCATATTCCATATAACAGCATTAGCACCAAATTAAAAGATTTAAATTAACAGCCACATGGATCTACTGGCATACATATCAACATGATCAATAAAAATTGTAAAAATGTATAAACTGGAAATCCTGATAAATCACTTTGGGAGATGTTGAGGTATGTCTCTTGAGTGTACGTAGAGTTAGATGACAAACAATAAAACTATCAAAGCCTTATTTAGCTTCAGAACAGAACTATGCAAACCATACACTGCCGTGATTTGGTGGCCTGTTAATCTCCGAGGCCTGCCCTCTGTACATGTCATTTGACAAATATATAGGTTTATTTTCTTTGTGGGAAATTTATCGCACCACTTCGGGAATTACAAGTTAGTTCTTATGGGTGTTCTGTATTTACCATGTTTACCCCATGTTGAGGCGTTAATTACTCCATCACACGACCACGATGCTCATCCATTAACATCAAATGAGTTATCCTTCACAGCTCCCGAACTAGCGCATGAAAAAAAAATCCTTAAAATGTAAGGAATATTCCCCGGCTATTACACCAGCGAAATATTCCTTAAAATTCAATAAGGAATATTCCGTAGCATGTTAAGGAAATTAAGTTATTTTGAGGAATATTCCGCTGGTGTAATAGTCGGGGAATATTCCTTAAATTTTTACGGATTTTTTTTTTTCTGTGTTATAATTCCGTCTAAACCGATGGTAGGGGCCGTGTGGTTACTTCATAGTTACCACATTTGTTGCAACAGCTACAACAAAAACACGGATGAGATACCAAGGCTACATCTTAGAATCCTCCGTATTTAGGTCTGAATGTGCAGTGCCGTGGGAGGCTCTCCTGTGGAGTCATATGGTTACTTTTTAGACGCCAGACGTTGTCAGCATTTCCCAACTCTCCCATGTTTCACCAATCCGATATAAACAAGGAATCTGTGCATCTCCACAACAGCCATGTCACACGCTGATGGTAACCGGACGCTATACATCGCTTGTCTCAGTCAGGATAGCTCTGGGTACCTTCCGTCACAGCCCTCCCTATATATGCTTATATATGGATATGTACATGTTTTATTATCTCTCGTAAATATGTCCAGTTATATAAGTTGTCCAATCACCTTTGCAAAGTCTAGCAAGGATTCCGCTCCTATAGTGTCATTCATAAGTTTCGGAAGGGGATTACGTGTGAGAAACTGCTCAATTAACAATTACCCTTCACTGGGCCTTAAGATTCTTGGATAATAGCAAGTATGCATTCTTTCAAAATCCTCGATTTTGATATGACTAATGGATACTAACCTCTTTACTTGTATGCATGAGACGTTTTGTTGTATATATTGATGATCTTCTCAAGCGCTGTTAGAATCTATAGGGATCCTGACAAGCAGTCCCCAACTTCTGAATTGCCGCTGAAGAAATTGGCTCCATGCAAGTGGAGCGCGGGGCGTTACGGCTCTGGTAGTTTGAGGATGTGCACGGATTAGACCGTAGACAACGCTAAAAACATCAATTACATTTCAGTCTAATCACTCAATTTTAGATCAACAGTAAACAGTTATCAACAATATGTGTCTCAACACCTCAATTCGTGATTGGTGGTTCACACACGCGAGAGCGAAACAGGTGAACGAACAATTAACATTTTCGTGGCTAACCATATATCATTATCTGTATGTAATTTTATTACACAGTTTTGATGGTTACTGAGCGAAATTTGTTACATTAAAGCAGCCCATATTATATGAATTTGCCGAACTCATATTTCAGCAAATGGAAAATCTGCGTTGGGTTTGGATCAGAAAATTCAAAAGGAAGTGACTGAAAGAATATGTCATCGTATTCCAGACCGAAAGTGTGTATGAACGGGTAACTGTTCACTCTGCAGCAGCAGATTAATATAGTTTATTCATGATATAAATATAAAACAGTACATAATGCAATATAATATACGGAAGTCTAGCAGGAATATGTACGTTTTTATATTGTGCATGTTGAAATACAGTACATTTATGTATATGAGCGAACGCACTCATCCGGAAATAATTCAAGTACGATAATTGGGCCTATCCGTCCGAAAAATTATCCGGGTTTCAAATTTGGAATACGTGTCCAGTGAACCGAGACAGAATTAAATCATACAACTGAGTGGATACATATAGGTAAACGTTAATATGTAGGATTTATGGTTTGGTATTTCCTAGGTAGACATATTGGAATATGATTTCCTCTGACATTACGAAACGTAAATGTAATTGATAGATCATTAGGCCTTCCTAAGAAATATGGAAATAAATTCTGAAATGATGGATATAATTTTTTACTAATGTCGAGTTCTATCAAATATCCCATGTCATCTCCGTGGATTTATACGTGCGGGTTTAATCACAATGGGTATAACGGATTCAGATAAAAATAAAATACGGGCAGACACTGATATCTGGCAAGGTTCCTATGTCAATAAATAGGTCATTAAAATATTATTCAGCGGCGGCCACGAAGAACTACAGGTATACACATTATGCTCGTTAATCAGTTAAATCTCGATACTAGATTTTTTTTGTGTTGATGGTGTGAATGGTCCCGGCTGAACTTACACCCCACCCCAACCACCTTCCATGCAGTAACCCAAGCATTGGAGACACAATAACCTGAAAACTCAAACAAACTTTTAGGTCATTTGGTTCTATATGGAGACACACATGTATAGGGTTCCGTCTACTTTATGGATAGATTCAACAGCTGTACCAATCGGACATACATGGAGTTCTGTGTAGCCTACAATCGAACTCGAAAAATGATTTGATTCTGCATGGAACCGATTTGGATCCATATGGAAACATCTCGATTCTCAACCTCCCCACAGCGCATGCTCCATTTCGCAGGCTCCATTACCATCCCTGCCACCAATAGCGGAAGTTGACCTTTACTACGTTGCTATGACGTGTAGGGGAAACCAACCAACGCACGGTTCAGTTTGAATCCGGCCGAACAACTTTTTTAGTGTTGCACATGAGCGAACTACTTTTCATATGCTCTGTCCAGATAAACAGAGAAAATTATCTCCAGATTATTCTTTTTAACGCTAGATCAACAGAGTTATTATGCAGACTTGAAAAGTAATCGAAATGTTCGGTAAACATCTATTTTACTATATATGATATCACTTCCGGCGATGTGCGCGAAGGCCCCGAATCCGGTCCAAAATCTGACTGGTGGCTGGGGTGTTATTAGACCCCCAGCGAGGTGGTTGCTCGATTCTATGCTCTGTATGACACCATCTTTCTATGTCCGGTTCCACGTGGGGTGCAGCGGAAATAACAACTGTACCCAACTTAGCAGAAAAGTAGATGTGGAGCGGACTCATCATCGGGAGAGCATCTTCCATTCCTACGTGTTGCTTCGAATTTTTTATCGCACACGCCACGACTTCTGTTAAATCGATGATTTTATAGCTTTATAAATATACATGATATAATTACCCATTCGCCTTCAATTTGATTGTGTGCCCATACCAAGACGTGTTCTTCGAGAGCACTATTACAGTGATTGACTGGCTTTCACATTACGGCACGGCATGAAATGTGAAACTCGAAATATGAAGAAAACTGGGGCCCTGACTCATCAAGGTATTTGTCGGAACGATGTATGAAAATAGCATAGGACGGCGGTCGTCATGGGCAACGGTTGACTGCTGAAGGTCGGCTCAGACGCTTCATTCACACAGGCATTCAAATATTGCCATCTTTCCAGTGAAAGGGCACACATAATTAACGTATACAATTCTTGCCGTTTGCGAGGTTCAAAATATCAAATATTTGAGTTGTCTTCAAAACCGGCATCCTCGCGAGCCAGTGTATCAATCGATAGGGTACGAACCCTCTGCGAGGATTTGGGGATTACCTGGACTTGTGCAGATGGCAGAATTGGTTGTTATGGTATTGTAGTCTATTATTAGACATTGTGGATGTTTCTAGAATATAGAACTGATGCAAGCTTATTTACGTATTATTATGTGGGTCAGTCACTTGGAGCTTTCTGGAAGGCTGTTGTAAATTGTATCTAGGTCAGATGATGCGGTAACGCTGTGTATTCTAGAAGCTTCTTGATTGGGTAGAATGATCTCGAATGCCTCATAGAGAATAAATAGCGCATTCAGTCAGTTATTCAGGAGGGAATTCAAACTGGCTTTTTATGTGGGTCTGTTGTGCTGTGTTACATTTGCCTGTAATTACGGACTGTTGGATTGTTTACTCCTGTGTATTGACTGTTGGCTGCTGCATGGTCTACGCTATTTGTTGAAGGCTATCGGATATTGGGCATTTACTGGGACTGTGTACAACTGAGCAGCGTTGGATTACCATTATACAGAAGAGTGATTTGTGCGCATCTACAAGGACTGTAAAGTGCACATCGGTATAGCATTGAACAGTAAGACTATATTTCACACATTTATTTGTTGTATTAACCTCACTTAAATTGTATATGATTTTAGTATTGTAAATAAATATTTGATTGTTAATCCTTGACCTCACACATCTTTCTGTTACGTTTTGTTGACGTAACATGGTGTATAGGCTGATCAGGAGAACTCGCAGAAAGTCGCAATAGAAACGAAACATCTCTCATTCTCGCTTCACTTCAAACTTTGGGTTAATCTCGATTCACCTACCGTGTAATATAGTGTTCTTTTCGTATAGGCCTGTCTTTTCGGTCAGCGAAAGTGGAGTACTAAGTAATACATCGATTGTTCAGTTGCAGTATACAGTTAAGTACATTCTTGTGAAGTTATCGTAGAGGATAGCCAAGTCGGTTGTGATGTTTATGGGACAAAATCCGTATGTCAAGCGTAAACACAGACAATGAAATAATGTGGAGCTAAATCTGAACTATGATCTCAAACTAAGCTATGGAAATGAGTGGTTGAAGGAACAGATGTAGAAAAAATATATTCAAGGAAAAAAACATGGGTATAGCCTAAGGGAAAATATAATATTCAACTCTGTCCTTCTTAAACCTGCCTATGTGAAATGATGCGTAAATAAAACATATACAGGCATGTGCATGTGTTTAATATATATCGTCACTGCAGGTTTCACGTTTAAGCGGATCTATATTTGGAGAACTCGGCTGTATTGTCAACCCGATCTCTCAGTACAAAACAGGGGTCCAGGATTAGAAGTTTGCCTGACCTCGTCTCTGTTCAAACAACATCCGCCATCGTAACCGCACGTATATTACATATTACGTTTTACCTGGCAGTCGGGGACACCTGTATTTTTGGTAGACTGTTATTTTGACACCGCATTGCCCTAGGAGATGGTATACCGGTAACTATCCTTTAACAGCGAAAGTTATGGCAAGTTCTTACTCCTACGGAACAACGACATTTGACGAGGTAGGAAAGTTTTGTTTTTGAAGCATCATTGTATATACCTGTGAAACACGGACGTTTGATGTTGATGGAATGGGCGGTCCGAACAGGCAGCCGTACAAACGGGGTGTGTGTCCTTAACAATAGTTTCGCCAGGTAGACATACATGTATAACATCGATACGATGAATACCGTCGATGATTAAGGTCATGTCGTACAGAAAACGATCGGTGAGCGTCTGCTAGGTGAAACGAACTAATATTTGTAATCATTAATTAGCTGCTGTACATACACAGTTTTAATATGAAAGAACAATGGAGCCACTGCATCTAATTTACTTGCAGTATAAACATATTAATGGAATATGTGAATATGGGGTCTACAAGAGAGCAGACTCCATGATCTAAGGCCCTCGCAGAGTAATGGTTTATTTTCAAATAATCTATACATTATCTAGGATAGGCAGATCACTGGCTGTGGAGTAGGCCGCTCGCCTCGCAAACGGCAGGTCCCAGATTCGATCCTGGACTGAGTGATACCAAAGACGAAAAAACTGGAACTCGTATCTGCATCGCTTGGCGCTCAGTAGGAAGAGAAGAGATCAAGGAATGGTTGACCCGGTTTCAGGATAATCGGACTGTGTCGTCGTGATATGACTGAAATATTGTTGAAAGCGATGTTAAAAACCTACTAACTCACTCACTAAAATATAGGCATATATACCCGGTGTATACTTCATACCGATAGTATTTTATTTCTTTATTTTTCAAGAATATGTGATAATAAACCATTAGTTTGCGAATGCCTTAGTCCATGATATAAGCAATGCCGAGTCAATACATATGTCAGATGAGCCTAGAACCTACACGTCGCTAAAATACATTCAACCATCTGAAAGCAGCTCGGAATTTCACATTTGTGAACATTAGATAATAGAGATTAATATTACAATCAGGGTATAGCGCCACAGTCGTTCATACTGAACAGGATGCTATTTTCAACCCACTGCTGGTGCTAACTTTGCTTCAACACATTTTTTTACAGTGTACCTTTTTCTTTATTAAGTGCAGATACTCCAAGCTTTATTTAGAATTCTTGTTTCTGTTTTCATTCGGGGATTCTCTGACAAGATACAGACAAGCTGGTGGGCAAGCAGTTGACCAGTGTCCAGTCCTCCGGTTAATGCTAATTGAACTTAGTTCGCTGGTCATTGCTGACTTTATGTTAGCGTTACACGAGAGATTTATTTGCTTACCAATTACGTCAGATGAAATAAATCCATCAACGCGGTAGAGCACATATGCCATCTTTGCCTGTTCCATTTGACTGATCGAGAAGAGTAAAATACCGTTTTGTGAGGACAAGCATATTGCATAATCACATTTTATGATGGACCATCGTTGGGCATGAATACGCTACATTGTTATACAGTTAGCAAGCGTGAGATTAATAGAGTGAGGAATGACTCAATATTTCCAATTATTTGACTACGCGATGTAACTAGCAAAACATCAATTCCCTTTCACGTGAGGGCTCGTATATTGGAGACTGGCACGCGAGCCTTGGCTGTTACCCAACACCTTGTCCCCGCGCGTTCAACTCTCAACAACTATCAATTATATATAGGAATGGTATAGACGTCCTATGCTACATTCCCGTGAGGCGTGCTTCTTTATTAGTTTATGAAAATTTATATCCTTATGCAACAATATGACTGCAACGGTGATTAATAATAAATTGGAAATCAGGAGATTTTTTTTACCTCCGCGGTAATGGCTCATAATAATGTATTCCGAGAAAGCTTTTTATGTCTGGAGCTGTATTAACACGGTGAAAGAACAAAGTGCACCAAACCTTATAAAATGATACATACAGCAGGCAGAGTGTTTAATATATAATGCTGTAGTCAAAGTGAATTATCCGTAATCCAGGTGCTTTACACAAATTGATCAACTAAGGTCAAGTCTCTGAGATTTTCTAAAAAGGGGCCTTACTTAATATGTAGTAAACCGGCTGAGCACATCTGAGAATAGACGCCCTGTCACAAATGATCAGTCACACCAGGTATCCTGGATTTTCCGCTTAGAAATATGAAAAACACCATCAAGACGAAATTTGGGAGGTGGGGAAATCATACTGTCCCACAATTGTTTTCATATTTAAATTTGGAAAGTTGTTTTATTATTTTGGCGAGTTAAATATTATTAGTGGTCGGGCAAGTCAAGTACAAATTGCAATCTTAGACCCAAAACTCTAACAGGGATTGGTGAGCTGAATCAGGATTATCGAAGGTTATCACCTCATAATTCAGGATTTAAACACTTTGCAAGAGGCATAAAGAAGGTAGAGTTAACACGTATAGTTAGAATTCGACATGCATGTTTCGGTTTAGACAAGTCTAATCAGATCAGCTTCATTACACCTTTCCGAACAGTTTTCTTAAGGCAGTTGTGTTTAAACCCCAAACGTGTTTAATCTGAAACACGTTTTAAAACTGTACCTCGTGTTTGGGTTGGGTTTCAAATCCTAAACATACATTTTACTGTGTATTCATATGTTATTGGATTATACAATATGAATTTTGTATGGACGGATCCAAGATGCAAGGGAAGGCATGCACGAGGTTAGGAGTCCCTCGATGAGCCGAGGACAAGTCCACACAAAATCGTGCAATCTAATAACTTATTCATTGTACACATCGAGACAGAAAGCAAAATAAACGTAACTAGTTGAGCAGTTTCTCCATCATTGAATTATCATTATCATTCTGCTAACGCAAGTGGCATGTTGTTAACAAAACGTAGTCTCGTGCACGTGGCATGTTGTTAACAAAACGTAGTCTCGTGCAAGTGGCATGTTGTTAACAAAACGTAGTCTCGTGCAAGTGGCATGTTGTTAACAAAACGTAGTCTCGTGCAAGTGGTATGTTGTTAACAAAACGTAGTCTCGTGCAAGTGGCATGTTGTTAACAAAACGTAGTCTCGTGCAAGTGGCATGTTGTTAACAAAACGTAGTCTCGTGCAAGTGGCATGTTATTAACAAAACGTAGTCTCGTGCAAGTGGCATGTTGTTAACAAAACGTAGTCTCGTGCAAGTGGCATGTTGTTAACAAAACGTAGTCTCGTGCACGTGGCATGTTGTTAACAAAACGTAGTCTCGTGCAAGTGGCATGTTGTTAACAAAACATGTTGTTAACAAAACGTAGTCTCGTGCAAGTGGCATGTTGTTAACAAAACGTAGTCTCGTGCAAGTGGCATGTTGTTAACAAAACGTAGTCTCGTGCAAGTGGCATGTTGTTAACAAAACGTAGTCTCGTGCAAGTGGCATGTTGTTAACAAAACGTAGTCTCGTGCAAGTGGCATGTTGTTAACAAAACGTAGTTCCGGCCAACGGCTGTCCAATATCATTTTCAACTGTCCAATGATAAAATATATATATTGGACACCTGCAATTATATGAAAAATAGTGGGCAATTATAGATGTATAATAATCGTTGACATAGGATAATAAGCATCGTGCCACCGATGTATAAATGCAGAAATGAAAGCGTCAGCTTAGAAATTTTATCCGGCAGCTGTCCTTTAGAAAGAACTCCCACGTCACAATCGCAAGACGTGTTTCTATGTGACACGTCCAACCCCATCAATCTATGAAAAACAAAAACAAAAATCCAATGGTTGAAGCGGAAATCCTGTTCATGTGTGACGCAATATGAGTAAACTTTGATGTATATGAAAATGTACATCTAACACAGGCCCTGTGAACATCTCGTGTGTTCCCACCAAATAAAGCGAGACGAATAGATCAACCACAGTGCCTTTCACACCCCTCTTCGGTTCGAGCTTCCCGTTAGATATCCGGTTGCCGCGGTTCGTTTTGATGTAGGTCGCAGCTAGACATTTCGTCACGACAAAGATTCTTGAAGTGAGCCATTATCGTACACAACTGTATCTGGCCAGCTGATTGGCTGACTATTTCTCTTCAATTCTTGACGGAAACACTCGAGTTTTCGTAGAGCCAAGTCAAGATGGTAGTTCTTATACCAACAATTGTCGCCAGTTTCTAACGACTGACATACGATTTTTATTTTTGGACGACGACTGAATACTGAATGTCGTATCTGGCGCTTGCTAAGTATTATGTTGAACCCAGGGACCGTATCATTGTGCTGTTTGTGCTCACTCCCATTCCCCTCTTCTCTTACACACGCCCATCGTATATGGTTAGAATCTTCAATTAATGTTATACACACGCTGTCTGAATTACGTGCAATAATCCTGTTCGGAACGCATATACGTAAAAACATAAATCATGAAAACATCGCAGAAGGGTTTGACCCACCTACTCGTTGTCCGTGTTACATATCTGTCAGCGTATATCCGGAACGATTGTCACTCTGTATCCTATAATGTTATCGGTTATGTTTTCGTTTTTTTATAGCATATATATATATATAGAACAACTTATTCCGGGTCCATGATGAGAAACAGGGTGGTTACATCGACCACAAACTATGGGAGAATGCGTGTGCCTGTGCAGTCTAACACGTATGAGGTGTCACATAACACTTCGGTTGTATATTCCTTAACAAAAAAACAGTTCCTAATTTAAATATCTTATGATACTTTCCGCAATACCAGCATTTGGGGTATATTTCTCTTGCCCGTAACATTTGCTCGTTCGATCCCCGGAGAATGGACGGCGACAATCAAAGGTTGACTAAGATACATTCTAACTCACGGAATCGTTTGGAATCTCTTTTGAAAGTAATATAGATTTGATTTTAGGAGCCAATCCGAACACTTGGCTAGATTCTCCATCTATCGTCTAGAATTGCGATTTATCTTACAGACCGCCATGTCGCTGTTCTAACACTGGCGCAGGACGATAGAATATCTTATATGATTTACTCTTTTAGTATTTGATCAGACCTTATTTGAAAATGCCACGCAGTCTCACAAAGTAGGTCAGACAAGCTCAACATGTAACATGTGGCATATTTAGCTCACCAAATAAGCCTTGGTGGATTATGAGATATATCACGGATTTAGTCCAAGTCTTTACTGTTCATTAGATATATCGCGGATCTAGCCTCAAATTTTGTCCGTCCCTGACATATCGCGGATTCAGCTTCAAGTTTTTGGCGATTCGTGAGATACATCTCGGATCTAGCCTCAAATTCTGGCGGGCCACGTGATATATCGCGGATCTAGCCTCAAATTTTGGCGGTTCATCAGAGATATCACGGATTCAGCCTCAAGAATTTGGCGATTCATGAGATATATCTCGGATCTAGCCTCAAATTCTGGCGGTCCGAATCTAGCCTAGTGTCCAGGATGAAGGGGCATCGATGCTGTCTTCCTGATATTATCATTTCACTTCTTTAAAAAAAAAGTCAGTGTAGCAGTTTCACGCTCCAGTGATCATCAGGCACTAGAGTCGTCTGCGTTCATTTAATCAGCGGTCTTCCTACATGCCTTACTCCTTGTTCAGCTGGACAAGGAGAATAAGTGACCTAAGACAGGCGCTGAATGAATGAGCGTAGGCTCGTCAGGTGTGGCAGTCACTTCAATGTTTTCGGCTAGAATATGTTCACTCCACTTCGTCTGTCAAATGTATCATTGCTCTCAGCATATACATGTATTTTCATATAAAGCTGTAGAACTAGAAATACCGCACAGTCCTTTTTGCCTGGGGATGTCTTAAACACATGGCAGCCTTTTTAATATGATCTAAAATCGATCAATCTCACCCGGTGATAAATTCCTGGTCTAGAGGATATCCCAATAAATCCGAGGAATGTGCTGTCTGTTTAGGGATCTTTTGATTTCCGCAGTCTTGACTGACGTATCGCTCCTCACCCACGTGCTCGACATCAATAGAGACATGTCAACAAACCCACAGCCTGGCCCCTGCTCGCATTTTGATTATCAAATGCCGTTGTGTATCTCGAATATTGCCGATAGTCACGCCATGGGGCCCATCACAGCGTGCAGCGTTGCCTTCGCATGTAGATTGCTTTATAAATGAGTTTCGCACCTTGTCTTCAGATGATCGCGACAGACATCAGGCGGGATTATATAACGGTAGATCTCCAATCGCGCTGGTGCGTCTTCGATTTTGCTGAAAACAAATACTCGTGAAAGTGCCTGATATTACGTCACATGATTGTGTTCATTCCGATGGCCCAGTTTTGAAGAACTTCCCAGTTCCGTACGATAGAACCAGTACCCCAGACAGTCGCAATGACCTTGATGTGGAGCTGAAAATATTTGAAGTTGGTTACACAACCCAGTTCCTTCCTACATGCATTTGGATTGCGATGTGGGAATCGTTATTTCTCTGTTGGGATTTACCCATCCGACGGGAGTGATGATATGTGGATATGTTAGTGCATATGTGTAGACAATGTCGCACATGGCTCCAGTACACGGGTTAGACAAGCAATAGTTTAATTTCTGAAAGTAAACAAGAACAGTTTTATTACGTATAAAAAGGCTGCAACATCAACAATGGAAACAGGAACAGAGATTGAACCTGAGGCTCAGGTAAGCAAAATGGCATGCGTTAATCAAATCTGTTTTTTTTTTGTATTAGTTTTAGGGAGAATTGCTGAGTTTTGGTCTGATATGTGACATTCAATAGTCGACCATCGTCCGCTGAGTATGAGCATCAGCATGGCGCAACTGAAGATCCAAGAAGGCACGAATCGAAATTAGGAATTGTGAAACAGTATCTTGAAACGGATCATCTGCGCGAATCCAATCAAATCACTTGACCTTTTTGCCAGAGTGAATGAGAACGATTGAATGATAACCGGATTTGCCCAGAATTGATTTGAATGTTAGATGTCGATATCCGTGTAGTGCAGGTTTTTTAACAACCTCCCACATGTGACCTGAGCTTTAAAATCAAGGTATTTTGTTCATCGATCAGGGGAATAAAAACTGGAAAGTGAAGGACAGTTTTCAAATGATTTGAGAATAACAATAGGATGAGTATTCTTCAAAGCAATTTTTAATCACAACTGTATGCGTTAATTTAAACACCATGAAGATCCTGAACACCTGATATTCAAGCAGCCCCTGTCCCGGTTTTAAGTGGAAAACATAAGTTACTAAACCTAGTGCTAGAGTTTCCCCATCAGTCTGCGCTTTGTATACAGAATCATATGAATGCGGGACAAACATGCTCGATACAGCACTGTCAAACCATTTTCTGTGATGTTTTTAACGACAATTAGGATATTCTTCAATGACCTAGCAAATGTTGATATTATCTCAGCTGGTAAATACGTGCTCATGTACTAATTGCAGCTGTGTGTTGAGTCACAACCAATGTCACAAACATTATTGCAGAAGCGGGTTGGACAAGGCTATTATATGGAGCGCTTCATTTCAAGTTCCTCGAGGGTGGAGATGAATATCGCACTACATTTCAGCACTTTTCTGCAATTCCGCTTATCATGGGGTTAGAGGCCGTTTGAACACAGTGTAAAGCAAGTTATTAATGGTGAAGATAGGAATATCACGATGTCAGTAATACGGATGTGACGATATGGATATTACGATGTCAGATATACGAATGCGAAGATAGGAATATGACGATATCAGTGATATGGATGTGAAGATAGGAATATCAACATGTCCGTTATACGGATGTGATGATAGAAATATCAGGATATCAGTAATACGGATGTGAAGATAGGATTATCACGATATCAATAATACGGATGTGAAGGTAAGAATATCACGATATCAGTAATACGAATGTGACGGTAGGAATATCACGATGTCATTAATACTGACGTGACGATAGGAGTATCACGATATCAGTAATACGGATGTGAAGATAGAAATATCACGATGTCAGTAATACGGATTTGACGATAGAAATATCATGATGTCAGTGTTACGGATGTGTCGATAGCAATATCATGATGTCAGCTTTACGGATGTGGCGATTGGAATATCACGATATCAGCTTTACGGATGTGGCGATAGAAATATCACGATGGCACTTTGGTCAGCTGATCAGTGTGTGACCTCTCTTACCGGAGGCGTGTCGCGACTGACCAATCAGAATTGAGAAAGAAGCGTGCTATCATCTCGCTGTTCCGGGTTGAATGGACAGTCAGGTTGGATTTTGAATCGCCCGGCAAAGGTATAAAATTGCACAAATTTACTAATTTGACGACGGGAATATATAGAGTGACAATTGTAGAATATGCTGATGTATTTTGTTTGTAGGTAAACCGTTTATTTCTCGTTTCACCCAAAGTGCGTTTCAGACCTTGGTGTATTTTTATATAAAGCATGGGGTTATATAAAGAGGCCCCATATTTCGATACTTCATCGTAATACCACCGTCCACACCCCACAAAACTCTTGTTTTGAGGGCCTGTGGATTGGAGTGTTAATAGTGTCGTGTGTTTACGGTATTTAAATATGGACACGAGAATTCTTTATGGACGATGGCTGCCTTCTGAATGTTGGATCTGACGTTTGCATTTGGCTCATGAAATAAGCTTTTAGATGTTTTTATCTTGCAATGTTCGTTGGACTGTAACCTTAATTATCCGCTGCTTCATTGTTAGTCCGGTGGCTTAAGGCCAGATTTTCACTTTATCGTGACAGAGTGGAATAAAGCACCAAATTTGGCACACGTGTCGTCAGAGGTACCGCGAACAATATCAGAAGGGGTGCCCCCGATTTCGAGGCCCAGGAGGCACTATGTGACCCATTAGGGGCCCGGGGGCATTTTTGGCCTATAAATGTCAATTTTTATCCCAACGATTTTCAAAACATCATATATTCGCCATCCTCTGGGATAAGAGTCTGAAAATTTCCACACTAATAGTTTTGGCAAAGGTCTAGCGAGAAAAACAAAATAATCCAAGATGGCCGCCATAATGACGTTACAGCTACGTCAGAACCAAACTATGGTCAATTTTTGACGAATTTTCGATTCGAAATTTTGAATTATTTTTTCTTAATTATTTTCTTGGTGTTAAGTATACAGTAAATATTGAAAAATAATCATATATGACTGACTCAAATGGCACGGCAGCCCCTGACAAACCTTTGCCAAACTGGGTCAAGTTGGACCAGATCCTTATTTATGCAATAAATTTGTTGGGGCTACCATACAACGAAACCCGTGACTGGACAATGCATAGCTACCAAGTGAAATGTGTCATACTTATATAGCGTTAGACTTCCATCTACACATTTTTGAATATGTTATTCGGGATTCCTGCTGCTGAAGATGAAGTGGCGGCGCCAATGCGAAAACTATGGCCTATTAAAGAGGATCAATGTCGATTAAAGATATTCCGTTTTTTACATGAGCTGATAAATAGGCAGCTGAAACGGGCGCATCCTCTGGAAATTGGAACAGGGGCCCGGCCTCGGATGTGAAATATGTAACCGAAAATAAGCACGGATTGCTTGAACAGGACAATATCTAATATTATCATTATCAACAAATGAACTGGTTTATGGGATATGTTATGTTTGAAGTTGCGGATAATAATGTGCATGCTTTGTAACGGGCCGGAATGATCGGAGAAAGAGACATCGTTGTATTAAAGAACATTGCTATTGCAGTCTTGTTCTGAACGATCTCTCAGTTCACTAATGCGTAAGAATGCATGAAATGCTACCAAGATCATTGCTCGTAAAAGAATTACATGGATACACTGTGGGGTATAGCATAACATATCTTATGGAGTATATCCTTAGTTATGGGCAATCTGGTATCCGGCCGTGTAATTTTGACATGCCCGTAAGTAGCTTTTTTGGCAAGAAATAACTGTGCAGGATCGTGTACTGCAGCCAAATTGTGCGCATAACTGATAGCCGATACGAATGTATAAGCTGTGGAGGATGCATACTTGTTGAAATGCAAGAATGCTTTGAAGGAAACCAACTGTGAGGATGAGATGAGGAATATCTTACTGGCACACTAACCAGTGTTATTGAGAAAATCTCTATATACTTGTCATGCGCGCTTTAATACTTTCAAGGAAGATTCAGCAAGGGACGCCGTCAGAAGAACAACAGACAGGATATTGGGTTTCGACGAGCGATTGAGCCAAGGAGCTATAGACAGCGCTTCCTGAAATGGTAACCGCGAGAGTTTGTCAGGAATAAGATTGTTCTGAAATATGTTTTGATCTGAACAGAATGTCATTTCGAAGGCAGACAATTACTAACTGACGCAATAATTTCATCAGCAATGAAAGACTGGTGATTGATTACTTCAACCACGGCCATATTATCACAAAGAAAGAGAAGTTATGATTTGCCAGTTTATGGCCCCAAATATCCACGGCAAGCATTGCTTGACCGTGATATGGGCAAGATGTGCTGGTCATTCTTGGTTTATCCACGAGGATTCGAAAACAGCCGCCAAACCCAAGTTACCAGCAGCGTCGAAATTTGATACCCAATTTGGAGAAAGAAAATTAATTTCCCGTTGAAAGACTCCAGGAATACAAGCCAGGTATTAACATAGGCTTTAGCTTTATTCAAGCGAATGTGATGGTGAGCCTCTGATACAACTTTTGTTAAATTCTATCAGGCAGCGGAGAAATGCTCTGCCGGGCACGACGACTTTACAGGCAAAATTGTGCGAGCCAATGAGAGACTGCAGTTCCACAAGTGTTACCTTTTTTTGCGGCGCGAGAATTCACCCTGCATGCTTTTCAGTTTATGAATTTTGTCTTCTGGAAATGATGCTTTCATAATTCTGGAGTCCAGTTGAATCTCATGCATAACCATAGTAGTTGATGGGTAGTAGGTGTTTGATTGGAATGCCCAACTACTCACACAAGTAAGTGAAAGTTTGGCTAGCGCCATTTGCACCGACGAACATAAAGTCGTCCAGTATGTGGATGACCTCTGATATGCCGAATTTTGTAGCCATAACCGATTGCAGAGAATGACTTGAGCTCTTTAATATCCTACAGGATGTAGAGCATCCCATCGAGAGGTACCGATACATAAATGCGGAAGGCATCATCTAAATAGATTTTTGCCATCAAGCTTTAGTGACCATGTTTTTGAACTAGTGCAATCGCGATATCTAATGTCTACGTATTCAACATCAGGTCCTGTTGAATCGCACCGTTAATAGACAAGGCAGATTTTCCAGGGTAAGATAAATCGTGTAACACCCTAAACGTATTAGGGGGATTTGTTTTAATGTCACACTCAAGGTTATTTTACTCATATGGTGACAGCCACTTTTAATGATGGAGGAAGCTGGAATACTGGAAGAGAATCACCTCCGGCCCGTCGACAAGTAACTGGCAAACCTTCACACATGCAACAGCGAGGCTCGAAACCGTGCCGGTTCAGCGGTGTGAGGCTTTCGATCACCAGCGATGCGCCTTAGAAAGTTCGGCCAACAAGAGCCCCTAAAAGTATTAGGTTTCTTTCTGGGGACTAAGCCTAATTTTTAGCAAATCTTATTGTCAAAAGGAAGAGTTTAGAAGGGACCAGCAACTCGACTTTTCAACAACTCTTTGTCTAATTTAGCTTCTACGATAGCAGGGTTTTGCATAGCAGATGAACGATTACGCGAGACAGTAAAGGCACATTTTCTCGAGTGCCAAATATCGAAACCGTTTGTGAAACCTAAAAGTAAATCTACCTCAGTATAGTTACTTAGCACAGTTTTAGCTTGATTCCAACCGGTGTTGGAAGAGTAACTCCCTTTGCCGCTGGATTTACACATGCTAATTTACATGTAAGGAGCCGGGAAGAATCCAATTGGCAACATTTGATGTAGTTCACAACCGTGGCATGTACGATAACCTGAAGTAGATTTGATTTTAGAACCGATAATCAGCATTGAGGATGGGGCGCTGGTGGCCATATTGGATATCTATAGAAAAGAAAATAGCCAATAACCTTCATGCGTGCTTGATCGAGTCAATCATAACAGAGCTACATGTACAGACACCTCTCAATAGAGCCTTTATAAATATATATGATATATTAGCATATATACAAACACACATACATGTGTATAGCAATAATACCATTATTGGTGACGCTCTGGCGGCCATATTGGATATTCAACGGGTAATAAAGTTTCCAATTATCGTTATTAGTTTCTTCTCGAGTCTGTCAGGCTCGTAGAAAACCAATCTCATGTAAACAGGCGATTCAAGCTGTCAAATAGTCGCCAACAGGAGGCTACTGTATGTATTATGGCGGCCATATTGGATTTATGCAAATTAAGGGCCTTCCACCTCCTGTGGAAATGGGCACCCCTTCTGAGATCATTCCTTATGCCCAAATGACCCTCTCTGCAAAATATGGTGCTTTATTCCAGTCAGTCACGATCTTGACCTTAAGCCACCGGACTATGTGCGAGGGTTTCAGATGGAGCGTCTGGTAATATCATATCGCCATTATACCATTACCATGTAATAACCCGCGTCAACCATCATTAACTTAAATGATGTGTGCCAGGTTTATTAGTCCTTTTATCCTCCCGTATCCAACTGAATGAATGCTGTGTCCGATTAACTGATTCAGTTATCTTATATCTTGATGCCCCATTTGTTCCTCTGTTCCGCTTTGTTTGTGGGAGTGGATCGTTTTGCCGGGCAGTGGAATATAAGATAACTCTAAGATGTTTCTTTTGTATAGTCTCTCAGTCGCGACGTTAATTTGTGCGATGCATTGTGGGTTTTTTTTCTGATCGGGATGGTTGCATCATTGTAGGAAAGAACGAGCTTCACGATTGTCCTAAATACACATATCATGCGTCATTTTCTGTTTTTGTTCACTAGTCATCGTTTTATGTCCGATATTAAAGTCTGTCCAATTTAATTAGTCGTCTAATTTAGAGCTTGTCAAAAATCAATAGTTAACTCTGCATGAATGCCAGTGAGCATGAATACATTACGACGTCTCCCTGTGTAACTGAGGCCCGGAACATGAAACAACTGTACTGGAATTTTTATTTCAAGCGTGCTATATTATCGATAGTACCGAGAAATGGTAGTCATTTGTACAGTTTAGTTTGTTCTACACGCTGCAAAAAAGAAAGTTTATGCAGAGTTAACGAATGATTTTTGACAAGCTCCAAGGTAGACGACTAATTAAAATGGACAGACTTTAGACGTTTTATTCTTCTATCACACAGCCTATTACAGTTGACAACTATTTCAGTTCGAAAGATCTATTTTCTGTGACAGGAATTCCACATGTGTATGGAATGAAAATAATAAATACACAAGCGAACGTCTCCTTCAGGGATCCTACCCTGTAAACAGTGGATAATGAGTTTAGTGCATTCGCTGATATTTTAACTATAACTATGTGAATACAGAATATGTATGCGATCTGCAACAGAGGGTACATGAATCCGAGACCCATTTCATGTCAATAATTGTGTGTGAATTGATAAAGTACTTGTCTGGATGCGATTCTTCAGTCACCAAACACTGAACTATTATTATCCATGCTTGGTAAGCAAAATGGGCAAACGTGCGCATGACTGGGTGGATAAGTATTGATTATATTAGCTGTACAACTTTGGGAATTTCCTTGTAGTTTTGATGATAGGGTGAGGATGGATTGAGGTCGCAGGTTCGAATCTGCATACAGAATATAGTCCCACACTTTACACTGGCGCCAAACCCGTCTGCTCACACTGATATTGTTCTGACTGTCGGCTGCAAGAGCGGTCCCAGAACTAGCCCCATTCTGTAAATCGTTATATGTTGAGTGCGTCAAGATGTCATTCCTATTTGCTCGGGTGCAAGGAGTCACTGATCATGATTGAGTCCGGATCCATAAAGACAAACACTCATTATCGCCCTACAGAAATATAGGCATCGGAACCGACATTCAGTATTCAACCGCCGTCTACAAAAGTATTCCAGCGTCAACAATCGAAAGACCTCGTTCAAAAGTTTGCACTAATTCCAAACCGGCCTAAATTAAAAATACAAGTTGCATTCTTGCAAGAGAGAAGTGGTAGACCGTTTTCAATGATGGCAGCAAGACATCATGATGTTCTATTTGGTAAAATCCTTATATGTAGGCCTATACTTTAATCCAAATGAATGAGGGTAGATGCATGAGGATTTTGTACTCGGGTTTTTCGTGGGGAACAGTAGTGGATGCTAACTGGTTTCTTGACGACCTGGTACTGGGTAGTTACTGGACGGGGAAGCGCGAGATCGTTGGTTCGCGTCTGTGTGTAAGTCTGTTACTCATTGATGTGTAAGTCTGTTACTCATTGATGTGTAAGTCTGTTACTCATTGCTGTGTAAGTCTGTTACTCATTGATGTGTAAGTCTGTTACTCATTGATGTGTAAGTCTGTTACTCATTGATGTGTAAGTCTGTTACTCATTGATGTGTAAGTATGTTACTCATTGATGTGTAAGTCTGTTACTCATGGATGTGTAAGTCTGTTACTCATTGATGTGTAAGTCTGTTACTCATTGATGTGTAAGTCTGTTACTCATTGATGTATAAGTCTGTTACTCATTGATGTGTAAGTCTGTTACTCATTGATGTGCGACATTTAGGCATTAGTTGGCATCTGCGATTTATGCTTTGGAATTCATTCACTGGTATAAGAATATATTGACGATGTCTACAGTTGTATTTGCTCCGTGGGTTTGTACATCCGACAATTCATTGAATGATGTATCACTGTCCAAACATCTGTAGCTCTTAACATCGATAAACCATTAATTTGTAAATCAATATACCGACGGCTTTTATTGTGTAGATATAGATGACGTCGTTCGCTGGACGTTTTCTCTTTACCATATTGTTATTCGAGTAGTTTTAATGTTTCTTTTTTATTTTCTCACACTTCTTACAATATAGACCTATAAATATATGAATGAAGCTTGCCTTGAAGCCAAGGACTCTTTTCGAAATCTTTTCACTAGATTTTCACTGTACGCCTACAGAGTAAACAGCTCTATTGTTATCGAGGGAGGATGTGTTTGTTGACATTTCATTAACAATTAATAATCTCTCTGCTGAGACTACAGAAACAACATTATCATTATGATGGTGGTAAAAAATATTTTATGGAGTAGTTTCAAGTCTTGCCTTTTTTAGATAAAATCATCGTTGACGAAGACAACGGTATCTAATAATATATGGCATTTCATGATCCTGTGAAATATACCACGGTATAAACTATGGGGACCACCGACAAAATCTTTTAACGAAGGATATTCGTATCAGTTGATATCAGCACAAACAATCTAGCTGTGAAAATGCTCAAACATGGACATAGAATCTTATCTTTTCACATCTCTGCTAAACACAGCTTACGTATTTGGGGCTATGTGTTTGTAAATCTAATGACCATCCGGTCACAGCCAGAAAATGCTCAGACAAATGAGTAGGAATAACCTCTCGGGATCTTGGAGTCACACGGACCTGTCCGTGATTATTTATCGGGAATTGATATTTTTTATATATTCTAATACTTTGTGAAACTGTCAAGTATCTTTGGTATATTCTCATCGCTCGTCCTACAGAATCATCTAGAAGCCCACACTCACTACGCATGTTTCTTTGTTCAAGTGCGTGTTCTGTAGTTCCTAATATAATCTTTCTTTATTGCAGAAGTTGTTATAGTAGGCACAGCTAAACAATAATTGCTTTCATCCCAAATTCTTCAATTGTGTAGTAATTATCACATATGATCGTATCGCGTAAATTTGGTTTGTGCTGAGTTTTATAACATTTGTCTAGTCGGCATGCTTGTGGCTTGGGATCGTATTATCACTGCACTGAAGATAATATAATTGTGTTTGAATGAACACTCGCTATCGAGACATAAATTGAGGCACATTCGAACTATACTAACAATATTTTTTATCAGCCAACTGCATGTGCCGCCCGTTTTGCTGATTGACAATATCCGTTTTGTTTATCTTCTGGTATTGAGACAACACAGTATACGTATGTGTCATCTGTTACCACAGTGTAAACAGTTCAATGAACTTGTTAATCACACAATCTGTATTGATGTATTTGATCTGCCGTGTACGGACATCGATGGAAAATAATGTGATGAAATTCACTCTTCACATCCTGTTATCTTCCTACACGATTATTTATCTTCGCTCTCTTTGATCATGTTCATATCCCCTTGTCCTAAAGCTGATTGCCTGAAGATGTAACCCATTTGCAGGTTGGGATCAAAAATTTGATCTGGTCAAAGATACTAAACACAAATAGAGAATCAACAGAGCACTACTACATGTATGTATGGTCAGGCTTCGTCAAAGAAACGTCTAATTCTGTATCGATACTGAAATACGAAGGAGGTTTGCTTTGATGCAAGTAATTATATCTTGGAGAGACTTTGCGTTTGTAGTTGGAAATGAAGTTAGCCAAAGGCCTTGATGTTCATTATCGTAGTTCTGGTCCAATGGACTATTTATTGCTTGAGTATACATGATGCACTGATATTGCGATGTAATATTTCTTTGATTTGCCAGTTTCTGTTGAAAGTATTTAAAAAAAAATCATTTCTGTACAAAAAAAACTAACCAATGATAGAGATTTTACTATGTCAACGCCATGATGTTTTACTGAGACTTGCCGGCATGATTGTCAAATCTGACGCCTAACTTGCAATCGTGGCCTTTATGGAACACATGCCGCATTATGCAATCTGAAAACTGTTACCCCATATTGGGTTACATACCGCTCTGATCATCACCCAGCTGTCATTAAATATTAAATTGTACAGACCAAGATGTCCCTCACTTGTCAGTTTATCACAGTTATCATGCTGACTCAGTTTGTGTTCAACCCGTCATGCAAAGACCTATGTGAAATCAATAATCCGTCTCTCTAATTAGGGCACGAATTGGTCCGAATAGTCAAGATTAAACTGAAACGCAATTCGCTGGAAAATAGATATGGACCAGATACGTGTCAAATTCATGATCAAAATTGCTTGCCAAATAGCACGATGACACTGAACCATCTACCGAATCTCATTACGTGACTGCATACACATAGGGGCTATGAAAATTGTCCAGTCAGCCTTGCAGTAGATAGAAAAAGTCAGATCCGACATTCATTACTCAGTCGTCGCCCATACTGGTCGTACAGGGCTGGCGCTCAAACCGTCACGGTAACATAGTCCATGACACCTACCGTCTGGTCGTACAGGGCTGGCACTCAAACCGTTACGGCTACTTCCCATCCGACATATATATTTAGTATGAATCATAGATACATCTAATATTACTACTGATTATCGACATTTGAAAGAGAAATCAGGATTCTTTTATCCATATCACTGCATATTCCACCTGTATTATTTGGCAGTATCTTTGTCATATCAGATTTGTGTTCAAATGCTCATACTTTCTAAATATTTAGCATTTTTAAGCGTTATTCCCGACAATCAGTAGCCAGCCGTCGTCCATGAAAAGTTTTGTCGCTCATAATTGAAACACCTAATTCAAACTTCAAGAAAGCATGAAATAAATAAATAAATTCACAAGCTAGCTTATTGCAGGAGTAAAGTGATCAGCAGTTTTCAATTCATATGGTCATATCCGTATCACTGATCTCTATTCCCTTTTCCCGAATATTATCCGCTATATGCTTATGCTTCATCATATCTGTACTTCAATGTTATCGTCGACCAATTCAAAAAAACAAAATACCAGAAGAGGATATATGGCATACATGTAATTGTATCGCCGTTAAGCCTGCGTGTAGTTTTTGCCTACTAAACCACTTCCTAAATCAGACAATATGAAGGAAGCTTTTATCGAACGTATATGATTAAGCAGTTTTCGGTTGCGTGGCGATAATATCCCAGGGTGGTTACCCCTGGCCAAAGCCATAATTGTATAAGCCTTTACTCCCTGATGGACGGCCACTCAAAGGTTATATTAGTCTAGTCCGAACTCTGCTCCCCGTCAATTACCGATATTAACAGTTCTAGGGTCCATTCTGTTTGGGCGAGGACTAGTGCATGAGGCTTTTCAACAGGACCTGATCGTTTACGGCTGATCGATGGCGCGGGATAAAGTGAACCTTTTAGACAGATAAGATATCCCATGTCCGCGATGTCCGATGGGGGGATGACGGTCATGATTCGCTAAAGTTATTACAGCCCTGGTCACATCTGCCAAATACTTTGATGATTGGCCATATTCACGCATAAAACTTTGGTCTTCGCACACGCTTTCCTGCATATCAAATAAACACATTTCCATCTTCATTTAATAACATCACATTCAAATCGTGTCTAGGGCATGCCAGATGCATACATGACCTTATTCTAGTGAACCTTCATCACAGTGTTAGTAGATTGGACTGACCGGCTGTAACGTTTGGCGTGTCGTCATGGACACTTACTCATGAGCTCTCGCTTATATGGTAGGCCATCCCTGCCACAATTCGTTGCGTTGAATAGATACCATTACTATATGACTGGTGGCGAATATCCCGTGTGATTGGTCCATTGGCGGTCATGTGATATCTCACAAAAAGCAAAATTCACCTGCCGGAATGTTATATTCACCGACTGGTGATTATAACTTTTGTTGACGTCACTGCCGAAGCCGGTCGCGCGAATGACGTCATTTCGAACACCCGTTGTGCGACTGATGTCCCGTTCCAACATGCGTGATGGGGAGATATGTCTAATGAAAAACTTCAGAATAATCATCTTTCCCATATATATTTCATCCAGCCAATGCAAATTCAAACGTATTTCGATTGTTTCATATAATAAAACAATTATGTGATTCCAATTAGGTAAATACGATGTGTTATGGACCAGAGAAAACCAATATTCACCTCGGCCTTCGGCCTTCAATACATGGAAAATTATCCAATTATCCAATCATATTGCCTAAATTTCAATGTATTGAAAATGCAATATAAATAAATTGAAATCATAAGCCTCGAATTTCAATGTATTGAAAATGCAATATCAATACATTGAAAATCAATGAACCAGAAGCCTCGAATTTCAATGTATTGAAAATGCAATATCAATACATTGAAAATCAATGAACCAGAAGCCTCGAATTTCAATGTATTGAAAGTGTAATTGAAAATGTAATTTCAATGTATTGAATATCAACCAATGGAACAAAGTTTTTCTTGAAGGTTTGTCATTCTGCTCTTCGTAGGCTTGGTCAGCGAGGTCGGACCGCTGACCCACTATATAACACCGGATTACGAATATTGCAGCAACTGATAATGTTTTTCCTTTTCCATCACGCTTAATTTATAGCTGTCGGGGAGCTCAAAGTACAATTCTTAGTTCGATTGAGATCTTTACAAATGCTATTTGAAGAGCGGGGTGGCACATGACCTAAATACTAAGCTCTCCTGACGCAAATGACGGGGCCAGAACAGGTGCACCTAGCTCTGTAACAAGCCATGCCAGTGGTTGATTTTCAATACATTGATATATACACGCTTTGCATTGGTCGATTTCAATACATAGAAATTCGGGGCTTATGATTGGGTGATTTTCAATGTAGTGAATTCAAAACTTCAATACAGTGCTAACTGTTGAATGCAACGAATTGTGACAGGGAGGGCCTACCATACTCGTTTGCTGATTCCGAATGATGTTCTGGGCCATGCAATGTGACTGAAAGTATCATAACATATTAGGTCCAATTTCCGACATCTATAATCATGTCATAATCATGTCGTACTGTCGTTGAGTATTCAGCATGTGTAAAGTTACATGTTCATTTCCTTATAACCGCCCTCCAATATTTTCGAATCCGTAGGAATATTCAAGAAATTAATGTTAATTTTCTGAACACCTCACTTCACTTTGTTACTATGAATAGGGACAGATACCAGAATAATAAAGAGAAGTCTTTATTTTTCCTGAAAACTTGGAAATCCATTTGGATAAAATGATATTCTTCAGTGATACCGGCAGGGATTTGACTGCATGATTATCAAGATATCTTGTTGGCAACTTTACAAACTGTTGACCTCTTAATGGATTTCACATAAATTTCGTCAGGGCTATAAAATGAGGTAGAGTAACCTGAAATCGAGTTTTTTGAGGGTCCGTCCAGCGACCTAAATCAGTAAAGAAATGTATCTTATGCACATCGAAAACAGAAATATTTAGGTGGAAAGTCGAGCAACTCGAGCAGTCCAGTAAACTGACATACAACTGATAAAAGCATATAAGTACCATTGGGAGCCGGGTTCATATTTAGTTTGGAGGCTGAATCAAATCACCACCAAAAATCTGTCATGAGGGCATTCCAAACAGTGACACGTAAAATTAACCTCACAACATAAAAATCTTGTAGATTTTATTTCTAAAACGACCTAGCCCATAGTGCTTGATGGGAATTTGGCGATAATGGTGTTATGCGAGAATGGCTTCTCAAAAAGCGACGCGGAAAGTGTATATGGACGATATCTGTCTACTGAATGTCAGGCCTGACGCATATATCCAATACAATGTCCGGATATAATGACTATGGCGGACGTGGAGTTCATCATATAGCACGTTCACCATCGATACTCATAATGATGTCTCGCAACTGTTTACTTACAATTATGAATATATGCTCACAAAAAAAATTACTTCAATCCCGGACTGAGAGTATGTCCCCCGAATCAATACTTTCACGTTGTATTCGTACATAAGCTGATACGTTAGATAAAGAAGAAACAAATATAACAAAGCATCTCGAAGTGATATCTATCTATATGGCACCGAGACGTTTATCGATTCCGCCCTCGCATGTACGGTAACCTGAAACTATGTTTACTCGACATGAATTTTTAATATACTGAATCTGATGAAAATAACACGTCCACAAATAACTTTGACAGATAGTTGAAAAGCTGTTTTATAATGTTATAAATTTTGACTGGGGAGTCATCTTGATAGGAAGAACTAATACTAATTTGAAATATAAAAAAAATATATATAGGCCTATATATGAATAAGACCAATTTGGCGGTGATATTTCATCAGTGGACATGAACGTACAATTGCGAAATTTATACTCCGATCCCCATACATCTCTAATACGACTGACGATTTGTTTTCCCCCTAGCATCTGCCATACGCACTACGTCGAAAATACGACTTGATCAGAACTTAACGAGGGATGCTAAACTTTATCCTTAACCAATTTTCGGAGATATTGCAACCATGTTACGTGGAAAAAACAATAGAATGATCCCTGGCTATTTACCATGGCTGGAGCAGCCCTGTACGTTACCGTGGAAGAACACGTATGTTAAAGTCGAGTTTTCTCTGACAAATTGGACGGTAATACCTCCGTGTTCGGTAGACGATATGTTTGGATGGCGGCGATCGTGTTTGTAATAATTGGACAAAAGAAAAGCACGAAGAATCCGTTCTTTTCAACGCTTTTCGACGTTCTGTTTCCACGTTTCCTTTCCTTCTAGGCTGCTTCGATGCCCTCTCTGGGCTTTTTTTTCAGGGAACAGATATCCTTTTGTGATTAATGTTCAACCAAAAAGCAGTAACATGAACTCGACTGACTTAATTCCCATGGACTGCGGGGTATTTCTATGTATCCATCTTCTCTGTATCCGTGCACGTTTCTTTTACGCCTTTTCAATTTTCCTGAAGGTAGTTTCTCTGCTAACTGAGAACTGCCTCTTATGAAGTAGAAGAGACATCTTGCTGTTGTCCGTCCGTCCTAATCTCCTGAGCGAAATACAGCCTGAACAATTTAAGCTTTAAATCTGATATTCCTAACGATGAGTCGACGATCTGAGTAGCCTTTGTCTTTACAGATAAATGTTTTGCCTAATTACCAGCAATGCGAACAATTTTTGTCCAAGTTTTGCCCATTTGGTTGAAGCTATGGATTTTGAATTTTGTAGAGACTTTCACATCAATGAGTTAACAATCTGATTGAAGTATTGGTGTTTATGGATTGATTTTTGACATAATTACCAGGAGTTGGATTGCACATGTATTTTAAATATATTTGTATGCGAGAGAGATGGCTGCCGAGGAGGGGACAGGGAGGGTCAACGAAATTCTGGTGTATCTTGGCCTTGCTTGCTTCAATGGTTCCGTCACGTATTGTGAAACCTGCGCAGCTCATACCTTGCGTTCTCAAATGTATTATCGTCAAGCAGAATCCGTACAAATCGACTGCGCTTAGGCCAGTACAGGTCTCAGTGGCATAAAAAGAAACTGTTGATAGGTATTCTCTCACTATAGAACCAGCTTGTATACGTTTAATTTCAGATCTGCTTTTAATTTCGTGCTGATCATGCGATAGTGTTATAGAAAATATAGGTATTCGATTGTCAATGACCGATGTTTTGGTAATTAATTGCCCGGTTGGAACTTTGACCCTACGTTTGTATTAAGTAGCTTCTACTGTAATGTATTTTCACCGTAAATCTTTGTCGTTCAGGAATGAAAATGATATACTGGTATTGATATGCACGAATAAACCTCAACGCGAGGATATAATTAAGATAAACAGTAAAACATCATATTCGTATCCGTTCTAAACCAGTTTTATCACAGTTGTATGTTCATCGGTATTTCAACGGCAAGTTAGACAAGTTGTGTCATCGTTTAACTCCAGGGTAAAGCAACGATGATCTCATCAAGCGTATTCTGGCCAGTTGCCAAGGTTTGTGCTAACGACTCCCATCTCTCCAGCCTTCGTAAACGTTCTGGTGGGAGCACTCGACATGCCTTCACGTCAATCTACCAGTAGACTTCTGATCTGTGGCTGTCAAACGGGCGCGAGATACGAGCGCGAGCTTTACGTCCGTAACAGATGTTAAACCTAGTAATCCTCATCTAGAAACATCTGAATTATCAGTTTGAATAGAATACCATACAGTAAATGTCTTATCGCCCCCAAGAAAACACGCCACAAATGTCTTCTCACAACAAACTATGGGGCAATAAAGGTGTGGAAGTACTCGGTACCTGCCGAGGTACATACAGCGAAACCTGCCTTCGCCATAATCACCTTCATTTAAGTGTTCAGAAAATTGAAGTTCACAGCGAAAGAAATGACATCAGGAACCGTTTTTGTTCTCTCTAAAAACAAACAGCGTGCCACTGGTAAACCTGTTCCGGATAACCCTTAAAGATAACGGAGTTTTTCTAAACTTGATAATGTTGTGCTTTGAATATATACATGCAAAATCCAACATCAACTATCGCTGCTTCAAAGGTAATTTATTCACCATCTATCCATTCATGAATAAACATAAATAGCTGAACATGATAGCCGCCTACGTTTCTTCATTCGTGCAACAGAGCCATCTGGCTTTCTGTGATGCACTAACCGTATACAGATTATATCCGATATTTACAGAAAAAAGCGATCCCGGAGAACTGATAGACAGACCATATTCTTCGACTTTGAAATATTTATTTTTCGAGTTCGATAGGAACGATTCCCTGAACATTCCAAAGAACGTTTTTCACGTGTCCGTGCAGCCACATCGGAAACCAAGAACAGCTGAATAGTTTTTTAACCCTTCAAAACTTTGAAGCCCGATTAATATTATTGATATTTTGCACATTTCCACGATTTTGGTCCACGGAACTAAGAAAGAATATGACTACTTTTGTCCTGTATTACATCGATGTTCGTCCATTTCAGGTGAAACCTCACTGGATGCTGCTTTTTCGGCATTACGTTCATTTTCATTCTCGCTACTCTGTGTAAGTCGACTTCATTCATATTGAACTCAAAGCATTCCTGCACAAAATTACTTTCTAGCCTGAAGCAGTCTGAAGACTGTGGAGATTACATAATTTGACAGACCGATGCAAAGCCTGTGGAAAAGTATGTCACATTTCTTCATCTTAAGAGTTCACCCGAGCTACATGTGTAAGTGATCTCAACCGAGTGAACTCCAACAGCCCTGTATGCATAGGACGTGAATTACTCCGGTGAAGTTTGTTGGCAGACTCACATGGAGAGGGAGCAGTGAGAAGTTAATTGAGCAATTACGCCTTGTTCCTTCTACTTCTATGATACTCCGTCTCCATCCCAAGAGCCTTTATGCCTTATCGTTTCTTGTTCTTTTCCCGCGTAATACTTTGCTGCAGACCATTTTTTAACCTCTCGCCTGCTGGCAAATATGTCCCGTGCCTCATGGGCGAATAACGCTTCCTCATTCTGCAATAGATCGGTATTTGCACGGCAGTATATGATAGATAGCGGCCAGTTGAATCCTGGAGCATACTGTAAACAGACATGCACTCCTCCCCTACTGCTCTGACTGATGTACGATAGTCAGTCATGTGGTTTGATGGGTTAATGCAGTTTACTTATGTGTTTGCTTATGTGGGCAACGATACCTTCAGAACATGGCACAGTCGTCGTTTTTACTAAACACTTTGAGCTCGCCGACGGTCTATACTTTCGACAATGAGTTGGTAAGCCAAGTAAATTTTTTAGTTTTTTTTTCTTTCAAATATTTGACATTACAACGTGTTGTTGTAGCTTTGTAAAATATCTAAATTCGCACGTCTATTTAATAACTTACACGTATATTGTCCGAGTCAGTGCTGTTTACATTCGTGTCCTAAATTTTAATGTGAGTTAACATAATGATCTAATTAATGATGGACGCCCAAGCGGAGAAAACCTGCAGAGACAACGAGAAGATTCCACTTAATAAGTCAAGAAAGGTTTGGTTCTCCAGAACAAGTGGAATGCCCAGGAAGAGGTCGTGTACTACGAAATACGTGTGTACTTTTCAATACTCAAGTTTGGAGAAAACAGTGGAACTCTTCATATATGAAGTGACAAATAGCTGTGTCATGTGACCTAGAAAGTGATGTAAAAACTTTCCCGCTGTTTATAATTATGAAACTAGTATGCTAAATTGAGTTGATAAACAAAGAGAAATGCCCGCTGGTTCAAATGCAGGATATTTTGTCACAGAATTGAAAATAGTAAAACAAGCTCTGGCCCTACCAAAACCTCTGTGTATGGACTAAATTAAACTCTGCATGTAGACGAGTTCCAATTTGTTTCGCACTGCACTGTGTAACCCAAACATGTTTATTCACGTTTCATATATTACATCCGAGAATCAATCGTGGCGCTTGTGGTGTCCATGGGCACAATGTAATCAGAATGTCAACCTACGTTGTCTTATGACTTAATGTTAGATTATTATGTTTTCTCACCACCAGTGCATTTTATCGCTTATTTCTCAGCCATGGTCTACAATATTCATTGACTATGCTGGAGCGAATGTATGATTGGTGAGGGGAATGAGAGGTTCAAAAATATGTGCGACAGTAAACAAATTCATTGCTTGTGATATCCATGTAGCCTTCAAGATGTCCCAGGGATAAACTATATCTTATACTCAAGCGATTCTTCCCGGATTAAGCTTGAAAGTACATCGTCAGATATTGTCCGCTTCAATACTCAAGCTTTGAGATGACGAAAACAGTGGAACTCTCCATGTGCGAAGGGATAAATAGCTATCTCAAGTGACCTATGGTAGGGCCAGACTGCCTAGCTAGTGATTAGAAAACTGCCCCGTTGTTCAGACATTATGGAACTAGTAAGCTAAATTAAGTGTGTAAACGAAGAGAAATGCACACTGATGCAAATCCAATAATTTTGCCACAGAATTGGAACCAGTAATACAGGATCATAAATTTGATATCTCTGACTGGCATTCAGGCCCTACCAAAACCTCTGTGTATGAACTAAATCTCCATTAGTCATCTAGATGACTTTCAATTTATTTGGCACTGCACCAAACATGCGTTTTACTGAAAATTAATTAAGATCACAACTAAATCCATGCGATGCCACATGGCACTTTGAATGAAGAATCTTAAGATTTTAGGGTTCATTTTACATATTATGTGCCATCGACCAGTTAAAATATAGTTCTCTCTATCAACCGCATTAAATATAGACGAGATTTTATCGTATGCAATTCTTTTTTTTTTTTTTTTTTTTACTTATTTTGCCAATATTCAAGTATCTGTGTTGACTAAAAAAATCACAAATCATCATACTGTAAATAAGTCGCAAATGCCATCATTTAAGATATAATATTCACATCTCCAAGACCTTGTCCTTTGAGTGCTTTTGATGCCTTACGATGGATTGCTGTATATGGGACTGTTATGGTTAAATTACTAAGAAGCATGATAGCGTAAATTGAGAACTGTAACAATCTTGGAATCAAAATTGCCAGTTATCGATATTCCAATATAGCAGCTGAATGTTAGATCATTGAGAATTGTCGCAATGCTACATCGAGAACTGTCCTACTATGTGATTGTCTGACTTCATACTGAAACAAATTTCATTATAGGAACTCAAAATGAATAGAGATCATTTCAGCATTTGTTTTAGGTTGGTGGTGTTTACTCATGTTTGTTTGGCTGTTGCAAACAGATGATGTTAAGACCAACATGAGAACAGTGAAATGGGATCCTATCTAATCCAATGTTAAAAACCTTTTTTCACATTTAGAGGCACTGGTATCAAGGCCACACCGATCGTTTCTAAATTGTTTAATATATCTCTGTCAGTCTTTGGTAATGAATCAGTATACATGTATGTACACCATGGTGTCTAAATGATCCAATGTGTCAGATTCAAAGAATGTTCGCTCGGACTTCAACTTTGGGTTGGACGTACCGGTAGCTTATAGACATTATAACACTCTGTACCAAAGATCCCCAATAGGACATGAGTCTGCGATATCATATTATATTCTGAATTGCCCAAAGCATGACACAATTACTCGCTAGGAAAATGGTAGATTATGCATTTACGCCGTTAATAACATTTCTGATTGATCTTGAACATTGTTTATTGATCTTCAATACTGTTATGGTGATAATAATTTGTTCAAGACCAAGTAGGCAGAAAGTGAATAAATATGCGCACAATTCAATTGGAGAGAAGCGGTTAAGGGTTTTCAATGATATTAGCAAGAGATCATGATGTTCCTGTCCTCGAATCCGTCGTTCAAACCATTTAATCATGTGAAGAACCCACTCAAATGGCGCTACAAGATGTATAAAAAAGAATATTGTTATTTGTTCGAATGTAATATTATTACATATATATGATGTATGTGATGTTTTGTATTTTTCAGATGCCAGAGTCCAACTACAAACGGCCTAGTGAAGCTTTTGAGAGCTCCGACGACCTGGTCGAGGACTACGACACGTTCGAATTCAAACCCAAATGTGTAGAAAAACTGTCCATTCTAGAGAAACTTTTATTCGTGGTGCTAGCTATCTTCTTCATCATCATCCTTGCCCTCGCCGTGGCTTTAGGCAACGCCAATAGAGCTCCATCTGGAGCAGGTAATATATAATACATTCCCTCCGCTTAACAGAACAATTCTTAATAGGAATTCATAGCATCTTGTATTCCCCATCATTTGATGCTGGCTCAGTCCTACAGGATACTATAATAGTATTTTCTTCTCTAATAAAACCTGCATTATTACAGGGATGTACTACAGGATTCTATAGGAAATCGCAAATACCCTACAGCCCAATTCGGAAAGGGGTTTATCTGCCTTCTTTCACTAGGGACGTGTTTGTGCAGAGAACTTCCGGTGAGTGCGAAAGGCCCTCACAATTAGTTTCAGTAATTAAATATTATATTTTTCTGGGAAATTATCTTCTATTAAAGATCTAGCGGTTCATGTTGAAAATATGAAGAGAATATAGTTTTTCAAACAAATATTCTGGAAGAGTTTATCAATATATTTTAAAAAATAATTGCGGCTGCCTTCGGTAAGCGTGAAAACGAGGCGACTTCTTCCCGGAAGCAACTTTTCATTCCTCTATCCTCAAAGAGCGGCAGTTATTCAGGGGAAGATTACTAGACACTTTCGATTTCTTGAGGACCGTATATGACATGGTTAAATACTACATGTATGGTACATACCATATGATTTGTCTCAAATCTTTTAAAATGCATTGATGATAACCGGTTTATCGTAATCACCGACGATTTCCAATAATAGAAAAGCATCCCGAATAGAGGTGAGTGAGTAAATATGATTTAACGTCGCTTTCACCACTATTTCAGTCATATCACGATGTTGATTCCTATTCCTTTTCACACCCGGAAACCACACGGGTAGGGTCCTATTCCTTTTATCAGTGTGGGATGAGAAATTCGTTGAGTAGATTTCGCTAATAGCCCTGGTATATTCAGCAGAAATCTGCCTGCTAAATGCTATATGTATGTTGATCAAGATCACACGCGGCCATATGTGTTCGTCATAACCTACAGTGAATTAACTTTTCGAGATGGCTGCTGCGAGGGCAAGCTAACAGGAAAAAAAGCTAACAGTGTAAAAGAGTAAACATTAATGTTTTAACATGTCACACAGTTGACATGATTGACTGTTTATATTTATTGCGAGGACCATGATGCAATCTATGCCATTTTCACTCTATTGCTAACGGCAATTTACATTACTTAATTGGTTGGTATATATAGCTGAATAACATGAACTAGGTGTTCGCTGTGCATGGATTTTCCCCCCTTATGCGTCGCTCTGCGCTATTGTCTCACTCCGATCTGCCGGTGTGTTGTCACGTTATGCTCAGACCCTCTAGGCCAGTCTGTTCGAAATTCCTGCTTTATATAACCATACAGTTACCGTATATTTTCTAATGAGCGACCCAGTTATTTAGTCAGTTATATTAATATATCAACCATCTCGAAAACTGCTAAATGTTTGCCAAACGTACAGAGTGACTGTAGCTATAAGTAAGGAAATACGTGCAAAAACATATTGCCAAAAGCATAATCACTTGAGAAAGCAAAGCGCTACCCCCCGTGAGGGTCATTTTCCTGAATAAAAATATATGTTTCAGTCGCAATACTCGTCAAATGATGAAATGAGTATAGCCATATTGTAGTGACGACACATTGATAGTCGTAACTGCTGTGAATCAGGAATGTTCCGATTTTGGTCTAATACTAGTCTAGTCCTTGATATAATACTAATTGAAATTTCTTCCGTATTACTTTTTCGTTCATACATACAACTTGTATCTTTTCACTGCCCTCCCACGAAATGTGTAGAAATTATATACTAGTATGTGTAACAATAAATTATTTTGCTGTGCTGGATCGTAACAATATTCAGCTACTGAACAAGGAGTGGCTGTGTGTGTGGAGTTGTGTGTAGGCAGATCCGTTCACGAATTATAATAAATCGATATTTTTTTTAATATATTTTCATGATTTGGGGATTCGAACCCAAACTTTGCCTTCCTTTGATCTGTAGTCGGATACTGTAACCATTCAGCCAAACAGCGGCTGCAATTTTCAAATGGAGGGATCATGTGCCGAAAGGCGGTGAACTACACCCATACAGAGCTTTCCAATCGTTTTGACATATTTCTATATTATGAAAATATTACACATTTAGCCAAAACAATATTTCTAGCCTATGTTTATGTATACTATGATTGTCTTTTTGAATTATGGCGCTATTACTGTTATATGGAATATGGAATAGATCTTTGCATTATGGACGCGGATATTCTTTAATGGACGACAGCTGAATGATGAATGACGGACCAGACGCTTGTAATTTCAATATCGAACCCAAAGAATTTGGATCTTTTTCACTAGTTTTTGGTTAAAGGTGTCATATTTAACATATAAAGAGAATTCTCATCAAGAATATCCTCAAACTTACATAAACAAAATACAAGCGTCGAGTCCATCATTCAGTATTCAGCCATTACCACTAAAGAATTTCTGCGTCAATAATCAAAGACCTATTCGATTTTCCCATTAACAGCAATTAGCATCAGAAAAAAAACATAGTATACATAAACATAGGCTAGTTTTCAATGATGCCGGCGAGACATCATGGTGTTCCAAAAATATCAAATCCGTTTCGCTGATCAGTATTCTTAATCCATATGATTTTCGTTGTAAATTCGTTATCTAGAGAATGATGTATCTCAGTCACGCTACTTCGTATGTTGCTATCAGCATTCGATAAGTATCGCCAAATTTGAGATACTTCGAGTGGAGGCGCTGTTTTATAAGTTTCAGCAATAAGGATTTGTTACGTTGATTGCAATTGTCACATTTAAAACAGGATCTAAAAGATGTTACTAGACGAGTAATGTATACGCCATATGCAGGTCCCTCTGGAATATTGCTGCCCAAAAAGGGATAGTTTACGATGTCGAAATTGTAATCATTGCTTCTGTCGTAAAGTCGACGCGAGAGAAGGCCAGGTCATTCCTATAGAGATATAGGTCTAAATATGGCGTGCCGTTTGGGCTATCTGTAATTTCCTTCAAATTCAGTGAAGGCGAATATATATCCTTCACTGTGTCATTCATATCTTGATTATCCACAGCGAGAAGATCGTCTCTATAGCGTTTCGTAAACGAGAAGGAACGGGCTTTGAATTGATCGGTTTTTGTGAAAACGCCTGCACATATTTTCATTCATAGGAGAACAGATATATTTCTGCCAATAGGGGTGCACAATTAGTACCCATTGGGATCATTCCTGTATGCTACTGATATATTGTGTTGCCAAATTTTACATAGATATTATTAAGACCATAGTCCAGTCGGCTATAGTAACTGTCTGAAAACTGGCAAAGCCAGAAGATCAATTCCCTATTTGAGTCTGAAATACTACAAGAAAACTTGTAGTATCACATTCAGCATTCAAGCTGTGATTGAAAATCAAAAATGTAAAGTGTAAACTCACCATTGTTTGTAAATGTTCCTCACATGCAGCACACCTCACCATGTGTATCTTCTGATTAGGTGAACTAGCCCTGCACCAAGTCCTTCCCTGAAAACCCAGGGTTCACTACAACATGTATGTGTACCCAGACAGACAACTGATAGCATACACATGTACATGTAGTACAGACGTTGGACTGGTCAGTTTATGGTAGAGCAACAGGTTACTGGTCACCCAGTTTCATGTAGCTGTAAATGGAAGATAACAAGCGTCTGGTCCGTCAATCATAATTCAGCCGTCGACCATTAAAGAATATCCGCGTCCATAATTCAAAGACCTATTCCATATTCCATATAACAATATTACCACCAAATTCAAGAAGACAATTATAGTATACATACAAATAGGCTAGTTTCCTGCAACAGAGAAGCGGTCAACAGTTGTCAATGATGCTGGCAAGACATCATGATATTCTAAAAATATCAAATCCGTATCGCTGATCAGTATTCTTAATCCAGAATATTCGTTGTAAAGTCGTCATCTAGAGAATGATGTATCTCAGTCACGCTTGGATTGTGACTGTTCATATGAGCACCATCAGGATTTTGAAGTACATGGGTTCATACGGCCCCTAGCCCATCCAGTGAATGCTAGTGGACAAGCTGAAATAACTCCATGAATGTTCTATTCAATTCGAGACAATGACTTCGGTACCTGCTTTTAAATGTGCTTTTTAGTGATATTTGTATGTGCTCTTATTATGTATTTGTGGATGCCGTTAGCCTTAGGGCATACAAGTGCAATAAAACTATCTATCTATCTATCTATCTACCTGGCATAGCATGTACATGTATAACATGGGGCAGGCTGTTTGTGGATGAATGTTTGAATCTAAATCTACCAAACTTTCTGCGCTATCTTGCAGATTCAATAGGAAGAACATGTAATTCACATATTAAAACAATAAAACACATAGCATGGTAACTTAGAATACATGATATATGAATAACAATAAATGTATATCTGATTAATTACAAATTGTTTATTTCTGTTCTACTGATATAAACGATCACTGGTAATTCCTATTTACTCTGTAAAGGCCTTTGATTTTAGCTGTACAGATTGCATGCCACCGTTCACGAGGGGAACATCCACAAATTTCTGGAGAGTTACAAGGCACATTTCAAGGTTTTTCAATCACTGTTCGAATGCAGGGCAGAATGTTACATTTTTATCTTCAGCATTTGTTTATACTTGTGTAATTCTTCGACATGGGGATAAACAATGAACGGAATATGCTCTAGTGTTTGCTACTTACATGGGGAAATCTACCCGGAACTTTGCCATTTCTAAACCCACATTAACCCTACTTGGCCT
The DNA here is from genome assembly GCA_036873755.1 of Hanleya hanleyi. NCBI lineage: Eukaryota > Metazoa > Mollusca > Polyplacophora > Lepidopleurida > Hanleyidae > Hanleya > Hanleya hanleyi. The sequence goes on along the minus strand of JAVTVY010021036.1, from coordinate 20,236 downwards.
GGGGGGGGCTACCAAACTTTCTGCGCTATCTCCGGAACGACGAAAAATGGAGTACTGAAACTCCGCGACTTTATAGTTTATCATAATGGAGTCATTTTGAGCCCATTTGCATAACCCCCTGAGCAGAGGATCATGGGTAAATTCAAGATGGCGGCCACATGGGGTACCAGAAAAGTGATGTTTTTGTCACATTTCTTCAAAATTTCTGCTTTTCCGCGATGAAAAGTGGGCAAAACCTATTTTATTTCACATCACATTAATATTTACTAATTTATCATGCAGTTTTTGCAGAGAAATTGCATAAATGAAAAATTCGGAAAATCCGACCGAAAAATCGACCAAAAAATGTCGTTTTTGAAAATGACGTCATTGTGACGTCATCAAAGCGGCCATCTTGGAATTTTTTACATTTTGTGGTGGAGCTGGACCCAAAGGTATAGTGTGGTAAGTTTCAACCCCCTAGCTCAAGGGATAAGAAAAATAATTAGGGGGGGCCATTTCGTTCAAACCCCAAACAGGTTCCCAAAAGCCCAGGCCAGATAGGGTTAAATGGCCGAGTATAGTGTGGCCTTAATGAGAAATTCAAGCAACTCTTTAAACAAAGAAAGATCCCATGAATGATATCCATTGTATGTAGTAGATCTAAAGAAGGCTTATGGCCGCTGACAATAATATATCGGCGATCGGTTTGCTTGAACACAGATACTTTCAATGAACTTAGACGGAAAATAAGGCCCTGATGAGGGACTGTGGTATAGAGGGTCGAGAAATCACATGTGTATACATGTCTATACGTTATTTGACCTGTAGCTTTAAGTTCTTCTTCCGTAAGACATTTCGAATTTTCAATATCCACATACATTTAACGCCGGAGTGTTTAGATAGAGTGGCGTAATACCTTCTCAGAATGATTTAACCCCCTAAAGGGCTCTCGTCAGCAGGGTTGAAAGAAGCTTGGTGGTGCAGCTTGTAGAACCAGCTATGAATCTAGCTTTATATGGTGATTTATGCATTTTGGGAGTACACTTCTGGTATATCGTTATGAGTGGTTGAAAGACAAATACCTCTTTCCTTGAGAAACGTTTTGTGGTTGTTAAATCCAGTGTATCTTCCAGTGTAAATGCAGTTTGGGAGTGAGTAGACGTGTTCGATTATAGCGTGCCAGTACTCATTTCTTTAACCAACACCAGGTAATAGTAATATTTACATATGAATATTATGCCCATTTCTTATCACTATTAATATTTTATCTCTTCTCGTTGAAAATTCAGCATACAAACATTCGGTATTTTCTCTCTCAAGCTAAAAACCTTTCAAGTAAAATCGAGCTCATATTTTCGGTTTATAAACTCAACACACCGAGGAAATTTTTTCTCTGAAGCGAACGCCTGTCACCTGACAATTATAAAAAAAAACTTACCCATCAGTGCAAGCAACTGACCAAATGTGCTTGTCGATGTGAAAGGAAAAAAAGTCACAGAAAACAATGTCCCTTACATGTGATTCTCTTTATGAAAATTTGTCTTACCTGAGTTGCGCAAGTCAGGAAGAAATATCTCTGCTGGGTTTGAAGATCCAGATATTTTATCCTATCGGACATTATTTTGTTTTTCAGTGACAATGGCACGAGTGTTAAGTTTCAACAATTGCACGAAATAAGCGGTGTGTAGATGATTTAATTCTCGCTTGAAGATAATGTAACTCATAACGAAATATACAATGAAATTGTTATTTGCAGTTGCTTATCTTCTCTGTTACAGGTTTGTCCTGTATGATTCTGATTCTAATCGAATTCGCAGGATCCTATAGGATTTTGTCTCGCCATAATTGGTTATGACTTGTAGCCACGTTAATTTCTCTTTCTACTAAATAATATCCTGATGGCCGTATTTCTTCTACCACTTGGCGTGTTCAAGATACCTCTGGCCGACGTAACTACTATTAAACAAGCCTAAAAACTAACGGTTAATTATACTTTTTGATTAACATTTAATTAGCTCTGCGCACTAAGCCGATGTAATACTGTGATGGACAGATGTTGAGAGAAAACACATAATCTCGCAGAGTATATTTCCGTGGAATATATTGGTTGCTAATTTTACATTTATGACTCGCTTCTGTCTGCATGCTAGCTACCTTTTACATAGTTGTAATTATGTTTATGGTGGACTAAAGTACTGCGGTTTCTTTTTATTTCGTCTCATTCACAGAGATGTACGGTAATGAAGTTTAAAAAGAAATATTTTATACGTAGCGAACAGTAACATAAATTCCACAGTTCTGGAATTGGGGAGCTGTGTTCTTCATTTATGGATGCAACACAGGAACATTGTCCTTGTTAGTCAAGAAGGCAGTGGGAAGAAAACATTTGTCCTTCGTAATTATGAAGGTAATTCAGAATGGAACCATTGCCGTTTATAATTATGAAGGCAACGGGAATGTAACCATGTGACTTGTCTGTACGCAGGCATTTTTCCTTCAACCATGAATGTAATCTCATGATACTTACCTCCCAAAACAGGGATGGAACCATTGTCCTTGGTAATTATGCAGGCTCCCGCTACCAGTGGCTATGGGTGATAAAGGAAACAGAAAGTGGACATAGTTCTTTTAAGAGGAACAAGGAAAGAACCACTATCCTTGGTATTTTGCCAGCAGCAGGAAGTGAACTATTATTTTTTTTATAGATATTAAACCAACAATACCAGAACATGAACAATTCTAACACCCTGAGACTCATGAAATGATGTTATTGTTATGGAGCAAACACTTTTCATAACCCACTCCAGCTTAACTACAATATACATGTATTTGTGAATTTCTTGTTTCAGTTGAGAAGCATTGCTCCAATCCGGCCTGTGTTAGAGCTGCTGGCTCACTTATTTCCAGTTTAAACGAAACGGCGCCGCCATGTGTAGACTTTTATGAATATGCCTGTGGTGGATGGGTGGCAGAAACACCAATCCCAAAAGGACATTTGACCTGGGATAGATTCCAAGAGCTAGCAGACCGGACGTACTACACATTGGAAAGAATACTCAGTACGTACATTGGAATAACGAAAAAAAAATTCAGTATAATGCTATTACCAAAGATTATAGGTGAAGTTGTGTTTCTCATTCTGATACATGATGGAACCAAATATGTGGAATTCCTGTTACTCTGGGTTGTACTCGATCAGCCCCTTCAATAATGAAGTTTTATAGAATCAGCAACAGGGATATCGGTCAGTTATAAAACACTTAATTGGTCAAACTTTCAAAATAAAATCCAGTAGTTTGTTTGGCTCGTGGAAAAAATTGGAAGAACATTCAGCCGATAATCTAGTTTCAGTAATGGTTGATTTGATGATATTATATTTAAGTGGAAGACAAGCGACAGATCCCACATTCAGAAGCCAGTTGTCATCTATAAATAAATTAAGCATCCATAATCGAAAAACCACTTGTTTCTTGCAAGAATCAGCATTTGGTTATATATTGTGGTGCTCATTTTGTCGTATGAATTTTGGTGCTAATTGTATCGAGCGAATTGATTTTTCTGTTTCGACAATTAATACATCGTGAATTCTTTATGTGCGGCAGCTGGCTACTGAATGTCTTTTCTGACGTTTGTATCGGATGTCCCCTGGGTTAAACTGCCACACCCCCACACTTTGCTTACACGTGGACAGGAGGATATACTGTTCTCTGCTATCTGACAGACCCTTTACTGTCTATCAGGCCCAACTGCCCTCCGCCTTCCTTAAAAGCATATGGAAGGTGGAAATTTTGCCGGGGGACAATTCAGCCGTCGACATCTGCTTTAATGACAGCTTCCTACAGTATAATTCTCCATCCCCACCATTTCTCCCTGAGGTTTCCTCGTTCGAATATCCGTACTTCCAAGACAATATTCCTGTTCTCTTTTGTTTCTTTCTGCTGAGCAGTCATTATCCAATGTTAACATACTACATCTGCCTGATTTGAATGCCCAACGAACCAATGATATGAACTTTGGTGAATCCCTTTTCAAAGCTTGCCATTTAGATGATACAATTGCCGATCGCTTTTCAGATGATTTGCCGATATATTTCATTCATTGTCACTACAATCTGTGTGTGTTCCGCTGCATCGGTGCTCAAGGCCGATTGATTTTAATCAGGTGTTAATTACGATACCTTGATTTACTTCGATAGTTCTATGTTCAAGACACCAAATGGTGTTAGAACTCAATGCTTTCATTCAGTAGCCAGATCAATGTTTTCCATCTTCAAGTATTGTGTATTTTCCCAGCTTTACAATGGTGTAATGGGATTATAGAACAGCCCAAGTGTGTGCGTTTTGTCCTCTGTAAATTAAATCCATTCCTTGGTAGAACATTATGTTTACCTTCAGATTTCCCAGCTGCGTGCAATATTGTTCGTTGAGAAGAATGGGCGGTTCAATACAACCTAGATTGTAATATCCATAATAATAACACCGCGTTCATGTCTGTGGAATCTGCGGATGCAATGTTGACACACAGAATAGGACCAAAATGGCTAGCGATGTGAGATGATACGTTGGTAGCACTCGGAACGAGCTCGTAGGATATAATGACTCGCCCATCACTGATAGGAATCCATATTGGCATCCTTGTTGAAACTCTTTGCAGACACTGTATTTCGCCGAAAATCCGAGCAGTGCATGTCAGCTGTAGGATTTCGTTGCCATGGAGATCGGCTTGAGATGAAAAACCAAGAGAAACACCTCAAATTAGAATGAAACCCTTTGGGGGTAGACTCAAGGGAATATTCATTTATTTAGAGATATATCTTATCTCCTGATAAGGGAGAAGTACAATGGACAATGTGAGCGGGCACACATCCTATAGTATGTGGTATGCCACACGTCCGGCGGATGACGGTTACATCTGAGAGCTGTAAAATCCCTACACCATTAATGCGCGAAATCAGATGACTTCGACGGAATCGGCTGAGCGGTCGCGAATGACGTTGGTAAATGAACTTAGCAACTACCATTCATGTACCCTAATTTCTTAGGAAGTGATATATATGTGTTACAAACTTCGCCGTTGTCTTAGGACATGCCTGGCGCTTATTGTATCATGTGGGATGCCCTGTCGTTACCTTAGGGCATTCTTTCCACTTATGATGTCAAATGCAATGCCGTGTCATTCCCTTAGGTAATACACTGAGTTGTCCCTTTATACCGCCTATCCAATGTTCTAACAACTTGCAATATACATTTTTACATAGTTTATAGTAGTGGAGAACAATAAATAAACAATTGTAGTGTATATTCACCTCGTACGAATACAGCTGTGAATTATTAATATTTTACACTATAATATTTTGTTAATAATTATTTTCTTGTTCCCGAACAATACTTGAATTTTGTACCTTGATGCTCCTCCATTTTTTTTTGTAGTTAGCATTTCAGTTTCTATTCGAGTCTACAATATCGTCCATTTCTTGGGATCATGGAGCTTGTTTTTCATTGTTTTTTGCATTTTCTTCTTCCACAGTCGAGGAAAGTGAGGTCCTTCCAGAAGCAGCCGAAAACAAGGCTAGGAAATTTTACCAGTCGTGTGCAAATACTGCCAACGTCTCAACTGGTTCTTTCATCGTTTCATTTCAAAATCTTATTCAAAGTGTAAATGGTTGGACGTTAGGGGATAATACCACTCGTACTACTGCAGAGTGGAATTTTCAAGAAACTTTACAAGCTATTCACAGATATGGAGTTTACCCGCTATTTACTGCTGTCGTAGATATAGACGAAGATGCGCCTGATAATAACATATTTAAGGTAAGAACTCTTTTCCTTCTAAAAATATGATCTATCTATACACTTAGCAAGCGTCAGATCCGACATTCAATATTCAGCCGTCGTCCGTAAAGAATTTCCGCACCAAGAATCGAAAGACATATTTCGCATGACAGCAAAGTTCCCTTGTTGAACCACGTCGACTCCATATGCAGATAGATCTCTCAGGAAGAGACAATAGTATAAGCTTTCTCAAATAACGGGAAAGAACAAGTATACATCTCCAGTACCTGGTCGATCTTATTTGCACATTGTTCCGGATAATGCTCAATGATTAGGTGGATGAGGCAATTCAGTCAAACAGTTCGTTTCAAACTCTACTAGTTACCTCTGTATTCCTTAGCGAACAGTCTTGCAGTCAACCACAAACTAGAACCTTTACGCTGCCAGGACTTGAGAGACTGTTGAAATGCCGCTCTCCCATAACCATATTGACAATTTTCGTCAAAAAATGCCAAGTCAAAGATCTAGAAAGCCACGTGTTGGGTCGAATTAATAGTATCTAATTAGTTCCTTTCCGTTATTTTAAAACTATCGAGTGAATGTTGTGTTGGCGATGCTGAGTAATTTCCGCTCTGGACAAACTTCGCGGCGATACTTTGACGTATTGATCCGTGGTTGACTGAGCGTCTTTATAGACTATAGCCACTATATTGGAGAGAGGAAGAGAGAATTAAGGTTTAACGTCGCGTTCAGCAATATTTCGGCTATATAGCGACCACTATCTTAGAATGTAAATGAAGTGATGATGGCTCACAATGATGTTCATTTACACAGTCAGATTTGTCCGTAATATGAGCATTGTTGGTAACATACTACACGGAATTAGTCCGTAATATGAGCACTGTTGGTAACATACAATATTTAATTGGTCGGTAATATGAGCACTGTTGGTAACGTACAATACTGAATTGATCCGTAATATTGGCATTGTTGGTAACATACAATACTGAATTGGTCCGTAATATGAGCACTGTTGGTAACATACAACACTGAATTGTTCGGTAATATGAGCACTCTTGGTAACATACAATACTGAATTGGTCGGTAATATGAGCACTGTTGGTAACATACTATACTGAATTGGTCTGTAATATTGGCATAGTTGGTAACATACAATACTGAATTCGTACATAATATGAGCTCTGTTGGTAACATACAATAGTGAATTCTTACGTAATATGAGCACTGTTGGTAACGTACAATACTAAATTCGTACGTAATATGAGAACTGTTGGTAACATACAATACTGAATTCGTACGTAATATGAGCACCGTTGGTAACATACAATACTGAATTCGTACGTAATATGAGCACTGTTGGTAACATACAATGCTGAATTCGTACGTAATATGAGCATTGTTGGTAACATACAATACTGAATTGGTCCGTAATACGAGCATTGTTCGTAACATACAACACCGAATTAGTCCGTAATATGAGCATTGTTGGTAACATACAATACTGAATTGGTCCGTAATATGAGCATTGTTGATAACATACAATACTGAATTGGTCCGTAATATGAGCATTGTTGGTAACATACAATACTGAATTGGCCAGTAATATGTGCATTGTTGGTAACATACAATACTGAATTGGGCCGTAATATGAACATTATTGGTAACCTACAATATGGAGTTGGTCTGTTATATGAGTATTGTTGGAAACATACAATCCTAGTCTCTGCGTGCAAAAATTATAACCAAAAATAATTCAAAGTCCGGTCCTCTCATTCTTCAAACGCTACATAAACGATCTCCTTGCTTTATATAACTTATATATAGGTGAATGTGTGAAGGATATATTTCCACCGTCACTGGATTTGAAGAAAACTATATATTATCCAATTCTGACATCATATTCAAACATATACCTCTGTAAAGATGAAAGGACGTGCCGATGCTATAGCGTTGTAAACGACGTTTGATGATAAGCATTAAAAATTGATCTCTAAGTACGATGGTATTGTGCGAGATTATATGCTCTATGTTTATAACTTGTGCCTAATTCCGCCTAATCCGACTAGGGGTAGCATGAACGTGTGATACATTATCTTCAAGATATAGTAAAAGCATGACCGAGATTCAGTTCTCAAGAAAACGACTTGAAAATTAATTTGAGATAAACGAATACAGATCAGTGATAAGGATCCGTCTATCCAATATATAATTCTATCAGCTCCGGGATCATGTTTGCAGTATTGTTCCGGATATAATGTCCCATGATTAATCCAGAGTTGGATCTGTCAAATCGATCAGACATTTCACTTCAAACTATACTGGTTACCTCCGTGACTGACTGGCCGTCAGATAAGGAATACATTCACTAGGACATTTAAGCTCTCTCTCTCACTCTCTCTGTTTTTATTTTTAGGTGTCAAATGAATGACTTAATAGGCTAATAGAATGCCGCTCACCTAAAACCGCACTGACAATTTCCGTCAAAAAGTGCCAGGTTAAAGATCTAAAAAGCCTCCTGTCGGGTCGAATTAGTAGAAAACTAACTTGTTCTTTCCCGTTATTTTAGGACTATCAAGTAAATGTTGGGTTGGAGATGCTGTTAGAGTTGTAGTAATTTCCGCTCTGGCCAAACTTCACGGCGATACTTTAACGTATTGATCCGTGGCTGACTGAGCTTCTTTGTTGATCAGATCCATCATAGTGGAATGTAAACCGTGTGGTAATGAGCGACAATGATATTTCTATACACGATCAGATTGATTCGTAATATGAGCATTACTGGTGGCATGCAATACTGAATTACTTGGTGGGGACGTAAATAGAGATAGTTTACATACGAAGTTCATTTGTTAGTTTGCTGTTGTGGATACACTGGTCTCATTGGTGCCGATACTAGCACCAGATCACACATTCACTAGTCAGTCGTCGACAATAAAGAAGACATTCCACGTCCATTGTCGAAATAAGGTATCCGCATCACAAGTTTATGTTTTCTGTTATACGTTTTCTAGGTTACACGGAATGATGCCGATAATGACTAAAATATATTTATTTCCACGTTTTAGCCCACACAGATCTACCACGTCCTCATATAACATGGTTCGTACACAACCAGATCTACTATGAAATCCAGAACTCCCGTCTTAAATATATCAATAAACAAGAAATATCTTGTGGGAATCTTGAACAGCGTAGTAAAGAAGCAGTCATGTGAGCACACAGGCTGATATGAACCGAACAATATCGAAGGATATCTCGCGTTATTTTCTGCGGTATGGTGTTACTTTGTATTAGCTATGGTTTCATGTTCATGTAGACACCACCAATGAATGTGACCACCGATCTGAAGCCGGTAGCGATTTTCTGTCCGCAAATGATACTTCCATACTAAAGGTCTGAGGCAGGGTAACGATCTGAATGGTCACTATCCTTGTGGGCATAGAGCACGAGGGTTGCAGACAAGCTAACCAGCGGATTCAGCGAAATGCATTAATATTTGCGCATTTCCGCCTACTTTGTTTTTCATTTTTTGTAGTAGTTTTTCGTGAGAAATACAAGTTTTTTACAAGAATCCGTCTAACAGGCACCGCAACAAAAAAAGTTTCCGGCTGCGTTATCGAATTAACAGTAGCCATAAAACATCCCTTTAGCGTAAGATTGGACATGCCTATCCATCACCATAGCATACCGAATACGTCGGCGTTTTTTGTACGTGGAATTCTGAGTGAAATATCTCTCATGTTAAAGTAACAAATTGAGAGGAGTTCGCTCAAAGGGAATCCTGTTTTTGTATGGAGGGGAATCAGCCTAAGAATTATACTCGGGGTGGGGTACATATTGGCATCCATTCATAATTACATACCCTCTTTGGAACATAACTATCAGCGCTGTATATCGTGTTTATGTTATACCATATCCAGCTGCCAACGAGGCCGATATATCAGAAAAGTTACAAATTCAGTACATGTGCTTACTTACATCGTAAGGTCGATTACACACGGTCACATGTTCTTTGATAAAGGGATTTCTGAAACCCGTTGCTATCTCTTCCTGCATAAATAGCAAGGCGACAAATGGCGACAGTCGTCTTTTAGAAACTTTTGTCAGAGAAAATTCAACCTCGTGTGCCGGTGTGATGGCTAAGAATCTCTTGGGCAATGACGTCCTTTCTCGTTGAAAAATTTCCTTGCTGTGTTAGATGCTAGTAACCGGACACTTTTAGATTTCTCATGATTCGCTTCACGGCACCCAAATATATGAGTTTGGGTTTACGAATTCAGTTAATTCCGCTGCATAGACATACAGAACGAAACCATGAAGAATACAGAATCATCTTTCTCGCAAGAAATAAGATTCTGTTTATTTATATCTAATGTTCCAAGCAAGAAGTTACCGGAAGCCCATTGGATCTGAACTGTTTCCTCTGTCATGCATTTTTTTCTCAAGCTTCGAAGATTCTGACGGACATATTCAGTCAATGTCAAACTTCTTTTCAAACTACGCTGTCTTATGTTCCCACTGATATTTCTTGTTTGTTGATATATTCAAATCAGGAGTACGGGATTCCATGGTAGATTTGGTTTCATATGAACCATTTCATATTAAGACGCACTCGAATCTACGAAGCCTAACACCTCGATATATGCATCTCAGTAATTAGCAGCCTTCATATTCTGTATACTCCTTACCAGCCCTGCACGCAGTTTAGGGCAGTACATGATCTGGCAGAACAAACCGTTTAAAATGCCAGCCAATGAACGGACGGCGTTATAGCGTGCTTCGCTGGGTTCACAGACAAGCCGACTTTATAATGGGAATACGCTGTATAACGGTCTCTTTGATGCGCTCGCGGAAAGGACACGCAGGCGTCTCTTCAGTCAAAGCAATCACGGCTACTCGCAACTTGAGTTCAAAAGAGATGAATATACGACACATTACTTGACTTCTTTTTTTCAAATATGGGCATATTCGGAAATGTCACGAAGGCTGTTCGGAAAGTCTATTAATAAACGACTGATCTTAGTTCTGTCAAATTCATCACCGAATTCATCTTCTCTCATGGGCAAGCCAGGACTAGGGATGATGGTAATTACCAACATTATTACAAGTTACCTAGAAGACGTTTAACAGAAGTCATACGGTCATGAAATTGTAACGAGGACACGGTCTTTCGACTATGGATGCGGAAGATAACCGTACTACTAAACCGATGGTGGCGAAACTTTCCATATAAAATTGAATGGACTGGACCATGTACATGTATAGATGATCACGAAACTTTGCCAGTAAACCAATATTCCCGCCACCGACCAGTAAAAATCGCCCGATTTTCTAGTACCTGGATATGAACCACGAGAATATTAACTATGGTCAATACTTTTCTGGCCAAAACTATGACCTCCGTCAACCAATCAAAATTGAGCGCATTCCACTATCATGCACTATCTCACGGATTCACGCACCGAAACCTAGCAACCAAGATGGCGCTATTCCCAATTTAGCCAGCGATAACCGTTTTTCATAGGTTTGAGGGACACCATTTCTGATTTTGCACCCTTGAAGTTGCTTGATGAATTCCTTGCAATCGAGATGGTGTTCACGCTTGCCAATTACTTGGAAATCGGTATTGTGGTTCTTCCTGTATTATTTATTTTATTCCTGCATGGAACTTGGTGCTGATATTGTTGTGCGAAATAATTAAACCCGTCGATTATTAACACGGAAATTCTTCATGAACCACCGTTGCGTACTGATTGTCTGACTTGAAGCTTATTTTGGAAACGATTTGGTTCTGCATTGAACCCACTCGATTCTTTATGGATACGTTTTGGTTCTATATAAACTGATTTCTCTGTTTAGCAGAGGGAGAAACTGAAATTTACCAAAGCGTCCGCCTTATATATCCGATGAAACTTTACAAAAAGTCAGTTATTGGTTGAATTTTCTTCTAATTTTCTTGACAAGCCAATAAATATGCCGCATTTCCATTTCAAAATTTGAATTGACCAATCAAATTTTAGAAGATATCCCGTGATGCACTGCTGTTTCTATAAAACTTCATGATGTATGAACGCATTTCCTTATTTGCCCGACAGATTGATCCCGGAACAATAGGAACCAACCCTAGATACTACACTACTCTGGCTAATGACACAGATGCTAAAATGGTAAGGCGAGCATATTGTACATCAACATATTAATACTATCACGCATCTCCTTCACTTGACCCGTTCTAAGTTGATTTTTTTGAAACAACTGGAGCCAATTGTAAGTAATTTATTGAGAATTTTAAAGTTTCTTTGAAGAGAGTTTTTTTTCAATTTACTGTTATAATTAATTTTGTTTTAATTGCAGCAATATAACGTTGAATTTATACAATATTTTGTTGTATTGAGACTAAAACTGAGGGATTGTTTGAACTTTATTTTATGGATGACTGTAGCAATTGAAAGAATATAGAGACTACATAATCCGCGTGGGTAGAACGTTGGGTGGTGATGAAAGCAGCTTACTACAGAAAGCCAAGGATATCATAGAGTTTGAGAACCGGTTAACACAGGTTAGTAATACTACTGACAGGTATTTTACATTTAGACTGTGCATGTGTCGCTATCGTAGATTATGCGCAAACCGCATGGAATTTCCGCCTAAATCAACAGAATCACATATTACATGCAGTCTTGTTACCTAAGAGAAATGATTCGGTGGATAAATCGCAAAGGAAACGAACCTCCTGACAAAATAAGACGTCGAAGGCTCTAGCCCACTGACCCATGTTCACCCCAACAAACAAGCAATTTAACGTTGATTCTGATCGGGATTTCTTCTGATTCTGTTACGATTATATTTCATTCAAGTATTAGTAAAGATATTATATACTGACTCAGTATACAGTTTACACAATGTACTGAAACACTGGAGAGGGGGGGGGGAAGTATTCATAAATGTTATGATATACTACTATTCAGATATACATGTATGTATTGGAACTGAATTTCATACGGTGATCTTACTCAAGTCTGTCAAGAATGGATACGATCATATTTTCCTCTATCAGAAATTCATCACGTATTTTTGCATTAGGACCCTTTCCATGAATATTGCAGAATAATATCAGCTTCAGAGTAATCAAAACAACTGCGTGCATCATTGCGGATACCATGGTCTACAAGTCAAACGCATATGCTAATAGCGGGTAGTGTAAAGCACTACATATTCAAGCGACGACCTGAGCTTCGTTTAAAGCGCTAAATGTGGAGTGGTCTTGTGATGCACGCATTTCAGATTGGCTGAGATGCCGAGTCACGCACAGTGACAATCTGATATAAGCGGCCTACCCATGTGACCTCTGCCTTGAACAGAGCAAAGTGAACTACTTCTTTGGCTGACAGAGTGTGCGACGTTATCAATGGATTAAAATGTTCAGAAAAGCCGTATTTCAGGGCTCCCGACGGTAGAAGGGAAATGAGGAGAGAAGAACCTGGTAGTGAGAGCGCTGCTGACCTTTTTGTTCGAAGTTTCTTTACCACTATCTTACATACACCAATATGTTGAATAGAATTGTAAGGAACGATTTTCTATCTCCCCAGAGCTAGACATTTTTTTCGCGCCAGATGCAACCAAATAAATCTATATTTGTATCGTTATCGCTACTCATTATAGTATTTTCTTTTACACAACAGTTGTTACCAGCATTTAAAAAGACAAGAGACAGAACAAAAATGTTTAACAAGATAGACCTAGCAACACTACAGTCACAAGCAGATTTGGTAAATATAGATTTTCTTTCTACAATTTTGTGTGTGTCATCCTTTGTTAACTTTCAAGTAGTAAACTAAATCATATAGAAATATAATTTCAAACGTATTAAAAAGCTGCTAAAGCATTTTATGTTATAAAAATATACATTTGATTCTTTTATATACTTATCATTTAGCTAAAGCACACGCATTGCGAATAAGATTAATTACTGACCAGGGATGAACCAATTCATCTTGAGCATTTTCGAAATATATACTTTGTGTACCTGAACATGAATGTATATCTTTGAATCAGCATTGTACTCAACGAATACGACGTTCATGTGTATGCATTGTCCTTTTTAGGTTGACTGGAAAGTGTATCTGAATGGAATTACGTCTGGAAGCAAGAGCAGCCCGTTTGTGGATTCCGACAAGGTTGTCCTTTACGCCCCGAACTATATACACAATTTAACGAAATTAGTCAACGAATACAACTCAAATGAAACAAAGAAAGAGTAAGTATAATACATTATATCACTCTCGAAAAGAATATTTTTTTCTTTTGACTATATATGACCGGAGTTCTCCTATAACCTGTATTTCCAAACGATACATTGATTTCTTTCTACAATAAGCAACACATGGTTCAATATGATATTTCGTTGTATGTTATTCAACATGGAGCCTACATTGGAATAAATTATAGGCTCCATGGGTACAACAATCGTATATTAATTCGTATCCTCTACTATATGAAGAAGAGTATTTAGTTTATTGACAACTTTATGGACCATGATTTCTAAATGAATTTCGGATATGACGATCGTATTTTGTGCCAAGTTGTATATGTGATGGAGCTTTGAAATGTCCAACGCTTTATCGTCTCATTACAGAGTACGATTCTTCAACAAACTGCTGGAAAACTGCTAAACTAGTGCTAGTGATCCTATCTTGTTTAGTTCCGATTTTCCTGCATGTAACTTGTCGTAACTTGGCAAATTGTAACTTTATGATAAATCTACCACTGTCTCCATCTCTACCATATAGGGTGCTGAGAAACTATTTAGTGTGGTCACTGGTTTCTACTTTGGAAAAATACACAGGATCAGAAATCTTCGAAAAATTCCGAACGAGTAAGTACGATATACACGTTCAGAAACTCCATTCAGGGGCCAATTAATTCAAATCGTGTCATTGATGGCGTAATATTCTCGGATGTGGTGAAATTTGAGAACGAAATGTGGAATTCATTCGTTATCAACGTGCACTGTCCAAAGTAGTTTTCTGAACCGTTAATTTCCCAAAACCTTCACCACAAAGACGATAACGATATAAACATGAAACTCGAGTGTTTCTTGTTTTCAATTATCTTAAGTTTTATAAAATTGTAATTCAATATCATCAACATGATAAACGATGTCGAAATCTGAATGGAATTCAAATTGCTACAGATTGAGCAAATGCTAATTGAATTCGATTATAGAGCGTTCAAGTAATCAAATATGCTTGTAAAACTGGGAAGTTCGCTGTGCATCTTCTGTGGGGAATACACGGTTAGGATGGAAATATTCACAGAAGCTTCGTGGTCTCCGCTTCAAATATCTGATAATTGAAACATTGGTCCACTGTTAGCCCCGTAGATGTGAAAAGCTCTGTTGGGACATGTAAATGGTACAGTTAATCTAGAAATCACTCGGAGATTCTCTATGTTAGCACAAATGATTGTCGGATAAAGCACAAAAGCTATCCAAGCCAGACAGGCTAACGGCAACTATGTCCCATTAGTTTGTCCTTAATTGGGAAGAAGACTTGGCGCGAGTCGACCTTGCCCTCGGTAAGCCTACAGTATAAACACACAACATTCTTGTGAACAAGTGACCACGCCGTAATACGACACAAGTACATATTAATATCGTCTCTATTTTTCCTAATCTCGTGTTTAGTTAATTAACCATATTAGGTGAAACTGGATAAAATTCCATTAAATGATGAATATACCCTATACGTTGTTTCATGAAAAATGCCATAGAAATAATTTTCATGGATAATTACAGTGTTGGTCCATTTCACATGTAACGAAACGATTTCGACACAGGAAGCAATATCTTTGATAAATATTGAGAAAACGGCCAGCGGTGAATTCTTTGCTCCTTCTTACATTTCAGTTATATTCAGTTGAAAGTGCACGTCACTTGATGACATGAGGTGCTGTCTTGTTGGCGCTATTGAAACCCGTTTTATCTTTCAAGAGACCGGTTTATTTTGAATAGCAGCTTAATCTGAGTCTGCTCTTGCACTGTGACACCGATCCCGTGGCTCGTCAAACTCGTGTATGTTAGTTCTGGATAGGTCTTGTGCGAGCACTCCCCATGCTTATATGCTGGACTGATGAACAGATAGAAATTAAACAAATATGTTTCTTTATGTATCATATCCAAATACATGGTTAATATGCGCCAATGATACAACTTAGGGAACTTATAACTGGAAATAATTTCATGCAATGGCAAAACATGCGTTTCTCCAAATTTCAGCATAGGAAGAGTTGTGAAGAGAACTACCCAGAACTGACACATGCACCTGACGAGTCCCGCGCTTGGCGATCACTTGAGAGTGAACCGTCTATATCGGGAGTTCATACGAATAGCAAGCGTTACATTCAACATTCAATATTCAGCCGTCGTCCATAAAAGAATTTCCGTCGTCCATAAGAAAAGACGTAACTTACGGCGGTAAGCTTTCAATTGCATGCTGAATCGGGGAAATACGTGAATTATGGACATGCTAAACCCTATATCCATCAGACGAGTTCTGAATATAAAACGTTAATTGAGTTTACATTGCTTGAGTTGGCGTTTCTACCATGATCGATGTGTAGGTTGGTTCTACAGCATACCGCAATGATCTCTATCATATATTCTATCAATACGTATCGATTTACCAGATATAGTTTTGATTCGGTCTCGTAAATACTGGCATATCACACTTCCTAGATTAACAGATATCAGTCCTGTTCAATGTAAACGCAATTCCTATCTACTTTTGTGATGCAATGTGTAATCGTCCCGATGTTATGTATTCATTGCACAATTTGCCGTCTTACTAACATATGGCACGCGATCACAAGGTCTAATGGTCCATATTGGATCCATGCGTGGGAGCTTTGTGCTAGCTATTTACATTAGTTTACCTGCCGTCGCGTCTGTAACTGGTCTCTGTTTACAATAATAATTAATTTTACACGTATGGGGGCTTCATAGGCTGATGATTTAGAAACCAGGTCACGTGGTTACTGACCAGGAGACGCTGTGATCAATCAAGGTTTGTTTAACGGATGCAGAGCTGAAAGAATGGATACCAGCATTCATATGTTGGGATAATATACATTTAAACGCGACACAACAAGTGTGGTGGAAGAAGATGCTGGTATACGGACAAGAAATCATATAACCACACAGGCTAATATACTGACTACATATTTCTGAAAACATTAGAAGAACCAAAAGTGATCCCTGTGACGATTTGTATCGCAGTCACGCTTTTATTATAGCAGTTAATTTGGACATCCTAGTCCCTATAGCACCGCCTTGAGCGATCAGTATTAGATACAAATATAATCATGAGGTAATAGCCCTATAAAGTCATCTGATGGAAAATGATGAGTCCAAAGAGCGCACATCCGGTCTTTTTCTCCTAATCATCTTAACAATGCACATTCACAAACTATAATAAATTATTGAGTTAAGGTGAAATATTATGAAAATATTGCCTTGTTTTGAGGGGAATATGCAGTTT
Source organism: Hanleya hanleyi (assembly GCA_036873755.1). Classification (NCBI taxonomy): domain Eukaryota; kingdom Metazoa; phylum Mollusca; class Polyplacophora; order Lepidopleurida; family Hanleyidae; genus Hanleya; species Hanleya hanleyi. The sequence continues at coordinate 2,925 of JAVTVY010021036.1, read as the reverse complement.
TGTTGCCCCGAGGATGTGCATATTGCCCGAGCCGCACTCTGTGCTAATCTATTTCTCTCGAGCAAACTAAAGTTTTATGTTTATTTTGGAAGAGCGTAATCCTTCTGAGTTGATTGCTTTCAGTGGGCAATCGCCAGCAACATTATTTTTCATGCACGAGATTCCACTGATTCGGAGCTACTTCACTACTATTGTGTAAATCTCGCAACGCACGTATAGTTGTTCGATGCCGCTTGTTAGTTACTCCAATAATGTGCTTGGGTGCGATTCTACTTACAATTAGATGGCGGAGATAATTTATTTCTGCTGTGTTCTCCAGCTAAAATCAACTCGACGAACTGCTCCGTGATCGGCTGTTGCAGCGCGACTGAGAGAACGGAGCGACCTCTGTTGTAATTATCTCCCTTTAGTGTATATTCCATGGGGGGTGGAATATGCAGTTTTGTTGACCGGGGAATATGCAGTTTTATCTCATTACAATTTATATAGGGAGACACCCTAATAAATATAATAATTTAAAGTATTTTTACCATTGTTATCTGGAAAAATATAACCCACTTTTATGAAAGCTATTTTGAAAATAGTTGCTTCATAGTTTACACAACTGCCAATATGATTTTGAGCTTAACCAAGGACCACATGTGTATCACGTTAGATAGGTCAGCCAAAACTCACCATTGTAATTTTACAAACAGTTTTATTACTAAATACAACGCAAGGCTCTAAATACCAAGGCCATTTTGTAAAATCAGAAATGATGGCGACGGAATATCAGCAAATCTGTAAATTCCACACTCTTTCGCTCTCTTCTATCTACCCTAATATTATTATATTTGCATTTCAGATGATGTTGGTAGCTGGAAAAGATGTATATTCTACACGAACAAAGCATTTAAATTTGCAACCGGTGCCATTTACTTGAACCGTACATTCCATGAAGATTATGTGGCAGAAGTAAGCATTCTGATGACTTTATATGAAGTTTATATAAAGCAAATGTTAATTAGAAAAACTTCTTTCACGTGACAATTTCAAATAACACTCTGCGGTTGATGTTTTATTAATCCCAAGTAGCATGATCGTCAATATACCTCAATGTTAATCGATAAATTTCCTGTATTGGAGAATTCCACACCATGCAAAACTTTAATGTTTACTTTGCATTTATGCCTGCGTAAATCTGAAATTTGAACATGTATTCTTACAGGTGGCCATGCTGGTGAAGTATATTAAAAATGCCTTCAAAAACCATCTACTGAAGAAATTCTGGATTGATGCGGAAACTGAAACATTAGCAGCAGAAAAGGTGACATTTTGCGACATTCAATAGATAGTGTAACTTATAAGACGTACGATTCATCTCCAAAGTAATATTAAACCAGTATCAATGAATTGTCTTGAAACAATGGACCGTTACTTGTCAGTTGTATATCGGACCCACTCGGTGAGCCGTCCCTGTTCTCTACCTGTGCATGGTGGGAAGCCGAAATTCAGACTACAGGATAACCAACTGCTTGGTCGAGTTAATAATTCAGCAATTTTCTCTCAGTTTAAGTGTTTTGCAAGAAATAAAGAAAAGCATGCTGGTTTAGGTCTCATTTTAATTGCATTTAGCGAGATGTATTGGTGTAGTAGTATTAATGCGTAGAATCACTGCCGCGCTTATCATTGTCACTCCGAACATGAGCTGTTTTTCCTCGGACAGTTTCAGCTTGTTATTTTCGTTCCTGGTAGAAGATTTTAGCAAAATAAATCCTTGTATTGGGAGAAAATACTGAACTATTAACTTGACCAGATTGCTGTTTACCCTGTACAGTTGTACAGTGAGTCACTGATTGTCGCGAAGGCAGGAAGCTCACTTTAATCGTGCAGAGCGAGCTTTCCCTCTCAAACGTAATGGGACACTGCTTCTTTCTCCCCGTCTTGCTACTGAGGAAGATCGGCTGATACACCGGCCAGCATCATAGGAAGAGAACAAAGAAGTTTCACCGCATTGGGTAGATAAGAACTGTTGGACATCATTATCCATACCCAAACCTAATTTCGACAGCTGATCAGTGGTATTAAGAGATCAACATTCAATTCATAAGGAATGCATCAAAATAGTTAAATATTGACAAGTCTGAGGTTACATCATAGGTTCACTGTCAACCCAAGCCATTTCCTTTATACCGCATCCATTTCTTAGTAATATTTTTTTCGATTTCCAGATAGACGCCATAATCGACAAGATAAGCTACAGCGCCATCGTTCAAAATGCCGATCTGTTGTCAGGAGGGCTCAGACATAAAAACGCCAACGCGAACATCCATCAAATGTTACTTCCACGGCGCCCAAGATATTGTATGTGCGTGTGTTGCGTCTGGAGAAGTTAAATCATATATATTATTAAAGAATTTCCAGGAGCAATATTAAGTTTAGCGAGATTTATATGAAGTAATCCTTTCCTCAGACACGTCTTCGAACTCTGTAATCTGAATAATTGACACGATAAAAAGTGTGTAGGATAGCCGCCTCAAAAAGAGTATCGTATATTCCAAATCCTGATCATACACAGTATATGCCTATATTTTGTCTCAGTGCTCCCAGAAAACATCTTTTGTATTCATATATTTATTTAAATTTCAGTTCAAAGTCAATGAAACAGATTGGTTTGCAAGTGTGCTACTCTGGAAAACATTCGATGTCTTGATGATGGCACGAAGATTGCAAGAAAAACCGAATAGGGAAAGGTACGCAAATTACATCGGGCCAACATTTCTAGATTAAACATCTCTCTTTGTTTACAGGGCTCATCCACAATCGTCTAATCGAGGCCGTTGATTGGTTGTTCTGACTCACAGATAAAAATGTCGTCTCGAAATCGGGTAGATTTTTAGCTGTAAGGGGCACGGAATCAACGCCAGTGCTCACATGGTATCGCCT